>NIXA01000017.1:0-558524 GCA_002242795.1 Byssochlamys sp. BYSS01
TCTAAACCCAGCTCACGTTCCCTATTAGTGGGTGAACAATCCAACGCTTACCGAAGCAGAATTCGGTAAGCGTTGGATTGTTCACCCACTAAACGAAAAAGAGAACCAAATCTTTATTGTGGGGATAGTTAGGTCCCGTCGGGCTCGGGCCGGGATTACGCTGGCTAGTCGCTGCGGCACGCCAACTGCAGGCGCCGCACGGCAACACAACCTGGATCGGGGAAGGCTACGGCAACCCGCGTTGCTATGCTAATCCCCTGCCCGGTCGCTTCTTAGCCCTTCGTCGGCCGGTAGGCGATCGCACCCTCTAGGGTGGGCGTAGCCCGTACCTTAAGCATGCACCAGCCTAGGTGCCTGCGCCGGTTCGAGCCGCAGCGCCAGAGCTGACATTTTGGATCGAGGATGTAAGGGGTGCAGCTGGGTCACCTGCGTTCCCCAACAAGGCCAAAAAGCTCACAACGGCGGGACTTCCCGGATTACTATCTTCACTGATAGCCAGGCGGCAATCTGCGCTGTGAACTGTGCTGGCCAGGTCTCCGGCCAGTATATATCGAAGCGGGTTCTCTCCCAGCTTGACCAGCTGGTGGAGAAACATCTATTTGCGCTCGAATCGAATTCTTGAAATTGTGCCGCGAACTTAAGCCCGCGAAGGCTCAGACCCCATCTAATTACATTTAACGCCAGCCGCTATCGTTTGATACCCATATTGTCCAGTGCCGACGAAGGGATCAAGTATGGTGGCGCGGGTGTCATCGTGGCCGCCCCTGGCGAGCACGGCGGAACGGCTGAGCAGCCTGACAGAGCGCGTGGTCACCTTCAAGCACGATGTTGACAACCTCCTCCAGCACCAAAAAGCGACGAATGCCCGAATTCCTGTTCCGGTGATCCAGATCCTGACAGTAGCTACCGAGCTGGCTGAGGAACTGGTGAAGAAACCGCTTGACTCGGACCTGGATGCTGAATTGAGGTCATTCCGCGAAAGTACCCAACGTGACCTGTACCAGCTCAAACACGACATGATTACCCTCAAATTGCAAACAGATCCTCGAAACACTCCAGCCGGCACAGCTGAAGCGTCATCCTTCATCCACAGCCTCAGCTACGCCGAGGCGGCGCGCAGCAATGCAGGCACATACATATCCACAGTCTCAACAGACCCAGCAGACGTCACGAACCGGCTCCGGCAGGACCAGCACCAGTCCCGTAGACCTCTCCAAGCTCAAGGAAGCGCGGGAGGTCGTCATTAAGATAAAAGACCCCGGCGTCATTGAGAACACACACGCCCAATCCCCCACTGAGATCCGTACAGACGCGTCGAAATCGGTGGTAGGTGCGTCACGTGATATCAAACCCCTGGCGAACGTAAAAATCACTGCTGCCAAACAACTCCACTCGGGCGACGTCAGCTTGATGACGAATGCGGCGGCAGCCGAACTGCTCCGGCACCATGCGGCTGCCTGGGTCAAATGGTTCAGCTCCAAAGCGGAGGTGCGCGTCCTGACATACGGTGTGGTCGTGCATGGCATTCCAATCAAGTCAATCGACATGGCGAAACAGGAAGACGCGGCGGCCCAGCTGGTCGCAGAGAACCAGCATTACTGGGGACAGGCGAAGATTGCACATGTTGGGTGGTTGAAACGGGAGCCGGAACAAGGGAAGAGGGCAGCATCGATCGTCATCGAATTCATCGATCCGGTGGTCGCGAGCGCGCAGGGCCTTGGCCGACCAATCCAGGCTTTTTTCCGGTCCTAAGGGCAACGTTTCCAGACAGGAGAAGGATCGGACGGGCATCATCAGTGAAGCGGCTGGAGCATATCAGCGTCCAGCATATCTGCAGAGCCCTACTCGGTATCAAAAAGGTCTGATCCTTTAGTATCCTGCGGAAATCAGAGTTCACCGGTGGTTGTGTTGCCGCATGAACTAGATAATCCGACCCGAGGTCATGTGACGTCCGACTACGGTAATCCTACTCGACAATTTATAACTGAGCCTCGCTGAGGGTGGAGCCAGGATAAGATGCCCTCCCTCAGACGTCACGCCCGGCCAATCTCAATTTTCGATAAATTTCCAATGAATAAGCTTTTTGCAGTTATGATCTTCGAGGATCTTTGAGGTTCCAGTTCCTCCCCTCATGGACAGGTGATACGAGGTCGCAACCTATCCTTTTAATTACTTTTCTTTTAGTCGCTCGGCTTGTCAGAGCGTTGAATGCTTAGCTATATAGGTAGTAAATGGTGACCGCTGGTGACCGCTGGTGCTGCCGGTTGCCTTTATCCCTGGCACGGTGGCCCTGGTCCCCTTCGTTGTCCGCTGCTGTTTAGCAATACTTATTTTCAGAATGGGATTTTTCTGGTGTTTTGGAAGGAGAAGGGACAATGCAAGGGGGGAAAATGAAGGTTGGTTCCATTCTGTCTCCCCCGCACGATATTATTCCCTGTTATGTGCTCCTGAATAACGATCGGTCTCGTTTCTCTCACTCACTCTCCAAATAGGGGTGCAGGAGGATGCAGAGAAACTCCAGTCATGGCACAGCGCAGTTGCCCTCACCCCAGATGCTCCAGACAACACCCTCTTGATGCAGGCGTTTGAGTGGTATGTACCAGATGATGGGGCACATTGGCGCCGTCTTCGACAAGCCTTACCAGACCTGAAGGATATCGGTGTCAACAACCTGTGGATCCCGCCGGGGTGCAAGACGATGAGGCCATCAGATACCGGCTACGAGGTTTATGATCTGTACGATTTGGGTGAGTTCGAGCAAAAGGGGTCGCGCGCAACGAAGTACGGACACCGAGAGGAATTGGAGTGGCTGTTGTCGTCTGCCCGGAATCTCGGGATTGGGATTTACTGGGACGCTGTTCTCAATCACAAAGCAGGCGCAGATCACACGGAAAGATTCCAGGCTGTGCCCGTCAATCCGAAAGGTACAATGAGCAACCTATTTTTGGACTGGGCCTGAACATCCGCTGACGTCAGCAAGATCGACGTGAGGAAATCTCACAGCCTCGGGAAATTGAAGGTTGGGTGGGTTTCGATTTCGCCGGTCGTGGGAACATGTACAGCTCCATGAAATATGGCTGGCGCCATTTCAGTGCCGTCGACTGGGACCAGTCCAGTCAGAAGAATGCAATTTACAAGATTGTGGGTGAAAACAAAGGATTCGCTGATGACGTTAGCAGTGAGAATGGGAACTATGACTATTTGATGTTTGCCGACTTGGACTATTCCAACCCTGAGGTCAAGCAGGATGTTCTCAGATGGGGCACCTGGATCGTGTCCCAGCTGCAACTTAGCGGCATGAGGCTAGATGCGATCAAACACTACTCAGCTGCTTTCCAGAAGGAGTTCGTCAGGCATATCAGAGCCGCTCACGGCCAGGACTTCTTCTTTGTCGGGGAGTACTGGGATGGAGATGTAAGGGCTCTCCTTCGGTACCTGCACAAGCTGAATTACGGAGTGACGTTGTTTGACGTTCCTCTTGTTGGAAACTTTTCGCGAATCTCCCGTACCAAATTGGCAGACCTCAGGAGAGTCTTCGATAACACTTTGGTGAAGCTTAGACCACAGAACTCAGTGGTAAGATGAGTCTTCAAGTCTACACATCTTTTGATCCATCCGGCTAAACTGATTACTTTCTTTCCACCCAGACGTTCGTAGCAAACCATGATACGGTAGGGATATATACTCAAGTTACAATTATCTCCCAGGACTTAGGCTAATTGATCTCTAAAGCAACCCTCGCAGAGCCTAGAAGTGAGTTACCCTTGCTGCATGGCTGACTGGCTTGGACAGTAGTCTGACTTTACTTTTCACAACAGACCCCAATCGCGCCCTTTTTCAAGCCCCTCGCATACTCATTAATCCTCCTCCGTAAAGACGGTCAACCCTGTATCTTTTATGGCGACCTGTATGGAATCAGAGGAGGAGTGAAGCAGCCGCTGCCGCCTTCTTGCCATGGCAAACTGCCAGTTCTCACGCGTGCCAGGAAATTATTTGCATACGGAGAGCAGCGTGATTACTTCGACGAAAGGAACTGCATTGGTTAGAACCCTGTTTAAATTGACTCCCCGCTTTTCGTCTGATTCCCGACTAATTCAGCACATCAGGCTTTGTCCGATATGGCAATCGACGACATCCAGATGGTCTCGCTTGTATTCTTAGTAACGGCGGGCCAGCGCGAAAACGTATGTACGTCGGGCAATGGCACGCCGGCAAACAGTGGGTAGATATCCTAGGCTGGTGCAATGGCACCGTCAGGATAGATAAACACGGCTTTGGTGTGTTCTTCGTCTCTGCCATGAGCGTCAGCGTCTGGGTAAATGCTGCAGCTGAGGGGTGTCATGATCTTGGGCGCCATTTGTATGTTCTCTTTATTTCTCTTTTTTTGTGGCCTTACTAACAGTTCACCAGTAATGAGGATATATACAGGTATACTAGCTAAACAGGTTCAGATTTTGGAGATCTTCAGGGGTTATACATTTCATTTTGTACTATTATGATACTTATGATTATTATTATTCTTCTTCTTGGGCGGACATCGAGCAGGTTGTTCCAGGCCTTGATGATCTGTTACCAGTCACATTTCCAGACTCCTGTTGCATGGTGGCTCACTTTGGACAGCTCAAGCACTACCACCTGCGAGATACTGTGCCCAACCTTCTTTGAGGATCTGCTGTGCCGCCTCACTCTTTGACAACCATTGGAAAAGAGGAAGAAAGTTCTTCACATCTCATTAATGGCTGCAGCAAGAGTCCAAGAAGCCCTCCTTTGTTGCGTCCAATGGTAACAGGGCCTGGGTTGTTCTGCGTGATGTGTATGAACTGGAATTTCAGCATATGTATTATACATGTAACTGATATGGAACTTGTCATTTTTTTTTTCTTTTAAAATTATGTTTCACACTTGCCACTACCAATGACGCTGAGGTTGGCTGATTCCTACACCCCCATCGTTGCCCGGTTGATACTGCACTGCCTCTGCGATGGACGAGTAGTTCCACACGCCGGTGCCCTGGCCAATAACGAAGCCGAAAGAGGTGGTCTGGCAGGCAGAAGCGCATGCCACGGTCATCTATGATCAGGGTGCGCGTGTTAAACAGTGCTTCAATTGCCAGCAGTACGGCCACATAGGAACCTGGTGCCATAACCAGACTACATGTGGCATTGCGCTGAACACCATCCAACGCGAGAATGCCCAAAGCACCAAGGAACGACGGTGACGCCGAAATGCGCCAATTGCTGGGAGGCACGCGCCTCTTGGAGCAAAGCATGCAAATACTACAAGCGGGAGATGGAATGGATCAAGCGCAGCATGGCTGCGCGCACGCGGTTCCACCCAGAGCCAGCGTGCCTCTCAGAACCAGTGACAGAGACTGGCTCAGAACATTCCATGGGGGAAGACGCAGACGCGGATGTTGAGGAAGAACCATCATCACAAAACGACTCCGCGAGGAGGAGCAGTTCCTGAGCAGCCATAGGACGCTGCTAGGAACACAGAGGAGGCTATACTAATTACACCAGCTACACCAGTTGAGCAAGCCGCACGCGAGGGGGGTAGGAGGCCAGAGACTGTAACAGAGCCAGAGCTTCCTACCACCCAACGCAGCACCCGGTCCCAAGCCCGTCCGCAGCAGAATGAAAGGGAGGACGGCTTCCAGGAAGTCATCCGGAAGCGGCCAAGGAGAGCCGCGCTGAGTGATGATGAGGAGGACACCACCAGCGCGGGCACTGCCCGTACAACACGGTCGCCAGCCAGTGGAGGACGAAAGGCAACCAAAACCCCTTGCATGAAGAACACAACACCGGGAATCAGATGAGGCTGACTGCTGTTAGCGGCGACCTCTGCTAACCATGCAGTTTTCAATGTACCAGAGAGTTCCACGATCCGGCACTCAAACCTCTATTGCAAGTGACTCAAGGATTGATGCGATTCTTACCATCCAGTCGTATTACCGCAGACGAGGCTCTCGGCTTGCTGGAATGCAGCCTTGAGAGTATCATCTGATATAGTTGATACGCCTCTTTTGGACTGCTTGGGTGAAGAACTGTCAAGCTTATGTGGGCTAGCTGTCAGCAGATGCTATGAGTGAGTAGAAATGGCAGTAGTGAGACAGGATCCATGGGGTAGAAACACAAACAAAATACGCGTGTGTCTAAAGGGGAAACTGTTTTCAACACTCACTCACTGTATGCTGGTGAATTGGGTTTTCAATTGGGTTTTTATATTGAGTTTTCTGCATATACAGGCCTTATCTCCGCATCACATGATTGGCATGGGCGCTTATCAGCTCACCGCCTTTGATATCCGTGATTTTCGGTGCCGATTCCGGTGGGCTTTATTATCACATTCACATGCAACTTCGAGTCATTCTTTTTGCACAGTGCGTCGCTTTCGTTTTAACTCGCATTGTGCTGTTGCTTCTCTTAGATTGCCTTATTGTCTCCTAGAATATAAGAGCTGCGAGACGGAAAGCAATTGACCAAGACATGTCCGCGTCTCTGCCTGGGAACAGGGACCTCCCCGTGTCGCAATATGACTTAAACACCTACTGGGGGAGAGTGAGGCATGCGGCCGATATCTCGGATCCAAGGTCAGTGAGCCAATCGAAGAGCTGGCTTCTCTTTTATAATCACCCAGTGCTTGACCTCTGAAAACGATTGCTGACCGTTCGAGCTCCCGAACAGGATGCTTCTCGTCTCGTCTGCCGGTCTGGACAATGCAAAGCGTCTTATTTCTCAATACAAACAGGGCCAGATTACGACCATGTCGCCGGAACTTTGGAGGGCGAAGAAGGTGGTGGATTCGACCTTGCATCCTGGTGTGTATTACTCCGTTGCTTGTGGCCAGCGGAAAGCTGACAATGAGTGAATGTTCTAGATACCGGCGAACCTGTTTTTCTTCCATTCCGCATGTCATGCTATGTCCTGTCGAACCTGGTCGTCACTGCTGGCATGCTCACACCAGGACTAAAGGCATGGTACCACTCTCAACAGTTCTGTCTGACCAGCATCTGACAGTATTAGACCACCGGGACCCTCCTCTGGCAAATTGCCAACCAATCGCTCAACGTCGCGATCAACAGCGCGAACGCAAACAAATCCACCCCACTCTCCGTATCACAAATGGCCCAGTCCTACGCCATGGCTGTATCAGCCTCTTGCTCCGTGGCACTCGGTCTCAACGCCATCGTGCCCCGCCTCAAACAAGTGTCCCCCAACACAAAATTGATCCTGGGCCGTCTCGTCCCCTTCGCTGCTGTTGCCAGCGCCACAGCCCTCAACGTGCTCCTCATGCGCGGAGAGGAGATCCGCCAGGGTATCGACGTCTACCCTGTTCTCTCGGAGGTGGAGAAGAAGAAACATGAAGAGACCAACCAGCCCGTCAAAAGCCTAGGCAAGAGTAAAAAGGCTGCTACCCTGGCTGTTGGTGAGACGGCCGTCAGCCGTGTCCTGAATGCAACTCCAATCATGGTCTTGCCGCCGTTGATACTTGTCCGGTTAGAGAAGACAGAGTGGTTGAAGTTGCGGCCTCGCATGGTCCTCCCTGTTAATCTCGGATTGATCCTCACAACATCCTTGTTTGCACTGCCGTTGGCGCTGGCCGCATTTCCTCAGCGGCAAGCGGTGCAGGCGCATACATTGGAGAAGGATTTTTGGGATCATGGTGGGAAGGATGACCAGGTTGAGTTCAATCGGGGGATCTAATCTGTGACTGCCGCTGAGCATCTTGATAGAAGGGCAGTACTATTTTATTTGTTTTGTGACAAAAGTTGGGATATATGAGCAAATGTTTACTAATACATATTACATACCCTAAAAGTATGGCGACTCATTAATGATGATTAGCAGCAAGATCTTACAGTTTAAGTCTAGAAATCAACAGTAAATTCTGACCTTGACTGAACTGGTGGAGTCGTGTCCTCGTCAGAACAGCAACGACTGGGCTAATGTATATCAAGCAAAGTACTGGACCTTCATATATCAGACACACCGAACTCTCCAACATACTAGATGACACTAAGCAGACCCCAAAATGGCCATTGAAATCCACAAGCTCACCATCTTGAAATTCCGCTACCTCCTACAGAACAAGCTTGCAACATGCATCAACTAGTTGAAGCCTATTTATCCCAGATATCCCAACACGACGCAACCCTCAAGGCAATAATAACCATCAATCCCAAAGCACTGCATACCGCGCAACAATGGGACGTCGAAACAGCCCTCCTCAAGCAAAACACCCCATTTCCACCTCTGCAAGGCGCTCTTCATCCACCGGCGCATACATGCCAGATCCTGGGAGCACCGGACGGTAAGCTGGGGCTACCAATGGATCCAAATCTTCCTCAGCGAACACATTTTCTTTATCCACAACATTTATAATGAACCAACATCCAACACCGTCACGCAGGTTGACCGGGAGCTGTACTAAAACCGCCAGGTCACCCACATTATTCTCGGCGATTTTAACCGCTTACGATATTGAACAAGCAACCAATCAAGCACCGTGTACGGCAAGAGAGGAAAAGGAACAACTGGCTGTGTACTAGCAAATCAAACGACTGGCTTGTTTTAATAGACAAATATCTTTCGCACATTTAATGATAGAGTAATCAAGATTTAGGGTGGCTAGTTAATCTTAGCTTCCAGCTGGAGTAAGCCGTCCTTGTCCTTGTCGTATGCACAGCTCCGCGGTGGTCAGATTTCTCAGCAAGCCAGATCGCTTAACCTCCATCAGCCCCTCGTCCAGCAGAAAAAAATGAAAATCAACATTGAGTCTGAGTATATGTTATCGTTTGTCCGGCATCAATAATACTTTCATTAACCGAAATAACCAGGCATGAACGTTACGACTTCCCCTCAGCCAAATTCCCCTGAAAGTGCCGACCCTGCCCTGACATGCAATCTGTGCTTTAAATCTTACCGGCGGCGTACATCAATCTCCCTTATCAACCTGCGTCACTGTGCTGGCTTCGTGTTGATAGTTTCATAGGCGACCTACTTGTCCGCCATCGCCGCCGCTGCCAGGGTCCTAGAAAGCCGCGGAACCGTCGTAAAGCATGCGATGCTTGCGTCCAAGCAAAGGCTAAATGCTCCTACACGCAGCCAACCTGCTTGCGTTGCGCCAAGCGAGGAGCACAGTGCTTGTATTCTACCTTACCCGTCCCACTGGATGACTCCGTACTGTGGAGCGATGATGCGGGCAACATGGCAGCTTCGAGCTTACCCTTCAGCGAACTGGAGTTTCCTGCGTGGGACTCGGACTTTCCAGCTTCTTCATACCCTCTGGGAGCCTTCAATATGACCCTGTTAGATCTTGCAAGGACTTCAGATACGCCCTCCAGCTCTGCTGCCCCCAGACAATCTACGGTTCATGAATATCCGGACCTTACGCTGCACAACGGGACACCCTCCACTCCGACAGCCCCTACAGGAATTCCAGCTGGTGCGCCCCTCTCAAATGACAATTCATCGATCCGTCCGCCGTCCTCGACCTCAGCAGGACTCATTCGCGTACTCAGCGAGTACCCTTACTTACTGATGAAAGAGTCCTTTCTTTCCCCGCTCCTCCATCTATCGCACTACTGTCTTTACAGCAGCATTCCGGACATGGCGTACATACCGCACACGGCGATGGCGATAGGGCAACCTGTCCGATCCCAGTGCTGTCGTTGATGCTTTCGACAAGGTCAAGGCTGTCTTCGGTCTTCCAAGCGTGGTCGTATACAGCGGTATTTTGCCTTTTACTTAGTCGTTTATTTTTGTTTTACTCTGTCGACAGTTAAGATATATAAATTAACAAGTTGAAGCCGCTGCTGCAACATCGAATGATGCCCGAGATCCGCTTTCCCTGCCACTGGACAATTTTGCTCATGATCTCAAGGTGAACGTTACGAGTGCCTTCGCTGCCGCGCAACAGGCTGCACTTGCTTTTGACAAATTGCCCAGTTCGGCCTCGAAGACGTTCATTTTCACCGGCAACATAACCAACGAGACTGTAATCCCACCTCTCTTGGATCTGGGAGTGGGAAAGTTGGCAACGGCGCATATCATTAAAGCCGCGTCTGCTGCGTACGCGGACCGTAGCTTCAAGTATGTGCATTCTATCTGGGAAGCCAGAGAGAAATGGAAGCAGCTAACTCTTTGGCAGATTCTATTATGCTGATGAACGGGACGCTGACGGATCTCCTGTTTATAGCGCCGTAGATGGAGAAGCACACGGAAAGCTGTACACGCAGCTGGCAGAAGGAAAATCTCAGGGGCCATGGCAGCAGACGTTTGTTAAGGGAATTGGATACAAGTCTTTTCCGGCTTCTTCTTGACGATCCCGTCAATACAGGTGCTCAATGATCTAGTCTTGCGAATCTCTGTATGGAACGACACATACAGTGTCTAAATTGATATAATTTGACTTCTTTGCATAGTGTGGGCACAATAAACAAGCTTTTCCATTTCAAATTTAATGCACGCCCTAGGTTGAACAGGCTTGCCAGAACCCATTTAATTTCTCTCCCACTGGATCTTGATACTTTATTCTATTGAGCGAGCTTCTCGTAGTTATAATAAGGCGATATTTGCATGCAGTCTTATGCATTCAGTATACTTCCCTGAGTAGTAATATGGCTGAAACAAGATTGCGTAACTATTCGGATTTGACTGTCGCGATTGCACTTCCTTCCTTTCCTGCAAATCCTAATAAGCGTTAGTATTAGACCGACTCAGTCTTCTATAAGGCGACTCAATTCAGGCTGGAATAGTTTTATAACCTCAGATAATTCCCTCAAACTAGAACCTAGAGATACTTGAACTGTCACGGCTGCTCCGTCTTAGTACATACTGATTTTATCCTCAAAAGGTGAAGATCACCCACAATGCTTGGACGTTCACCTCAACTTCAAAATCCGCTTGCTTATGTGCCATGAACAAATACTCATAGCACTAAAGGCCATGCAACCACCAGTAAAAGCGACAAGGGCCATATACTTCGTCAGCCCGTAATTTTGCGGCTCTAGCGTTGGCAATATCAAGTTTCCACTGAGAGGCCCCGTCAAGACGTTACCAATTCCCTTACCAAAACAAAACAGGTCGAATATTATCGGCATAGCCGTCGGATCAGTACTGACAGACGTGGACATCCTGGCCCACATGGCAGTATAACCAGCAGCAAAGAACCCATAGACCAATGCGAAGGCAACTAGAGGCGCCAACGAATGTGCTAGTCCCCACAATGTCAATGAAGCGGCCGCAGCTGCAATGCTCGCCAAAGTGATAAGAACGTCGACAGAGAACTTTCGATCGGATAAGAATCCAAATGTAAATTGGCCCACCACTTGTGAGATGCTCATTAGTGCCAGAAGTAGTGCGCCTTTAGCATTGCTGAGTCCCATAGCTGTGGCGTAAGAGGCGAGATATAGAGATGGAAAAAAGTACCCCAACCCTTGAGCTACATTAGAGACCGTATATACCCAAAACAGGGGGTTTTGGAGGAAGGTCAAGTCGGCTTTTGCGGTCGCGGCGTGCCTCGAAGATGGCAAGCGACCTTTTAGAAAGGGAATTAAGGGACCTGTCAGCACAACAAGTGCAATAGCAACGGCCCGCAGCGTTGTCCGGTACCCATACGTATTTAGCAGCTTTTCCATGATGAAAGGCATCACAGCACCTGACACTCCGGACGCGCTGCATAGAACCCCATACGCCATTCCTCGTCGGGAAATCCAATATTCGTTCACCATGCTGAGGATTGGATAATAGAAGATGAGAAACCCGAGTCCGTACGCCACTCCCTGTGTCAGGATAAGGATTTCAAGGGTCGAGGCAAAAGAGCCGGAGATCAGTGCAACAATGCAGATTGGCCCTAGTCGCATATAAGATAGGCTTACAATGGACCTGGGATCTCGGAAACTAACATCCAATCCAGATCATGTGTTGTTGGAATCTATGGTAGCGCTTGATAAACGGAGCTGTAAGAGGGGCTCCCAGATAGGAGATTCCAGAGGCGACCGTGCCCACAACTGAAATATAACGATTCTCAGAAAATTCGGGCTGCTTGGAGTAGTAATTCTGGAAAACTCCAAAGGAAAGAGGGAATCCTGGAGTCTGTTAGTCCAAATGTTATTCATTGCCGCTATAAAGCACTACCCACCCCATAGCAAGGATTCAAACACATATGCAGTGCAGAGCAGTCTCCAAGCGGCAGCGCCATGATCAGTAGGTTCAAGATATCGGATACCAGTTTCTACTACCTCTTCCAATTCACCCATTTCGATTTCGTGCGAAGATGACTGCAGAGATGGCCTGCCTTCTGTTGGTGTTGTCGAGACCATGGCAAAGCATGTGAGTGGAAATATAGAGGTAAAAATGCCAACTTATAGACATTGATGTGTGCCCACAGGAATATCGAGACTTTTTGTGGCCAGACTGTGGGAATAAATGCTGCGATAATGCCGAGGTTCACGGCAAATGAGTTAGTGAGACCAGTCCATGGGGACTAATTACTAAGAAGAGCCCTGTTGATGCTCTAAGGGAAGTTACTAGTAGACAGAGTCCGGGCGTTCGTTCAGAGTCAAAGCCAGAATACGCCACTGAGGAGACCAGCACTATAATAATATCATCGCATGTTACCAGTAGCTTATACCAGAAAGATGACGCAAAGCGTCAAGTAGGAGAGAGCTAGTTACTGTGATTGCTACTCTGTAAACGAGGCATAAATAATGTAATCTAACTTGTTGATAAAGGAGTGGGGCAGGCATCGGGGTCCCCCAGGCTTGTCTCTGTCCGTCAAACCCTATTTAGTCAAGGATCACGCCCCGCAAAGTCGCCCAGGTCCACCTACCTCAGATTCTCTCCTTCAGTCATCTGTCAGCGGAGAGTAGACATTCGAGAGTAGCCCTAGCGGCCCAGAGTGATCCTGGCTCCTGGGACATCGCTGGATTCAGGGAGAGACGCCAGCAGAGGCATTCGCGGTCCTCGCAGCCCGAGGTGTCATTCTGGTGACCATGGACGTCAGCTACGGTATGTCACTGCAGCTTCAAATACCGAGAATCCCATCATTCTTGCTGGCACCTTTTGGCTCAGCTGTCCTGTTCGGTGCAACAGTGACGGCCACATGATGGCACAATGACAAGGAGGTGGGAGGTGAAGGAAGGCCGGGTTTGTTGGGATGGTGCTGAGAAGTCTAGGCCATTCAATTTGCTAAGTTTCTAGACACCTAGATACTGTTTAGTATCACATTGCTGCGCCAGCTGCAACAGACTTCCTATTGGCGATGCCGATGGCTTTCCAAAGTGCGCACATTCCACTCAACGCCGGACACAAACTGTTGAGACCTTCCTGGCGACTGGCCGTTCGTCAACGTGTATATAAATGGTCGAGAAAGAGGAACAGGCGATCATATCAATGAGCCTGCAGGTGAGGAAGCTCCAACCGTGCCTTGACTGTCACTGCTGCCACTTGGGCAAGTCCGTTTGAGATCGAAGCACCGGAGGCCTGCCTAGGCTGTGTAACTAATGGAAGGCTGGGTGTCTTTGACTTTAGGGCATGCAAGTTATCCAGCATAAAAATTACTTCTGTTGTGGATACCAAGCAAAATGCGAGCTACTATGTTACTAGACTCTGGTGTTCGAGTCAGAACCCCATGCCCTTAAGCCTGGCAGCTTCGCTCACCGATGATTAGGATCGCAGCCAACATCGCAAACATTATCCCCACCTGCGATAATTACATGGTTCTATCACTGTATTTTCTACAGCAAGTTCATCAACAGAGATCCGGATCCGCAAGTGTTTAAAGAACTCTTCAGTTGTGCTAAAAACATGCAATCGGCACACAATCAAAGTACCGGTGGAGAAGAATCATCGTCATCTTTGTAAGCAGCAGAGGTCGCGTTCATGATCATCAGCATTGCTGCAACATTTCCATCCTCCATTTCTGGTTCATGCTCCATGCGTGTTCGAAATTGTCCGGCTCTGTACCCCCTTCTGGATCAATTCCAAGCGAACCTCTCACAGTGGAGAGGATCTCAGCAGATTCTCTCCCCATTCTGAGGTGTCATGCAGTGCCTTTTCCTGGTCTTCGGAGGAGAATGAGATCGGACATGGTACAGTAGAGATATCACTCCAAGCATTTGTAATACCAACAAGCGCAGCCCTAATATTGATTAAGTCTGCAAGGAAAGCGCCACGGCAAACAGCTCGTTTTCAGAAGCCCCGCGGCACAGACAACAAGACTGCCAACCCCAAGAGCATTCGACTAGTTATGTGAGGAGATTTGGCCCTCAGCCGTTGCTGCGCTTCACGGTGGATGGATTAGCGAGATCAATTATCAGGTTGAGCGAGAGCCTAGGGAGAGGGTGGACAACTGGAAAATGTGATGGAATAAGTCTTGATCGCTTCTTCTTGTCCTTTTTTCTTTTTTTTTTTTTGGAATCACAAAAAATTTTCTGGCGTCAATTTCCAAGTTCCTAGATACATTCTAGAATTTGCATTAGTATTTCTATTAAGTGACCATCAGCATGGGGTTCTCCGAATCTGTAGAATAACAACATGATCGGTCGCACAACCGGACGCCGCATCTGAGGCTTCAGTGTGGATAGTGCGTAGGCAGACAGAAGCACTTGGCGGTAACCTACCGATGGGTAACATTCAGCCTTAAAAGGAATACGGTTAGGCGTTAACTGGCTGGAGGTGGCCTTCGGGGTCGACGGTCGCACAGCCCCAAAGGCCAATTCCCAAGTTTCGGCGGGAACTGCCCTTTGATAAATGGCTCGGATCGCCGCTTCGGATGTTCAACCGTCTTCAAAACGGACACTCTGGTCAATTTCATCACAGTTAACCTTTCCATCTTCTGCAAGCCCTCAATGACGCTGCAGGAGAGTATCAAGAGCGGCAAGTTCTTTGGTCTCTCAGATGCCGATGTCTTGGATCTCTTCGAGGCGTCTTTCAAGACTGAACTCGACCATTTGAAACATGCAAACGCGACAGTCGAGTCCGGGATGGAGACAGCTGCTGGGTGTATCGGGCCTGACAATGAAACCCCATCTAGGTTCCTCTACGGGCGGGATTTCGCTGAAGTCAACCGCACGCTCGTCAGCATGCTGGCGCTTCGGTGGATGCTCATGGGTGACTATGCGTCTTTCACAGCCGGTCAGCAATGTCCCGGACGGCTCCATCACGAATCTTTTCATCAAATGAGGCGATATTTTTTACGCTGGCTACAGAGTAGTGAGCAGATATATGCACTGCTTGTTGCACTGGTCATTGATGATATCGGGAAAGATCCTCAACTTGAAACGGATCTCCTCGCGAAGCAAAACCAACCGCCTGCCATATACCACCATGCTAATCATTCGGAAATCATTCTGGAGTCTGCAAAGGCCGGGATCATCTCCGCACTGAGGGGAGTCCCAGAGCCTATCCGGGACACGATTTTCCAGTGCTTGGAGATTGGAGAAACACTCAATGTGGCCCAGCTGGTACAGGGTGAAGACGCACCAGCTAATCTGGCTATTCTACGCACACTGGGCAAAGAACGGAGCGGTTTTGCCCTGCGAGCAATGGTAATTCTTCTGGATGTTGCTGGTGCGGGTGCCCACCAAGATGCCCGAGGCTGCATTGTGATGACTGAGTCTGTCTACCAGACGTATATGTCTGCCATAGAGATTCTGGAAGAGTTTATGAATGGGTCTATACCAACAGAACGAGAATGCTACGACCGCATTCTTCTCACTAGGGCTGAGATGCTACATAAGAAGGGCTTCAATTGGTTATCGACAGCATCTGATGAAGAACGGGCCCTCCTTCGAATACTCTGCATGGGACGTGTCAACACAAAAGAGTTAGCTGGAGAATTCAAAACGGCCTTCACAGAGCTTCCAACAGCAGAAAAACAGAAGCTAGTTCATGGAATGAGTGTTAACGGTGTCAATGATGGCACAGCCATCATTCCCTACTATGCACCAGGTTTACTGGCTGAGGTACTGCAGAGTGTTAAGGACAGGGACAGTACAAATAGAGTCAGAGCATTAACTGCATTTTTACAGTTTCTTTCTAGAGTCTTTGCTGGCTACAGACCAGAACCAGGAACTCCAGGAGTTGTCGTCAACAGAGATCTGGCTTTTGTTCAGGATGATATCAAGGGCACCAGTTTTGCGGAGGACCCGTTCATTCTTGATCGTGTCAAACTTCCATGGGAATGTAATTTGGCACAGTGATTTGTTTTAGTTTTGATTGTTTCCATACCCCTGATTATCAAGAAGTTACAAATCTTGTATGTATGACTATGTGGTAGGTTTCTTTTTCACAGCTATTTACAGAGGCACAGAGACAGGTACTGGCATTATCTCATTGATGTAGGAACTATATCTTGCAATCTAGACCCAGCTCTTCCTTGATTTTGATCCCGGCTGGACATAGTACCTAGGTAGTCTAATATATAATTAGTCATAATAATAATTAATTGTGTACTAATCTTATTTATTACAGTTTGTTGTCAGCCTTGCTGAGTCTATTAATAATACTAGTGACAATCTCTAACTGTCAGCCTCAGCCACCAAGGGCACATAAGTATTCTGAGGCTTTCAGAGCAAGGGAATTTGAGAATTCAATTGACATGGATGCCCAAAGCTGGTACCAGCAGTGAGATCATCATCATGGACACAGATCAGGACGTCCACATTCTTCTTAACTGTTGGAGTAATGAGCGGATCTCAACCCCAGCTCTTATAGTTTGTCCATTGAACTCAGAAGATATTTTCACAGCTGTCAAATATGTGCACAAGAACAAATTAACTATCCTTGTTGCAGGAGGGATGCATAAAACTGTCCCAATAAATGAGAAAATGCTGTATCTTGACCTGCAGAAATTCAAACACATATCTGTTGACACAGAGCAGGAGACTGTGACATTTGGGGGTGGTGTGCTGGGTTCAGAATTGATGATAGCCTTGCTCAAGGAAGGCTATTACATCAGTTTGTGTCCCTCAAAGCCCTTCTGTCCCCTTCACCATAACTCCAAAGCACTAATGATCTGAACTGTACTGTGTAGCATACATCAATTTGGGGGCTGTAGGGATGGTTAGATCCTTTCTCAGTGGTGGAATGGGCCCACTGGCCAGCGTCAATGGCCTGGTCATGGATCAAGTTGTTGCTGTTGAGGGAATTACAGCCACTGGAGAAGGAATCAAGGTTGGCTTTTTGTCTACAGGAGAAGAGAAAGCCCTCATTAATGCTATCTGCAGCACCGGATTCAGTTTACTTGCTATCACATCCGCGATGATGTGCATCTTCAAACTCTCATCTCTTCAGCTGAATGACGGTGACAAGTTTTGGAATCGGAAGTATACATTCGCCGGCAAAGATGTAGCGCGGGTAGTCAACTTCTTCCAAGCTTTGCTCTCTTGGGGGAACTGTCATGCGCTTGTCAAGCTAAAAAGGTACCACGACAACTCCGTAGAATCTAGCATGGTACTCAAGTCAACAGCGCTGTACGTTTGTGTTTTCGGCGCTCATATGTCATATTTCCGCCTGGTCCATCCTTCATTTTCTCAGAATCCGCCCTTGACGGCGGGGACCGAAGTAATAGCGCCATGGTTAGGTCTCCTGCCAGGCGTAAAGGAAAATTCGGCATCCCCATTCAGCCAAACGCTCGAAGCAAGCGTATTAGCGCTCTTGCTCGCTGACCTTTCCTGGCCTCATTATTCGCGGGCTCCTTGGGCTTCCTTCCATCACGACGCAGGTCCGGGAAATCTCAGTCCGGCGAGCGCGACCTGGAGCTTGTATCTGGGTGGGTGTTATTGAGGAGATACGTTTGGTGGTCCTGCTGGCCTAGACGGATAGGGGCTTCCGGTGGACGGTTTTCCCGGACAATAGAGGACGTCTCGTTGCTTATGAGGATGAACGCAGATGCTCTGCTTGTCAAGGGTTCTCGTCTAATTATTGGTTAAGAGGGTGGTCGGAGAGACTTCTTCAGGCTGTTTACGAAGAGTCGGATGACGTGCATATATAGGGTTCGGATTCGACGGGTGCTGAAGAGCTGGTCATTGCTCGATGAGAATGCAGGTGCCTAGGGTTTGGCATTGCTATGTCAATGTTTGATTTTTGCAAGGTTGATCTAGGACTGTCTTTCTTACGTGTGCGTTCGAGGGGCAGCTCCTAGGGCAAGCTTACAACGAAAGACTGATGCTACAACATTCTATGAATACGGCATAAAATGCCGCCATGCCAAACGTTAAAGACGTACAAAACCCGGCATAGAGAAACAAGGGTATTCATTACTCATATCGTTCAAATTCTCCTACCAACCCGTCTCCAACGAACTGTATCCAACTTTTCACAACGACCGCTCACAGCTTAGAAGCAGGGCCGGGTGAGGAAATCTCATTGTACAACAAGCTACAGATGCGTTAGCATGGGCATTACGAAAGGGTTTACTCCAGCGACGGCTACATACCTTGTAAGGAAATCCGCGTAGTCCTCACCGGTCACCTGACTAGCGAAGTACCGCGCGGCGAGATGGAACTTGTTACCCTTTGCGGCCTTGGCAGCCAGGCTGTCAGCCTGCTCCTGCAGAAGACGCAGAGCATAGGCCTTGTCGACTTTCTTGCCCTCAGAGGTGGTCACGTTGTGCTTGGTCCACTGCCACAACTGGCTGCGGGAGACTTCGGCGGTTGCGGCATCCTCCTGCAAGTTGTTAGTGCAAGGACTCGCCTGTGGAGGTAAGCGGAACAAGTGAGTGTACTTACCATAAGGAAGTTGATTGGAACGCAACCAATGCCACGGAGCCATCCCTCCATGTAACCTAGGCCAATGTTCAGGTTCTGTCGGATACCGGCCTCCGTGACCTTGCCGGGCACATTGGTATTAAGAAGGTCGTTGGCGGTAACGTGAACGTCTTCGCGACGACGGAAGAGCTGGTTGGGAGTGGGCATGTACTTGTTGAAGACCTCCGACGCGATCGACGCGAGGGCCGGGTGGGCCACCCAGGTGCCGTCGTGGCCGGCGCGGACCTCGCGCAGCTTGTCGGCACGCACCTTCTCCATGGCGACATCGTTGGCGACGGGGTCGTTCTTGATGGGGATTTGAGCAGCCATACCACCCTAGACAAAGTCAGAGCTGTGAACGTAGACTCTGGGCAAAAAGAATACTTACCATAGCGTGCACACCACGACGGTGGCAGGTCTGGATCAGCAATCTCACGTAGGAATCCATGAAAGGTACGGTCATGGTGACGTCGGACCGATCAGGAAGAACGAATTGAGGGTGGTTGCGGAACTTCTTGATGAAAGAGAAGATGTAATCCCAACGACCACAGTTCAGGCCGGAACTATGGTCACGCAATTCGTAGATGATCTATAATCAAGCCGGTCAGTAAGACTGCACAACCACTCTGCTTCCTGCGCAGGTCTCAACTAACCTCTTCCATTTCAAAAGCAGCGGAGATGGTTTCAATCAGCACTGTAGCACGGATGGTACCCCGTGGAAGGCCAATGTAGTCTTGTGCAAGGTTGAAGGCATCATTCCACAATCTGGCCTCGAGGTGCGATTCCATCTTGGGCAGATAGAAGTATGGTCCGGCGCCACGAGCAACGAGCTCCTTGGCGTTGTGGAAGAAGTAGAGGCCGAAATCGAAGAGACTGCCGGAGATGGGCTCACCATCGACGGTGAAGTGCTTCTCCTCCAGGTGCCAGCCTCGAGCACGGGCAATCAAAGTGGGAAGGGTGCGGTCGGTGCGCAATTTGTATTCCTTGTTTCCTTGTTTGAAGTCGACCTGACGACGGATAGCATCGTAGAGGTTGAGCTGGCCGTTGATCATGTTCTCCCAGGTGGGAGCGCTGGAATCCTCAAAGTCGGCCATGTAAGTCCAGACATCTGAGTTCAAGGCATTCACGACCATCTTGCGGTCCGTAGGGCCGGTGATTTCAACACGGCGGTCGACCAGGCCAGGGGCGGGAGGAGCACCCTTCCAGGCGTCATTCTCGCGGATGTGCTTGGTCTCTGGCAAGAAATCGGGAAAATGGCCCTTGTCGATCTCGGCCTGACGGTCGATACGGCGCTGCAGCAGAGCTTTCCGTGTGGGGTTGAAGGTGCGGTGGAGGATGGCGAGGAAGGCAGAGGCCTCCTTGGTGAGGATCTTGCGGGTGTCATCGTTCAGGGCACCGAGAACGGCGACATCCTTGAGCTGGGCGTCGACTAGACTCATGATTGTGCTGTTCTAGCTATACTTCGTTTCCTTTCTCAGTTTCGTAAAAAATATCCCTCCTCGTTCGTTCAACGGTGGAAGGACCAGCAAGACGAGGAACAAGATACAAGATACAAGATGCAAAACACAAGGGAAAGAAAGACTCACCAGCGCGGAGGTCGCCTCCGCAGCGATATATACGGGAAGCAGCAGGGTCAACAACAGGCTCGGCTATCGAATACGTCAGACGGAGGCCATGGCGAACAGCCGCGGCACTGATGCAGCACGCGGCAGCCAATGGCGACGGCGGCTGCAGCGCTGAACCGGCCAGGGCGACCGGAAGTTTCGCTCTTTCTTTAGACGGCTGATCACGTGCAATCACGTGTGTTATCTTTCCCGCGGGAAACTGGCTCTCGGCCGACACCGCCCAGTTTGCCGGCTGCCGGGCTAACCGGGTGCGGTAATACCTTATTCTTATCTGGTGCTCTCGAAGAGTTGTCGGATGTGTCTGAAAGTACAGCGCCTGCACTGGTAGGCAGTAGAAGTCTCGAAAGGCCTCGAGCACTGCAATGGACGCAGCAAAGTGAATTGGAAGGATACTACCATGTTGTCGATGACATAGTCCACCGAATCCACCGATATCAGCCTGACGACATGATCCGGCAGTTCCCCGCACGTCCGAATCCAGGTCCTGAGTCTCCGACGAAAACAAGCCGCGGTTGAACGCATCCAGTGGACACCTGCAATCATATCGGGATCTGAATTCACAAGTAGGGTCCTTGTTATCGGCCCGATTTATCCCGACTTTGCTCTGTCTCTCCGAGTCTGCGGGTGTTTTTATCCTCTTGATTCTTCGCGGTTTAGATACGGGACATTCTCGCAGGGAACCTTGGAATGCCCTCGTGACTTCCGTGTCGAATCAAAGGCTTGAAAAAAAAAAGTCCTGCGTCGGTCTGGAACGCACCAGTCTGCATGTGAGGACGGATGAAAGTGACGCAAGTGACGGGACATGTGAAGCCTGCAGCCTGACTGGCCCTTACTCGCCGCGCTGCAGCCCGTCACTTTTGCGCTAGCTCTGCTCCACGGAAGCTCCATGTCTCTGCACTGACCATATCATACGCCATGACCTGACTAGATTCTCTTGGTAACTTATTCTGTATTATCTAATCCAAACAGCACGATGGTATCTCACGCTCACGACAAAACGAAACTGCGGAAAATTTCTTAAACCGTCTCGATATACCGTTTCACCTCCCTGCAAGTTCCACGTTAGCTCAGACTGAAATGATAAACAGGGAAAGATATGATCGGGAAACGAACCAATCCGTTACGGCTTCTTCCCATAGCCGCACCTCGTGCTCCCGAGTCCCTCCAAAGTGGTCCACGAATTCATTGCCAAATACTTCCCGTGCCACGCTGTCCTTACGCATAAATGTCGCCGTCGCCTCCTTGAGCGATTTCGCTAGTCGCACCCCTTTATCGCTAGCACCGCCCATATCCTCACCTTTGGTTAGCGGCGGCACTGGAATATCCAGCTTCTTCTCCACGCCACGCCATCCCAGGGCCACGATGGCGGCGAGCACAAAATGAGGGTTGGTATCTGCACCAGGCACGCGCACCTCCAAGCGAGTTGCTTTGGGACTAGCCGTCGGCGGACTGATCAGCCGCACAGAGGCCGCACGATGCTCTAGGCCCCAGGAAACAGTAACAGGGGCCCAGAAGTTCTCGACCAAACGCTTGTAGGAATTCACGTTCGGTCCGAACAGAGGCATGATATCAGGGAGGCCAGTGAGGATGCCGGCCAGGAAATATCTGCCCAGGTCCGAGAAGTGCGCCAAGTCCGGATAAGGTGGGGACGGGTCGGGCGTTTCGCGAAAGAAGGCATTCTTCCCGTCTTTTGTAGCAAGGGAAATATGCATATGGCCGCTGTTTCCAGGCAGGCCTTCGCGAGGTTTCGCCATGAAAGCTGGTGTGATACCCTGTTTGATGCCAAGGGACTTGACCACGTACCTGGATACATGTTGGTCTTGGTCCTTGGCGTATTCCTTCCGGCATTCGCCCTAGGACAGGGGTGGAGCACTTACTTGAAGAGTCCGGCCTGGTCCGCCATGTCCTTAGCCTCACAGAATTGTAATGCCTACAGCAGCAACGACCCCATCCATATCAGCTCAAGCGTTCCTCGAAAAAGTGTGCCAACTTGAGGGAGTCACTCACAGCCTCATAGACCCCTGGTCCACTCTCCGTATGCCATCCTTCTAGTGGGCAATTGAACTTATCGCACGCGTCAAAGATCCCATAGTAATAGGCTTGATTATATACAGGACGAGTGAGGCTGTACCCGAACATTCCCTCCGTCAGGGGAGGTAGGGTCTCGACGGGGTTCTCCTGGAGATATCCGGCTGTTGACGAACCCGAAGGAGCCCGGAACTGGTAGAACTCATACTCGGCTGTTCTGAATCAGCTATGACTCCGCGTTGTAATCAAACAGCAGCATAGCAAACATAACGTACCACCCGCCATAGCCCGATACCCAGCGGCCTCAACCTTGCTAGCCGCCTTCTTCAAAAGTCCCCGCGGACAAGCGGAGACAGGCTCGTGAGTGTCGGGGTCGAAGAAGCTTACCAGAAAGAACGGCACGTTATCCTCCCACGGTATTCTCCTGTAACTTCTGAGATCCGGGACGGCCACGAGGTCCCGGTATCCATTCTCCTTATTGCTAATGGCAAGTTCCTTGAAGTATGTGCGATCGTGCATATCCCAACCGAAGACGACGGAGCAGAAACCGAACCCATCCCCGGCGATGGAAAGGAACTTCTTCTTGGAAACAAGCTTGCCGCGGAGGATCCCATCGACGTCGACACCGGCCACTTTGACCTTGGTATCATTCTTGAGTATGTCGGCGACATTGTCGACGGTGACTATGGGGTCGTCGGCGGGCATCGTTCAGCTCAGAAGAACGGTGGCAGGTAGTTAGGTAGATTCCCAATTTAGCGACTGAGGATTTTGGGGAGAGAAGAGATTATTGGGATTCAGAAGGTGAGAAGCGAATGGTCTTCCTGTCAAGCTAGAGAGTCCTGTCAGCTGTTGTCCCGCGGACTTGGGCGTCGCGACGGAGCTTATCAGCGGGAAACTTCACTTCCCGTCGCCGCGTCCTATCTCGACTGGCTTTCGATAGGGCAATCAGCCGATTCCGGACGAGGTAGGGGTTGCGAACACGCGATGCGACGGATTGCAATGCTAATGCAATAGTGTAAGTGATGAAGGAGGGCCACAATGAGTGGAAGGACACCGAGATAAAGTGCCGTATCGGTCACGAGATTAAATAATGTGGGCGCCCTACGAGCTATTGAAGTCTGATATCTGTCGTCGCTCCCCCTTTTCAAAGAGCCAATATCTCTTCCTCTACTGCTCGTTACCGGATAATCGAGAGTGTGCTTGCAATTGTAATAGGCATTGAACAAACCGTAAGCCCATAAAACCCTCCTTGACCTGCAAAGGCGAGAGGGAAACTTCCTACCCCACCACCCCGCCAATTGAGTCACCGAAACGCTGATATCAGTCTGTTCATTTTCGATCATAGAACAATGGCCGCCGTCGCACCTAGAGGAAGACTTCAAGGCAAGAATGCCATCGTTACCGGTGCAGCCGGGTCAGTTTGAGCGCAGACCCCTCCGCGGAGACCGGCGGTGTTGGACTAACTGTTATGTTTCCGCAGAGGCATCGGCCTCGAGACCTCCATTCTCTTCGCACGCGAAGGCGCCAACGTTCTTATGGCAGATATCTCAGTCCCAGCATTGGAGAAAGCACTAGCAAAAGTGAAGGAAGTCGTCCCTACCGCGCCACGAGTCGAGACGATCAAATGCGACGTCTCTAAGGAATCGGACGTGCAGGCCATGATCGAGTCCCAGGACACCTGGGGTGGTACGGACGTGATTTTCAACAACGCGGGGATTATGCACGCGGATGACGCTGATGCTGTTGACACTCCGGAGAAGATCTGGGATCTCACGCAGAGCATCAACGTGAAGGGTGTCTGGTTCGGGTGCAAGCACACTGTTCTCAGCTTGCGGCGCCATAAGAAGACGAAGGGGAGTATCATCAACACTGCCAGTGTGGTTGCGTTGGTCGGCAGTGCTACCCCCCAGCTGGCCTATACTGCTAGCAAGGGTGCTGTGCTTGCGTTGACGCGCGAATTGGCTATTGTGCATGCTCGCGAGGGATTCCGTTTCAATGCTCTCTGCCCTGCTCCGTTGAAGTATGTGCTAAACCGCCTATCCTGTAGTGAAATCATATCTATTAATATACATTTGCAGCACCCCTCTTCTCCAGGACTGGCTTGGGGATGACAAGCCCAAACGTTTCCGCCGTGAGGTTCATTTCCCCACGGGCCGCTTCGGGGAGGCCATCGAGCAGGCGCATGCCGTTGTCTTCCTTGCAAGTGACGAAAGCAGCTTCGTCAACGGAAGCGACTTCGTTGTCGATGGAGGGATGAGCAAGGTATGCCGCTACACTGATCCATTGCCTGTTTACTCTCCATTTTGCCAGAAACCAGCTAATGGACCCCAGGCCTACGTGACTCCCGAGGGACCGGCGACGCCTGCACCTCAGAACCTGGGCCATTGAACAGCGCGAACTCTATGATGAATGTTCTGCAACTTGGTGGTTTTATGATTTATCTTGTCCCGATGGAATATTCCTTGAATCTGTACTCTGCAACGATAGAATCAGTTAATAACGAGCTAGGAAAGAAAATATTGCGCACTACACTATTATAATATTCCATTCATTGAATGTTCTATAATGTGATGGACTTTATTACAATCTCCAGAACAGATGGCAGTGAGATGATTGAAATTGTTGATGAAATTATTAAGTAGAATATTATTGAGGAGGGGGGCATAAGACGCCTACTCTCAAAATTTGCAAACTATGCATACATGAAGCCCAAGAGATATAGAGAAAGCAACAATATTGATCTAACTGTACAGTTTCTTAGAGAGGCAATGCAGAGAATCCACAAGCAGGGGACGTATTACTATTACTGGACGAGACAGGCTTGTTGGATGACCTGGGAGTCGTGCTGAGACTCTTAGAGAAGCTATATAGGTGCGCCTGTACGATATGCCGGGGGTCTGAGGTCTGATAAAAGGAATACGCTAAGTTTCCGCTGGTCAGTCTTTTCGCTATGAAAATTCAGGCGCAATGGGTTTAAATGCATTTTTATTATTGCAAACTGCTACAATTCCCCCCTCCACCGGGAGGTTTCAAAGACGATGATTTTGTGGTCACTCCAAAAGGGTATTCCCTGTTGATTGAAGGAGAGAAGATCGCACATATTGCACCAGACCCAGAACCGTCATCGACGTCGACAGCCGTGCTCGATTGTACCGGGAAGATACTGTGTCCAGGGTTTATCGACAACTCATCACCACGTATGGCAAACACAACTGAAGTGGTGGCATGCGGACCATACTTCAATATAATATGTTCCTCGTGATTCATCTCTCGATACGTGGCCGATGGTATCATGCCGGGAGCAATGGATAATAAGGACGATCCTGCTAATACTAGAACCTACTACTTCTGTCTCGAACAGTTCGCATAAGCGGGTGTCATGCAGTTCTGACTTGACGTGTCTAACGAGTACTAGTGGATGACACTGTCGAGTTTATGACGACGTTGGAAAGATTCAAGTTCAGGCCAAAGACCAAAGTATCTTTAACTGTACATCCAACACAACAGGGTGACCTCAGGTGCATGAAATTGTGATCGCTTCAATTAAGCACATTATATTCAGCCGTAGCCCCAACGCCTTGCTAGCATCCACTTCATAGTACACTACTCAGCTTCTGCGTAAGGTACATTGCCATAGTGACTGCCACGTCTGTAACACCACCAATACACTGAAGACCCTCAATGCAGAACTTCACTTGTTCCCTAGCAACCGTCGTGGATAGATCGGTCGCCTTGTACTCCCTCTCTCTGCGAGCCTCATGCATGAGGATAAGCCCTGCCTTGGTAAACAGTCGAATAAGGCAAGTAACGCTTGGTTCGAACAGCAGTTGAGCTGGCCGGAACACCTCATGAAAAAGCTCAGACTTAGCCGACGACATACCGTCATGATGCAGACTAACTTTTGCCAGATTGCTTGCAGCCAACGCAGTCTGAGTGCGCAGCGTCACCAGAAATCCAGTAAGCTTCCTGTCTTCTTGCTTCCTTTTGGGCGTGCATCCCTTCCTGTCAAGATTTTCAACAATCTCACAGAACAGCAAAACGCCAAGTTGCCAGTGTGCCAGTACTAGCACATACCAGGATTGTAGACGAGGAGGGAGTTTATCGTGGTGGAACATGTAGTCTTTCATGAATCGCCCGTACCCGCGGTCCCAAAAGTCGATCACACGAAGTGTCTCCTGGGTAGACCCTTCGAATTCCCATGACGATGCGCCTTGACGCACCAGTTCCTGGAGATGGGAGATGCGACGAAACAAGAGTGCTTTTATTGTTCCCGATTCAGAAAGGATCTCAGCACTCTCCTCAAACGAGTACGAAGACCAGGTCCCAATGTGCCGAGATTCTATAAATGATGCACACTGACGAAGGAGTAAGTCTCCCCATGGTGACATGAACTGCTGAGGATCTGTAGGCAATGACTCGGTTGAAAAGCGGCTACTGCTGGCCCGGGGAACGGAAACTTCACAGGGAGCAGGTACTTCGCAATCCTCATCTGTAATTATGATAGGCCGCTGGACTACCGTAGAATGCACACTCTCAAATATGACACCCATCCAGAAGATAGAATTGAAGGCTTCCATCTCTCGGGGACCAAAGTGGGGGTTGTAAGATTTATCATCGACTTGATTTCTTTGCATCTTCTTCAAATTTCTCCGGATGGAAAGAAGCTGGCGGAGGCCACGCTCAAAGAGTTCAGGTGTTTCATCGGACTTAAAGTGGGATTCAAGGCTATCGTCCAGATCAAGTGGAATGCTATCCTCGTCGGAGTCGGGTCTGATCCCCACTGACGACTGAGAAGTTGGCCCTCTGAACTGTGAAAGGACGGGCTCGCGGAAGGGCTGCGGACGACACGCCATCCCAAAGATTAGATTTGCAAATAGAACGCGTATCGAGTCCATAGATGCACAGTTCTGTAGAGCATGATACGCCTCATGCCAACAGTCTTCAATTACACTCCCCTTACTGCCGTCCAGAATTGATGAACCTAACCGTAAATCAACAGAGCTCCCCATATTGACCTTCTTCCGAGTCCACTGCATTGCAAACGCCATGATGGTCGCATGCAAAGCATGTGACGCCTTTTTCTCTTCAGCTGCAGAGAGACTTTGTCCCCTGAAGCGCGCATAAGAGCGATCTAGGAGACATGCTTGAGAGCAAAATCGAGTCTCCCACTTCAGTTCCCCGTAGTTCCAAGGAGTGGGCAGGTTTCGGCCCTTTCTGTCTCTGGTGGACATGCCAAAGCTCATACTAAGAGGACACATTCGTTTGGTTATCCAGCATGCTAGCTGGTTTTCCACACTATCGTGGTAAATCCGGAAAAGGTCCCGTACTACCATGGAGCGAAGATGGCGCTCTACCAAGTGTTTCGCGAAGGGGAGGTGATTGGGGACATCTGTAGCCCTTTCTGCGGTTCCATCACCGTGTACCCTTCGGGAGGGTGCCAAGTCCCTTGAAAGATGTGAATCGGAGGTGGCTCCGATTTCTCTCAGGGGAGAAGAGTTCCCATTCGCATCCAGATGTCCCGACAGCCACACTGCGTGGCAGGCTAGGTAGTGAAGGTCATCATAATCATCTGAGGGTAAGAGATTGCTTTGCGCGGGCGGAGGTGGTGAACATAGATCAACAGTATCTCGAGCGGACTTCCCTCGTCCGTCGATAGATGAGCATTGCTGGATCCTAGCGTGCGATGATTTCTGGGCTCGTGCAACCCTAGAGAGGACAGTCGGTTTCGCTGAGGCTAGCCAGTCGAAGGAACATTTTTTCCGCCACTTATGACAGTTGGAGCAGGGACCGGGAGAAGTCCACCCTCTTCCTTCTAGAATTGGCAGTGAAGAGTTAGAAACCAGGGTGCAGCGAGCTATCACGCGGGGCACAGGCAAGTGAGAAGGAGGAGGAGGAGGAAAATACCCGAATAGACCACGAGCGCAGCATCGCATGCTCTTTTCCCTTTCCGACACTGGTCACAGCTGCGATTCTGCCGACGACGATACGCGGACATGTCGGTAGAGAGCTGTGAGGTTTAAATTGTTCCACCTCGGGGAGACAGACAGGGGGTTTTCGAAAGAGAGGAAACATGCCACGAAAGTGGAGCTATCCGAGTCGCAGTCAAAGCTGTCGGGTTGTCATATTCTCATAGCTAGCACGGCACGAGAAGAGTCGTCGTCATAGTAATAATACCTGTAACCGACAGTCCGCGGATCCGCAACCCCGAGGACCAGGACTGCGGGTATGGGGTAAACGTGGGGATGCGGGGAAGCGCCATACCGTAAATGGGAGGACTAGAAAGGAAAGTCACTGCACGGCAGTATTAGTACTAGTAGTACTACAGCTATTTGGTGTAATGCACCTAGATCTAGAGCTGAATTGATTCTAGCATGTCAGGCTTGATTGATAATCCACAGGTGAGTGGATCACCTCGCGCTCTGTGGTCGTGTCCCCAAAACTCAGCACAGTTCAGCTATCCACCATGCGACCAATAACTCAAATGACTGAGTGAGAGACCGGTCGCGGATGAGGGAATGGGCAACGTGGTTGTGGAAGGAAAAGTGCCGGCAGAGCCACACCAACTAGCCGAGGCGGTAGTTAACTACGTTAATTAGCTGTGGAAGACGCGGAGGTGACGGGGTGATGAGTCAGCAAAGGGTTAGGGCGCGGTTAGCAGGCTACCATCTGCTTCAGTTACACAGTCCCACGTCGATATCCTGAGAGCTGAACTCACGACTCGCCCTTGCTCAGCGCGGGTCGCGTTTGTTGCCTTGTGAGATATAAAGGCATGGAAGAATCACGGCCTTCTCGGGTCGTAAGAGCCCGCCCAGCTAAGGTGTGTACCTGGCGACACGATAGTAATGCGTGGATTCAATCTAATGATCCAAGCGCAGGCATGCAATACCTGTCGACGAAAGAAAGTCAAGTGTGATGGGAAACGGCCAATTTGCTCGTCATGCATTTTGTTCAAACTCCCTTGCGGCTTTGACGATACTGGGAAACATCCCAATCGTTCCAGTCGGTGGGCCAAACCTGAATCCTCTTTTGCTTCATCACGCCCTGCCGGGAAAATGGAAGTAACTTGGTATCGCACAGGGCGTATGTCGAGGACCTAGAGCAACGCGTCAAACGCATGGATGAGCAATTGCAGCGGCTCTGTCGACATGGAAATCTGCCTCAACAGCGCATTCGAGATTTGCAGTCTCCGCCAGGTACTGCCAGACCTCCCGAACTCGACTGTTCTGAGTCAATGGTAGAAGAAAACACCCTTGCCGCTCCTCGAACGCCCTATGAGGAGCCTTCTAAGACTCCCCCGCCTGGCCAGCACGATTTTGGTCAACCATCGTACTTTCTTCAGGCAGATGATGGCAAGATGCGCTTCTTTGGTGGGTCTTATTATCTTCACAACGATATCCGCAAGTTGACCTGTTGGCCCAGGAGCATCCTCCGGATTCGGCGTCACTTGCTCCGAAGAAGCGAATCAGTCAAGGGCCAAGCGACCCAGGCTGGTCTTAGAGAATGTGGCCAGAAGCAGCATTATTCAACGACCGTTATCGAACTGGGTCCCCCGAATACTCCGAGACAGCTTTGAGCGACGTATCACTCAGCCTCTACCGTCAAAAGAAGCTTCGCTGGCTCTAGTGGGCGAGTTCCTAGCTACCTTCAACCGCACTATTCCGCTAGTTGATGATGCATCACTCATACGATTGGTACACAGACAATTCTCCTGGAATCCGGACGATTGTCCTTCATCGTGGGTCTTGATAAATGTAGCCATTGCTTTCTCTTACAGGGAGAGGGCGCAGGCGTCTGCACAGGGAAGCAGTGACTGGAAGAAGTCACTAGGCCACATGAAAAACGCTCTAAACGTAATGCTAGATCTTTTCTTGCATAATGCAGATCTTCGTGCTGTTCAAGGATTACTAGGAGTGGCTCTTTATTTTCAAGGCACACCGAATGCCCAGGCCCTGTTCATGTTTGCGGCGTCAGCAATGCGCCTGTCGCACTCCATTGGACTACACAGAAACACCACGTCTGGCTTCAGTAAATCTGAGATTGAGGAACGAAGGAGAACATTCTGGATCGCATTTATCTTGGACGCCGATATCTCCATTCGAGTGGGCCGGCCGCCTGTCCAGGACATAGAGGACTACGATATGCCATTGCCAACAGATTTATCTCACGACGGTAGGGGCATTATCTCCATCAACGGTACTTCCGTTAACTTTCTCCGCCTCCTCGCGCAATTTGCGATTGTTCAGCGACATGTCTATCGGCACCTTCAGACTGTGGCCGTCACCCGACAACCCAGAGAGACGGCGCTCAAGTCGGCCAAAGCTTGTGAAGAAGCTCTCTTACAGTGGCAAAGCTCCATTCCCGACATATTCCGCCCTCAGCATACATTTGCTTCCGAGCCTCATTACTCCCATCGACATCTCTTACGCTTGCACCTTGCGTATCATTGTTGCTACATGAATCTCCGCCAATTGCCCTTGGCAACATCCCCCCCTGCCAATCTCAGATCCCAAGATAGTCATACAGAGGTCGACAAGGAGATAGCCGCCCTTTGTCTACGCTCTCTTGCCTCCGCACGATCTGCGCTGTCTTTTCTTCCATATGCTCGCTTGCTAGGATCCAGCTACAAATGGTGAGCTGAGAAGTCATATCTGCCATTCAAAAGCCCAACTAATCTCTTCTCAACAAGGAACGTACTCTACTTCTTTGGCGCGGCATCTGTCGCACTATCGTCAGATATACGGGTCCATCCTACCCGCCAAAGTTCCAATGACGATTTAGCCATGATCCATGAAACCATAGACTTCCTTACAAATGTTTCACATGAAGAGCCCGGTACATTCGTCGAGTTCATCTTGAGCGTGTGTTCAGATTTAGAAAGCTCTGCCAAACGCGCTGTTCACCAAGCACGGAGCGGCAAGACTCGCCGCCCAGCATCTGAAATGGACAACAATGCTGTTGGTCTAGATATCAACTCGCCTGCACAGCAAAGGTCCGCTGATTACGCGGATAATGGTCTTCTCGATAACGATGCTGGTCTTCTCACAGACCCCAACGGCGATTTTCTCAGCTTGCAGTGGTCAGCCCCCCCATTCTGGAATTGGCAGGATATGTTTATTGGGGCGCCCTCCTCTCCCGACATGAGCAGAGGGAGGATTGATGACCTTATTTGAGATTCTTTTAATATGATTATCATCAAAAGATTTATCCCTTATTACATACCTCCCCGCGGGAGGAGGAAGAGGGTGCAACACTAGAATAAGAAGAGAGGTGACAGATGATATTTATTTCTTATCAAGCATTCGAAGAGAGATGTTTGTGGCTATATAGTCCATCGTTCTGGGCAAGATATCATCTTGGTATGTTTACAGCCAAGTTATCGCCCGGTCATGGTAGCAGTTTGGCACAGAGGGAGTGGTCCACCTTGGCGTTGACTCGTTATCGCCAAGCCGCGCGACAGGTTTTAAAAGTGTCTGTCGTCCCCAAGCTCCTTGTTCAAAAGTGGTCATCAGTTTCGAGTCTTCGTCCAGATAGCCAGGAAGACCCTTCTTCCAGCCATTACCAACTGAGACGAGTACCTCTGAGACGTATTGATCTGGGGTCGTCGGAGGGAAACCAAACCGCTTCGCGGTCTCCTCGACGAGCTCGAGCGGATACAGCCCAACTTCCTCTTCCAGCGCAATAGTATCAGCAGCGACCAGAGAGCTTGTGATATGATACGAACCACCCTTAACCGCGCGGTCTCTCACGGCAATCATTGCAGCCAAAGCGCCGACCAAGCCAGCGACCATATCAGACACGGGAAGAGGGGGAAGCAGGCTTTTGCCTTCTTCGCAACCCTGCGACCTGCCCATGACATAGGAGCTGCCTGACGCAGCATCTCCGATCTGCTGCCAGCCCGGGCGCTCAGCAAAGACGCCGTCTGGTCCGTAGCAGTTCTCGTCAACATAGATAATTCCCTTCTTTCTCTTGGCAGCCAGCTCCAAAAGATCGTGGAGCCCGAGGCCCTTTTTATTTAGCGATCCGAATCGGAATCCTTGAACGAAGATATCGACGTCTGCGAGAAGCTCATGGAGACGTGCCATATCTTCCGGCTTAGTGATATCAAGGTCGACTGTCCGTTTTCCGGCATTCAGTGCAAGTTGCAATACCTATGATACGATTGTTCCATTAGTTACCTGCTTTCTCTTATGCAGACGGATCATAGCCCTAGCTCACATTTAGGTCAGCCAACCTGCTGCAGTTGACCCTGATTACGTCGGCGCCGTAAGAACTCAGGGTAACGCCGATCTGTGGACCAGCAATAATCCGCACCATTTCCAGGACCTTGATCCCAGCCAGTGGCCGACGATCAGGCAGACCTTTAACTAGAGATATCGGTGGTGTATCCTTAACGTAGGTCTCCTCAGTAACGTTGACCAGTGGATGCCTGGCCAGTTGTTTCCCGAACTCGGTCTTTCTCCAAGCTTCGGGCGTATAGCAGATACTTCCACAAAGCCCGTGACGCACATTGTGCATCTCAAGCTCATCCGGACTCCATTGACGGATATGCTTTTGAATATAGTCGTAATATTCCTTGGGCGTGTTAAATTTCACGCTGGAGTCGATTCCCATTGAGTCCAGTGTTTTCTCAGCGTCCAGGGAGCCGTGCAACTGATACCAGACTTTTGGATCCTTTGTCTGATAGATTGCGGTGGTTCGGCTGGCAATTCCTTCGAAAAACCCGTGCTCAAAGTCCCGGTCGAACAACGAGCCTAACTTCCCCGACCGTGCCCAGCCCGCAACATCCAATCCGTTGACGTATGTGGTAAACACGGAGCCAAGCCATAGTCCAGCGTGGTCAGTGTCAACCGTCACTGTGCTATCAGTCACGGCTTTTCCATCACGGAGTTCCAACAACTCGTTACCAACCAAGCCTGCCATGGCGTGCAGTGCTGCTGCCACGACAGGGGACTTTATAGGTCCCGGGACCATGGGCTTCGGTTGCCCCTCAAAGTGGACAGTGTCCCATGCTGCCTTGTTCTTGGTGAAGCCAGGCGTCCGTGAAGCAAGCAGTTCGAATACCCGTCTGGCATCTTCGGGCACCGGGATGACTTTCTTGTCGATAAATGTGCCCGGGCCGTACACGTCGGAGCCAGGAGTTGTTTCGTGGGCAACGGACATAGTAGCGGGGCGGGACTGAAATGTCTATCTGTATGTGTAGATCAAATTCCGGCTTGGATTCGAAGTACTGAGGACGAAGAAAGATGACGCTGAACCATTCAGGGGGAGGAGCTAGACGATATCCACGAGAGGGGTATCTTGCGTCTGTCTCATGTAGGTTGGTCAGAGCTGGTGATCATCGAGTCCTCTCGGCCTCCACGGCCCGCGGTGTTTCATGTCCGTGGACCACGGGGAGGATTCCCCGACAGTGCCGCCCCTGAATCTTGCTAACGACCAGCTCAGGCTCATGATTTGGTCTTCCAAAAGATCCAATTGATCGCTCTGTTGTAGAATCGGTCTGTGGTCCACGGCCCGCGGGATTATTGTTGTGTGACTCGATATGTGCAAGTTCCTCCCCGCTCTCGGTTGAAACACGTAGGAATTGCTCCGCCATAAATATCGCGGGTTGATCCATATTATTTCCATTCAGCGTTCTCCAGTGTCTCCCCACCCGAAGGATACCAATTTCTGACGATTTCTGTATCCTAATTTCGACCTGATCAAGGATCCTTACTGTCCAATGCCGCGCCCCGTTGAAGCACGCGCTGTAAGAGTAGCCAACTGCTCCGGCTTCCATGGTATGGATGAATCGCTGAACTCGAGTGTCCCTGGGTATTAACTCTTGCGTGACAGGCGACCCAGCGTACGAAATGTATCGCCAGGCGACCCTAGGCGATGTCGACTTTATCACCGGTGATTATCTTGCAGGTATCTATCTATCTTAAATTGCTGCCTCGTCTCTCGATCCTGCCTCGGAAAGGAAGCTGATCGTTATCTCTTCAGAGGTCAATATGGCCAACAACGCCCAGGCTTGGAGAAACGGAAAGCATCCAGGTTATGAACCAACCGCATGGGATGGTCTTCAGCAGACTATCGAAGTGATTGCAGAGAAGGGAATCCGAGTGGCCATTAGCGGTGGCGCTTTGGATCCCAAGGCCCTCGCGCTGAAAGTAGAATCACTGGTAAATGCGCCCAGCGATGCTTCCTTGATCAGTTTCCACACAGAGAGGTAAATAGGATCACTAACCCCGAGTTCCCTGAAATTGACCAGATATCCGAGAAAAATCTCAATCTACGCGTTGCGTATCTCGAAGGGGACGACTTGTACCCGGCCCTCGGCCCCAATATGCCTACCACGAAGGAAGAGCTGCGGCATCTGGACTCGGGAAACCCCTCGACAGTTCCGGATGAGCTCACCTATGCCTTCCTCGACAATGGCAGGGAGCCGGTTCCCATGATCTCTGCACACGCCTACCTCGGAGCGCGTGGCATTGTAGATGGTCTGCGACGAGGGGCTGATATTGTCATCTGCGGCCGAGTAGCTGATGCGAGCCCCGTAATTGCTGCTGCTTGGTTCTGGCATAACTGGTCTGAAACCCAGTACGATGAACTTGCGGGATCTCTGATCGCCGGTCATCTCATTGAATGCTCAGCATACGTGACTGGTGCCAATTTTGCTGGCTTCGATAAGTACGACTTGGACAATCTGATTGCTCCGGGCTTCCCGATTGCTGAAATTGCTGCGGATGGAACATCTGTTATTACCAAGCATCCCGGAACAGGTGGAATGGTCAACGTGGATACTGTTCGTTGTCAGTTCTTATACGAACTTCAGGGAACCGTATACCTCAACAGTGACGTTACTGGCCACATAGCGGATGTTTTAGTCGAAGATGCTGGAAAAGATAGGTATGTGAGCTGTTTGATTGTAATAGCTCCATTTTCACCCTTCAAACTGACAGTGAATACTTGCAGGGTACGCGTATCGGGCATTCGAGGCTCTCCACCACCATCGACCACGAAGTGTGCGGTCTTTTATCAAGGTGGATATGAGGCTCAGCTTCTCCTCAACGCGACGGGATATGCTACTTCTAGCAAATGGGATCTTCTCGAGAAGCAACTCCGCCATTTTATTCCGACTGAAGCGGCTAAAGATCTGGAGACCTTGGAATTCCAGAGGTAAGCCGTTTGACCTATCCATCGATCGTGTCTAGTCGGCCTTAGCAATGATGCTTAATCGCACTCTAGAGTTGGAGTTAACGCCGAAAACCCGAGTTCTCAGCTGCAGAGTACAACCTACCTCCGAGTTTATATTACCTCGCGTAAGGAGGCCGCTGTACTTGCGGTAGCGAGGTCCATGGGAGATATCTCCCTGAAACATTTCTCCGGTGAGTGCGGAAGCCATCCATTGCGATTGAAAATTACTTAATTAATTCATGATACAGGTTTCCACGCGTCGTTGGACACACGAACTGCCATTCCTCGGCCTTTCCTCGCCTACTACCCAACAGTGGTCAACCAGTCAGACATCAATGAGACAATCAACATCATCGATGGGCCCAATACCATTTCCTCTTTTGGCACTGGCCACCCACCACAATACGAAGAAACTGGCATTCGGGAGAGTTACGACCCCAAGGCGACAGAGCCATTATTCAGCGGCGAAACTAAACAAATTCGCCTTGGGGACATTGCCCTAGGTCGGTCAGGCGATAAAGCCGGAAACCTCAATGTTGGACTTTTCCCTACTAGTCCGGCCAACTGGCCTTGGCTCCGGGATTACCTGACCAAGGACCGCTTGCGTCAACTGATTGGGGAAGACTACGATGACAAATTTTATATCGAGCGTGTTGAGTTCCCTCGCATTCATGCCGTGCATTTCGTTGTTTATGGGATTCTGGGACGTGGTGTGAGCAGCTCTAGTCGCTTAGATGGGTTTGGAAAAGGGTTTGTGGATTACATCCGAGACAAATTTGTTGATGTGCCCATTGAAATCCTTTAGAACTTTTTGTTCGCGTCGTGGAGTAAGTTTGGAATCGTCGCTCTAAGCTCCTTTAAGCCTGTGTCTACCAGGAAACGGTCCTATTCTACCATCATTCACGAATTCTAATGCAGTGTTTCAGGTAAATATTGACTTGCATTGCAGGTAGTATAGTATGCTATGATAGGTAGCATGGATGCTGTAATAAAAGCATTTTGAGCTCGTCCGAGGCTGTTAGGAACCAACTAGTGCCGTTGGGCTTTTTTGGTCCAATAAGTTCCACAAAATGCCACCCATTTATGTATCTAATTGCTTGTCCTTTGCAAATGGTTCGCACGACAGAAGTCCGCATAGTGACATATGTAGCATTCATGTTTTCCAGTGAGTTGTACCATCAGCGCCTACCTATATAAGGCTTCCTCCGGACCCTCGTACGCATGTACCATCCGTGAGAGGGCATATTTTCCGTTCTTATCTGCGGCCACGGCACGGCGAAGATAGTTGCCAGCAACCAATCATCGGAATAATTCCAACAGACATTATAAAGGTGAGATGAAATAGAGAAAACGAAAAAACAAAGGCATATATGCTCAGTAGTCCATCTGGGCTTCTCGGTCCCCCCAAAGTATCTAACCACAGCCCTCCTCCCTCGCTATAATTCGTCTCGGAATCCTGCACGTCCCTCATCAGGAACCCCTTCCTTGGGGGGGACCCATCGGCCAGAACCTCTCGCTCAGGAACTTGACTACTTTCTTGTTTTTGACTTGCGTTTCGATATCTAGTCCAGGACAAGGCTTATCGTCTAGGCCCTTCGAGCCGCGGACGAAGTGATTCTGGACTTTCAGAGGGTCAAAGACGCAATCGTTGACGGCACGATCGTGCCAATCGGCGAGGAGCTCTTCGAGTTGTCGAAACGCCGGCCCCGAGGCTTTGGCGGACGGTGACTCTTACGGCCGATGGGCCAGAGGGGCCGGAGAGGTTTGGTGCGGTGCTTTCTGTGCTGTGGGAGGTGAATGTGGCCAAGTTGATCGCTTTGGGGGTTATCTGCCCATAGACAAAGTTCTGTCCTGTTGGAAATCAGCTCCGATGTAAAGGAATATTTATCATGTCACGTTGGCTATTCTCACTATGACATACTTGCTTATAGCCGAGCTGTAATTCCTATAAAGAGCATTGCTGTAATGTCGTTCGGGTCGGTGCAGCTACCACGGTACACAGTTCACTCTACAGCGACAAGGTCAACAGAAAATAAATGATCCAAATGCAAATCAGCCATCGACAAAGCAAACTAAGCACTGCATATATCCACCAGGGGGAAGAGGAAATTCCCTAGGTAAGCAAGTTCTTTCCATCCGAGATCACCTTGTAGAAAGGCGAGTCAGTAACCTTTGAGACAAGACAGCCAAGCTTTCTACCCAAAATCATAACTGAAAAGGGCATGTGTCAAGCATTCTGTTGTACGCTGGATGCGGGGACCAGAAAGCAATGATGCAGTAGCATAGCAGATTATAATGGGACTGGAGATTGACCCAATGGGCCAGATCCCGTCCCCACCGCTAGTGCGACTGTGCCGCAGAATCATTGCAGGAGTTCAGGGGATCTCATGCGCAACGAGCTGCTGTAAGCGGGAACGGGAACCAGCAGGATTATGTGACTTTGTTTCTGGTTGAATGGTTGGTTGCAAGTGTCGTGTTGTACGACAGTCGCTGCATCTGTAGATACGCGGACGGATTCCCTTTACAGACAAGAGTTATTTATAACTATTAAGTTAAATACTGTTAACAAAGCTTGGACCCATACGTGTGGGAGCGATCGCCTTATCGACACATTAAGCTTCAAATTAAGGTACCTCCCTAGGTCCCCAAGCAGTATTATAGGGCCGTCGACTTTACTGAAGTGCAATAAATAGTATGTATCTGGATGGGGACTTCTCTAAGACACGAAAGAATGTAAATGCCCCGAAAGAAAAAGGGCGTCTACCTGGACGTAGTAGCTGTACTTCTTACAGGCAGTAAGATGGCAGAAAGTGATACATCCACAGGATATATCTGTAGACCGTCTGGAGCGGAGATTACCTAGGATTCCAGGATGGAAACGCTGTTTCAAGACGCAACCAAGTCCAAGCTGCCGAATGATAACCAACTGGCGCACTCCTGGGTAAAAGCTCTAGACGAGCCACCCCGCAACAATAAGCCCTATGCGGCTATGGGGGAGCATGCAAGTGTCACCCAGGGTCCCTGGCTTACACGCTTCAAAACTGGGGAGTATTATTTCCGTAATAACGGCGAATGCTCATCGTCCAGATTGTTATTACTTCGACCGGTATCCCGTATGATCTGATAAGATAATCTTACGCCTCATACGCAGCACGCAATCGACGTACTATACCCAGTATTTGTACTGTACGGTTCTGTGAAACCTCGGCGCTGAAGACCCCTGGATTGAAATGGGCTGGCACACTAGAAATATAAAACACAGGATATCCTTATTACCTCGCTTTGAAAGAATGAAAACTCCTGGAAAAGAACAGCTGAGCGGCGACTGCAACAGTCGAGAATCCGAAAAAAATGAATGTCCCGGTTGCCTCGATAAGAATAAAAGAAACGGCCGTTACAACTACAGGATATCAAGACCTCGCGAAATCATCTCTCGAAAGTACAGATTCACGAGGCATCGCGGTTCCGAGACGGCCGAACTCGAATCGTTCGAATTGGACGGCCCTCGGAAACTGCCTCGGTACTCGTGAATCGAAAACAAGATGAGACAATTGACCGCAGAAGTAGATATACTGGAGCAGGGCTTCACCAAATTTTCGTTTGAAATGTCACAGGAGAAAAACTCAAATTAAAGAAACACCCACTTCCCCATGGCGAATGGAACCAGAGAGTACTCGCTCAAAATACGGACGACAAAAGGCGACAGAAAGACGGCAAGTCAACTGGATCAGTTTACGCGGAATGCATCAAAGATCACTTCTTGATTTGTCAGTACTAGATTTCACATCAGCGATAGGAATTGGCGTCTAACCTTCTTGAGATCTGCAGCAACCGCTAGCGATCCACATCGAGGTATTCAGGAATGCAAAGCGATCATCTCCTGTTTCCATGGAAAGATGGACGCGGTACTTATAGCTGCTAGGATTTACGGCATCCGCCACAGCAGGATCATTGAGTTTCTCCAGGACTTCCTTCGAACCGGTCAACCACCCAGTGGTCTTGACAATGATATATGCCGGTGGATCATCAGCGGTCTGAAGCATATAGTTTGCGCGGAGACTAGCGACGGAATCCTTCACCAAGATCTGGGAATCTTGACCGCCAGGCTGAATGACCCGTTAGCACATATGTTGAAAACACCGGAACCGGCAGAAGTAACAAATGTGGGATATCCTACCAGAACAATTCCTTTACCCCATCTACCAGCCCACTGGCCACCAACGAACGAGACCCAATCCCTCTGTCCCCAGATGCTAGGTCCAACAGTCACTTTGGGGTTCAGCTTAATGCTCATGCGGAAGTCCAGTTCAAGACTCGGCGCAGGAATTTGCAGCGAACGAGCAATATCGCCTTCGGGGAACGTATGTAAGAGATTATTGGCTGGAATCGAATCTTTCATAAGGCTGAGGTAGGTGGGACACTCCAGAAGATGCTGGCGTTGTCTGCTTGTATTCTTCGCGCGAACCTGCTGACAGTATATGCACTGCACGGACAGACACTATTTCACCTTGTCAGAAGACGGATATTCCTTCCTCCCCCCCACCCCCCTCCCATTGAATCCAAAAGGCCTAAAGGTGGTCTTACCTTGTCTTCCTCCTTGGCACGGAATTCGACAAATGCAGCATGCACATCATCCAATGGCGGAGCAGGTAGGCTAGAGTTGTTCACTTTGGACTTCGTCTTGGGAGTCGGACGGACCGGAGCCTGAACGGCGGCCGAAGAGGCACCCGAAACGGTGGAAGCGCCAGGCGTAGAGAGGGAAGGACGACCTTGCATGGTCTGCAGCGGAGTCTGCAGAGCACTGGCATGAGGATTTACACCATTCGACATGAGTGCAGCTCCATTGGCCGTGGTAAGAGCCCCTGGACCTCCGGGCGCGCCGGGTCCAGGTCCAGCACCGTTGGGCGTAGCGGCATAGCCATTTGCAGGACCGATGCCATTAGGTCCGGTTGGGGCGGGCTGTGATGTAGGCTGAGGGGCGTTAGGATGGCCGCGAAGACCCGGGCATTCAAGGAGATGCTGCTTCTGACGCGAGGTGTTCTTTGCACGAATCTGCTGGCAATAGATACACTGGACAGAGAGACACTGAAAGCCAGAAAGAAAAATAACAGATGGTAAATGTCAGTAAAACGCAGCTCGTCTGGTTCTGTTGGGTCCGTATGAAGCCGAAATATTACGCGAAATACGCAAGTGACGCACCTTATCGTCTTCCTTGGCGCGGAACTCGACGAACGCCGCGTGGACCTCCTGGTCGACGGTTCGCCCCATGTTCCCAGCTGGAAGATTCGAATATTCCGGTAAAAAAAAACCAGAATATAGCTCTGGGATGAACGACACGATGGCTTCGGGTTCTCAGACGATGGGAGAACGAGGTGTGGAAGAAGGAGTGAGGAAAGAGGGGGAGCAAAGTGAGGTATTTTTAATTTTCAGATTTCTGGCGTGGAGAGAGAGAGAAGGGGGAAAGGAAAGAGCGCAAAACGGGAACGGAACAAGACGAGGGAAAGTTACGCGAGCCTGTCAAGAACGTGACCCGCTTCGGCGGTAATATTTCGCTCTCATTTGTCATCGGTCACCGCGCTCCCCCGACAAAGTGAATCCGTGCTTGCTGGGCGCTGTTCTCTCTGGCCTGGTGATTTGACAGTGCTTCTTGTCAGGCAAGGAAGTGAGTTGGGGGACACACTTCAGAGAGGCAGCCCTGACTCGTGCATGTTACCTAGGTACCTCGGGCAGGTCGTACCATTTGCTGTGTTCTGTTACGACTGGATGACCGTCGAGTCCGTCACGTAACCCGGACTTGGCGTATTCATATCAGCGCGCTGCCTCGTGTGCTTTGACCCCAGCCACACCTCCATGACGCGCTCGAGAATCTGGGGTTCAGAAGGAAGAAGGCATATCCTGTGGGCCCCCGTTCACCGGTTTTGGATATGCATAGCATAGTAGTTAGTACCTAGGTAGGTGGCTGCCGACTCTGTATCGGATACACTTACCTTGATCTTAGGCCACGTACTGTACTTGCTTTGGCCGGCTGGATCGTACAGAGTATCGAGTACCACTGTATTATTCTACCTAAGAAAGAATACCTAGGTACCTACCTATGGAGGTTTCAACAAAGCAAGTAAATGGTACGAAAACGAAGGGCGAAAGAATCGATCGATTCAGATATTAATCAGTGACCTGCGCGACAACCTCGTCCCCCCGCTAGCGCGCCCATAAATCTGTAAACATCACAGACATTGAAATAGATACCCTCGAGAGATCTTTAAGTATTGCAGCATGAGGAAGAAGCAGAATATGAAAGGAATACTCTTACAACATTCATTGGAATGAAAGCAAATTCAACTTCGCGGGTTTTTTGGGCCGTTACCTCCATGACAGACGCAGGAAAATCTCGCCATAGTGGTACAAAGTGCCTTGTTCATCGCCTCTCATCTCTTCGACAGTCTCGTCCTGGTGGACTTGTAAGACACCTTTTGTCGCGAGACTCAGCACGTGCATCATACCCTGAGTGGCTACAGCCCGGGAGGTCTTCCTGGCAGGTAGCAGAGCCGAGAAGGCGATCTCATCTTCACTAAGAACATGACGGACCGGCTTTTTGCCCTTGGAGAGGTCGTTGGTCTCGAGCTCCTCAATTGGACCAGTGTCCACAGCAATGGCCCTCTGGACTTCGATCTGCGTCTTCAGGAAATCCAGGAAGTTCAGGCACTCTTGGTCCAAGCTCGAAATTAACAATTGAAGTCTGGGAGGTAGTTGCTGGCTGCCTACCCATGCTGCACGTTTGGGAGTCGATGGCTCTCCCTCAGGCTCGAGGTGAGCTGCATCGTGGCCACTAGGTAGATAAGTACTCAGATCAAAGTCTCCCACTGCGTCAAGATTATCGTCGGTTTCAAATAGGGGGAGGTTATCGAAGTTGCCCTGCCCAGTCATACCCAGAGAGAGTCCGCGGCTGGCAAGAGGGCTGGCGCTCGTAAGACGACTCCAAGGCTTGCCCAAGTCTCCTGGTCCGTGAGGGTCGGTTGATCCGGGCAGTGCACGAGAAGAGAAGTCGCTGACACTCCCGAATCTGCGAAAGACAGGCAATGCGGATGAGCCCTGATGAGAACCTTGGATAGATGCCGTAATGTTCCAGGGCATCTGAGAGGAATGATCATCATGCAGGGGAGACTGGCTAAGGCGACCTATTTCAATATCCTGTTTGGAAGTCAGCTAGATTATGGATCGAAAAGCAGTGATGTTTTACACATACGTCTCGCATAATCTCATCAGCATTCAGAGATCGTATATCGCCACCGCGTCCAACATGCTCTTCCTCTTCCTTTGCGCGTACACGTCGTTCAGAATCCGTGTCATGATCTTCATCCGCGACGCGACGACGTTTTCGGCCCCTTTTCGATGCACTATCGCAAAGAGAGGTGTACAGCTCGTCTCCAGAAAAACATTGCAGAGGATGCGGCACGCGTGTAGCTCCCAGCCCTGTACCCACGGAGCCAATCCCTAGACCGAAAACCCAGAAGGTAGCGTTCTTTTTAGCCTGGGTCGGCAATCTATTCTGTCTCTTTTGTTTAGAGACGGCAGCCATATACTGCAGGTATTCGCTATTCCATTGGGCAAGATCGGTGTTGCGAAGTCCCATCTTGGTATCCAGAAGCAAGACTCTGGCGGGTCTGGCGACCTGACGCGCTGAGAGCTCGCCATCGTCTGCTGGACGGACAAAATCGTTCACAGGAGTAGAATCGTGCACCGGCACAGCCGTATCCTCGTTCGCCATGTCCACATCATTAATGTTGTCGATGCCCATCTCAATGTCCTCGTCCGCGAACGTCTTCTCCAATGTGTTAGACGCTGTGAACGTCTTTTCTCGGAACTAGGGTGCATACCTGAGGGCGCATGAAGAGAGTTTGCCTTTCAACATTTCTCTTCGTACTTGGCCTCACTGAAGTTTCATTCCCGACTTCGTCCGCATGGTTTCCCCGTATGGGAGTTGAGAGCTCAATAATGTTTCCATCTCCGTCAAACTCGAAGTCAGCTTGAAGCAGTATTCCTTCTTCATCTGCAAGCAGAGATCTGTTCCTATCAAGTAAACTTTTCTTCTGAGCAGAGCTGCCCACATCGCTTTCGACACTATATCTCGGCACGGGATTCATGAGGTCGTCAGAAGACAAGTTGAGTCGTAAGCTGCCGTTTGGCGGAGTTGAAAAACTGGGGCCAGAAGACCCAGCCCAGAGAATACTTGACTGCCGGCTCATGCTTATTTCTCCCTCAGTACTGAGAGTAGTGAAGTCGAAGCTTATTCCAGGGAGATTGATCTCTGGCGAGAACGACGGATCGTACGGGAGAATGAGCTGATCGGGTCTTTTTAAGCGGATATTTAGCGGCAGAGTTCACAACAAAGTCGAGCATAAAAGGAAGAATAACCTAGCTTTTCCAGCAGACGGATCCAATCCTCCCCCAGGAACGACCTTGAGGATGGACCTCATTTTGTCATGCATTGCCTGCACATCCGTAAGAGTGTAGCCGCATTGCTGATTATACACTCTCGACACGCCATACCTGGCAACGAAGAATAAATACAATAGGAACAAGAAACTCCCAATCTCGCAACTTTTAAAGGGTCTCTCACAGCATATTTCCCTGAAGCCTCAGCGCCATTGGTGCTTCGGGGTTGATGATAACGTCGCATGCCTTGGGAACGTCCACATCCAAAATAGCTTTTCGGTTCAGTTTCCTTGAAATTGACTTTGATCCTAGTGTTGCAACGAGCCTGGTTTACAATGGCGTGTAAGTAATTATTTCGCGTCGTATGGAGTGTCATGAAGTTAAAGGGCAGGAGGACTTGGGGGGTGGTTCTCCATACCATATCGTGGCAACTCCATGTTCTGGAGACGTAAGAACTATATTTCACGAGAAGAGAAACCGTGTCAGTTAATCTACCCCCGTCATCGAATATTCTGGACACTACGAGGGAAGAATATACTCTCGTGACTGTAGAACATCTCGCCTATCTTTCTTTCTCTTTCCTTCCTTGCTTATCCTCGGCTTCGGTTCTTGGATCACAGCTCTCTTCGGTTCTAATTGACGTCCATGATCGACATATCAAGTAGAATTACCTAAATTCGCCTATTAGAATTGTGTCATACCTAAAAGGACCCGAACCAAAGCTTGCTTACCAAGTTCTGCTACTTTGAGTTAGATCCGTTGAAGGGGCAATCTGGATGCATTCCAGCTGGAGACAGCAAAAGAAACGAGCTGGCCACGAGGAATCACACCGAAAGTAGAGATTCTCCTCCACGAGGGTCACCTACTTCATATGTGCCTCGACTAGAGGTCTGCCGGATCAGCTGAGTTAGTAGGCAGAATGGGTAGATGATCTCGACTCCCTTGCAACGGTCCCGGTTTTAGAGAACAAACATCGAGGAGTCTTAGGGGGGTGGGAGTAAGGAAGGCATGAAGACGCGAAAGATGAGAAGTAACACGTAAAGTCGCGTCCAGAAGAAGTTTGGTTCGGGTATGAGTCAAGGTCGAGTGAATGGACGATACGATCTCACATGAACTGCGAGACTTCCCTCTCTCAAGATCGATGAAATAGGCGACTTCAATACCACCGAACACTTCTAGCTTCACCAAAAGAACAATTCCTACCCGAGGGGCATATACACGTCGCAAACACAAGACGATATAACTGGCACACCGTTAGATTGTTGTAAACTGAATCTTGGAAATGGCAACAACCCAGCTAAAACTGATCACAACAAGGAACAACAGCACACGCTTTTTTTTTTCTGTCTTGCAGATCATAGAGACCATCACACTTGCCCAGTAGTTGAGAACGAAAAGATCATACAAGACCTCTTCGAAGGACAGCTTCGAAGTACAACAGCCAAACCATACAATATAAGTGAGACCCCAGACAGTGTAACATCTATGCACAGATAACCGATTTCGCAAATCCACAACGACACGACATAAATAGCCAGGAGTAAAGGTAAGGAAACAAAGCAGGCCCTGCTATGGAATACGGAAGAGGGTTTGTGGGAAAGTACAATGACCCCAGCTGGACAGTCCATAGCAGGCCGCACAGCAATCATGAAGGGTATGAGACATGGAATAAGGAAAAGTGTCAAGGCAAATTATTCAAAACTGACATCACGCATAGTTTGTTCCCATTATATTATAATTCCGTTGCGAAATCTTTTGTAACATTGAGCGCGAGCGCACACGAAAACATGGAAATCTATTCGAGAGGAATACCCTCATACTCCGCATAGCCAAGCGCGAGGTTCATGTTTTCTGGAGACAAAATAATCAGCTTTCGCCATCTTCACCGAAATAGGTTTTGGATTTGTTGGACTTACGAAGACATTGCGTTGCTGCACCTTTCAGCAGGTTGTCAATGGTGGCACAAACGACGGCCCGCTTGCCGCTGGAGTGCACAGCAAACCCGCCAATCTCAACACCATGTCGGCCAGCAATGTTCTTCACAGAAGGAGCTTCACCGACAATCTTGACAAGCTTCTCGCCAGCATAGCGGTCCTGGAAGATGTTGCGGATGTCACGAGAAGTCATTTCCTTTTCCAGAGGAATGTTGATAGAGAGCTGTGCGGGGTTAGAAAGAAGGGAATCCAGAGACACAGGTGAAGAAGAATGCTTACATGAATTCCCTGGAACCAGACAGCCACATGGGGAATGAAGGCAATTGGAGTGCCAAGCTGCGCACTGATTTCTTTCTCATGGATATGATCCGTCAGGCTATAGGGAATGATGTTATTCGTGAGATTCTCGACATCATTTTTGGGACTAGGCTTAGTGCCGGCCCCGGAATACCCAGATACTCCGAACACGGTCGGTTGCCCGCCGAGATATGGCACCAGGGGTGCAATGCCAAGCTGCGAGGCAGTGGCATAGCATCCTGGGTTGGAGATGCGCGTTGCGCGCGCAATCTGGGCTCGGTTGACCAACTCCGGTAGACCGTACGTCCAGCTATTATCAAAGCGATAATCTGCGCTCAGATCGACGATAACACTGTTATTCTCGGAGCCCTGGTCCACAGCGTCAACGAAAGGTTTGCAAACGCCATTTGGTAGGGCCATGACCCAACAGTCGATATCTCCATTCGAAGCCATGCGTCGCACGTCATCGGCACTCAGATTCTCGTAGATGATTTCGCGTTTGGTGTATCCTTGGAGCTTCTTCCCATTAAGCTCTCGAGAAGACACATGGCGCAGATCCATGTAAGGATGTGAGTTGAGAAGATTAATAAGAGCCTGGCCTGTGTAACCGCGCGCCCCAATGAGGGCGACCTTCGATGGCTGACTGTTCGACTTGTTCTTGTCCCCAAGAGGAGGGTTAGGGTTCGTAGTGCTATAAGCCCGAACGACGTTCACGGTAGCGGTAGGGCGAGTTGAGCGAAGAGCTCTCAAAGAATTGCTGCTTGATGAGAAAGCACGCTTCTGTTCAACAGAAGCACCGCTAGCGCCAAATCCCTTGGCAAGCGCAGCTTGGGCAGCATGGTGGAGTCTGGATTCGAGGTTGACGTTACCGAGCATCTGGCGGCCATGTTTGGTAAACTCTAGGATCAAATCCTTAACCTCATCGCCATTCTCAATTCCAAACCAGAAGAGAACCTGACCGTCGCGGCTCAGACTACCATCGGCTTTATCAAAGAACCAAGTCAGGTTCTCATCATCTTCCTTAACAGTCCAAACAAGCTTGGGAAATTCATTCTTGATGCTTGCAAAGACGTTGTCGGCAACATTTGTTAACCATCCGGACTTAGTGATAGTGAACGTAGCCAGCTGGGCTAACCCGGACTCGTTCTCGGACGGCAACACCACTGCCAGGGCTTCCATGGGTTCGTCGTAGAAAATCTTGAACTTGCGCTCGCTCAGTCCCTCAACGTAGCGGTCTACGGTAGCCCGGGCATCCAGTCCTTCACGGTCACGAACCAGAACATCCTTCAGCTTCTCGAGATCCTCAAATTCGGAGAGGCTGGTCTTAGTGTGCAGCTTATTACCGCGCCGGATCAGAGTACCAGCACCGGAGTCTGTGAAGAGTTCCTTCTGTAGATCTGCTGGATGGATGATAGCAACGCTGGATGTACGAGGCAGGTCGTTGAGCAGATCCTTCATTTCTTTGATCTTGAGGCGAGTGCCATGACGCACCCACCACTGCTTCATCAAATGGTCGTACTCTTCGTCCAAATTGATAGCCGAGATTTTCTCCCCAGTATCTCCGTTGAACAGTCCTCCCTTCTCGGCAAGGTAAACTATCTTCAGCGGTTGTAGAGCACGCGCCAGGGCACCAGCAGCGACATCAGCATTGACATTGAGCACCTGTCCTTCAGAGGTCTCCGCCATAGAAGTCAAAATCGGCAGACAGCCAGCTTGAATAGCAGCTTCGATGGGTGCCTTGTCCACCGAGGTTATCTTGCCAACTAGTTTATACTTCTCTTTGTCAAGATAATCGGCAGTGAAAACTCCAGAGACAACTGGACGAGCCCTCACGCCCCTCCGCTCCAGTTCCTCCACCAGCTTCAGGTTCTCCTCTAGAAACAGCTTCCTGGCGAGAGCCATTGTCTTACCATCAGTGACTCTGATCCCATCCTCGAATTCTGGCTCCACACCAGCATCCTCCAGCATACGATTCAGTTGGGGCCCACCACCGTGTACGACAATCGGATAGAGTCCAACATGATTCAGGAAGGCAAGGGCAGAAGAAAGAGTCTGCAGATGCTCGGTGAGAATAGCACCGCCAACTTTAATGACAGCAAACTGCTGCGAAGAAACAGAGGTGAAGTGAGACAAGTACTGTTGCACCTCACGCTTCGAACCAATGTTGCTCAACAACTGGACAACGGTGGACCGAGTAGCAGCCAGCTGGGAGTCCGTAGAGCGCGAGTAAGGTCGAGCCTGTCGAGATGGAACGGCGGACGCCTTCAAAGATTGGCGGCAGGTGGACGCAGAGAGTCGCACAGACGAAACAAGACCGTGCGGTGCGGAGAGGGCTCGAAGGGATACGTTGATCGAAGTCCTCCGCACAGCGGAGCGAAGCGTGAGCATTTTGTCAACCAGCATGCGGCAGCTCCAATGGCTGATACACGGGGAAGGGGATCTAGATACGACACACAGCGCCACTGTTAGAAGACCGGGAGTAGCAAATATAAAAGGGTGGTTCTATGGTCGCAGTACGGACGAACGAGGGACATAGTCGGACCTCAGAGAGACGGCCCGTACTTCGGAGACTTACCAGGAGGGATGGAGAATGGGCAGCACAGCCCTTTGAAAACCTCTGTTATTTCCCCAGGTGTGTGATAAAATAAAGGATGTGCGAAAGGCACCAGTGCTCACTGCGAGTGAATACAGAAGGAACTGTGCGGAGGACAGACGGAATGGCGAGGAAAAATAGATAAAAAAAAAGTTTGTTTCCTGGGGTGCGATTATCGGAAGCGGGTGTTATGACTCGATTGCATCTTATCTCCCCTTACCTAATCATGGCCTGGACGATCATTCAAATAATAAACGCAAATGGCCAAGGTCGCTAAAAACGGGCAAATAAATACCCGATATTTACATGGGCTATGGCCGTGCTCAGGGGTTTCGATGTCACCCATAGCAAATAGTGGCTCTGGCCTCAGTTTGCGGCAAATAGACCACAGAGTAAAGATGAGCAGATTCCGACCGGTGCCCAGTGTGAATGGAGGACAAAATATGCCCTACAGGAAACTTGAATACAATTGGCTAGAGCTGCAGATAGCATTATAACACAGCTAACAATAAACGATAACAAAATCAAAAGTGTGCTCGAAAACGGGCAGATCACCAGAGGGTCGTTTACAATTGCACGGTCGACGAACCGCGCGACAGGGCTTATCCAATAAGTAGATCAGCTCGTAGCGTCGTCGAACTCCGAGAGGAAGGCGAGAAGGCAAAAGGAACAGGAAAGTAGATAAAAGCGGACAGTAAGATCGGTCGTGAGGACATCAGCAGTTGTACGCCGGGGAACAAGCACAAGGTATTATTAATTGCTGAAAACAAAGCTTCATGACGTCAACGGAGAACCGAATCGGACGACAGGTAGGATTGAATTCGTGGCCCAAAAAAAAAGAGGATTTAGCTTTTCTCTTGGCCTATTTAGTGGTGGTCACGACTGGAAGAGTGTTAGCGAACTGTGTGCGTACTCTTGCGGCTCAGGAGCAAGATCCACAGCAAACTGAAGACATACCGGCAGGAACGATGATAACTATAAGCAGAACAATGATGAGAACGACCAAGCACACCCGCATCTTCATGTCCTTCCACCACATCTGCTTCCTCACGCGGTTGGCACCTCTGCGGAACCCTTGGGCCGACGTGGCAAGCCCGTCTGTCTTGTCCTGGAGCGCATCCAGATTCTCGCCACGTTGAGAGACCTTGTTGATATTTTCGCGCATCACACCAACAGTGTCGTCGATTTGCTGTTATGGAGAAGAACTAGTTAGCGAAGCTGTGAAAACAAAGCAAGCCAATGGCATTTTCCAGGAAAAGAACTGTGTATGATTCCACTGGGGGTAGACTCGTCGCACATAAGGCAGTTCGCCAGAAAATTCCCCTCGCCGCGACCAAGGAGCACAGCAGATGGAATCGCATATAGTCCATAGAAACCAGGCAGAAAAGAAAGAAAACCTACCGCTTGCAGCGCCGCCGTTCTCTGGTTGCCGTTGCCTGTGGCATTTCTGTCGGCACCAGCCGCAGCAGAGCCGGAGGGGATGTATGGGTCGTAAGGTTGTTCAGCCATGGCAGTGGTGAAACGAGAGGTGTGAAAGGAGGCTGGTTGTTGCTACGGACTTTGCCGTCGGTCGGTCGAATTTCAGGGAAGTCTCGCCAAGGACGCGAGAGTCCTAGATTTCTCGAACGGGTAGGAGCGATGACGAGGAAAGAGTCGTCGTAGGTAGAAGAAAAAGTGCGGAAACTGATGAAAAGGTATCAGGAACGAACAGAGGAAGACGTTTTGGAAGAGAATGGAAGATGAACCAACAGGGGTGATCACTGGTTGATCCCGTGTCCTTTCTTGGTTGTCAGCGTTTCGGTTCTGTCCGGACGCCTCACGTGATGGATGGCAATTAGGCGGCGCAATTATTTGTGGTGGCTGAGAAAACGTTCCAAGGGCGGAACGCCGACTTGCTTTCCAATCGCTTCGAGTATGGAGTGCCGTCTTTCTTCATTCCTACGTTTCTCCCGCGCATCCGGTGGCAGTGAAAAATTCAAATAACGCCTCTAATTCAGGCGTATACGCAACGGGTGACATCCTGAAAGACACGACAGACACGCGACTTCTGTCGCAGCGTTGCCTGGTTAAATATATGCTAACTCACCCAATGGAAACCTGGCCTTCGTATTCTTATGGCTGCTTAGGCCTGCCCTTGACTTATCTGCTAGTGCGCCAAGGCCCCTTGCAAGGGTGGCGACGAAGGTCTCGAGGCACGTCCTCTATACGCCCAACACTTCCGTCTAAATACGAGACTCCCTCTTCAATTCAAATAAGCAGAAGTCCAATAACGAAATTACTCATTCCACTGTCATAAACGCAGGTCTAATCGCAGAGGCTATCCTTGCCTATTATATATCCTTTGCGGTCTTTCGAGGGCGGAGCGGCACAGATAGGTGCTTCCTGTCTTCATTCTCGCAGGCGCAGTTATGTTCATGAATACCACATCTCCTAGACCTCCGTTGTTGAGTCTTGACCTGGCCGGAGCCAAGTCACAGCGTAAGAGGGACCCGATATTCTACTAATTTTGCTCTTCTAGGACGACCAGCCGAACATATTGATATTGTATGTGGGCGGGTCCTTTCACTTAGGAGGAGAAACACTGGACCTGCGATGAGAAGAAACAGTATCATCAAACATATCATCAAGCATAATATCTCGGTCCGGCCTAAGCCGAAGAAAAACTCGCTCAAAGGTTATAGAGATGGGTTTTCAAGAAAGAGTGAGGGGACACAGCTATTCAAACTCCCGAAGAGTAATTTGGCAATCCAACTTAAGAGCGACTGGAGAAGCCGCAGAGGAGGGTGAAAGTTCATATGAAAGTCATCGGAACAGGCTTGAAACAAAATATGGGGAGGCTTCAAATAGCCCTAAAAATGTTAACATCCACCCCGTGCATGTCTAGGCGGAACTTACATGGGGGGTTGCCCCTGCAAGATTCCCGCCTACATTGATGCCCATAAATACATTGATCATCTTCGCACCACAGACCGCTGTAACAGGGACTTAGCTTTGCAATGAGTCTCAGATCTTCCACCTCTTGGGAGCTGAGCTTTGCTTTATGATCATAAGGACAGCTGTCATACGGACATGACCCCAAAATATAAAAGGGATTGCAGAGCTTTCGTTTTGACAACGCCGCGTTCTTCATGCGACCCGCTGGCTCATCGACCCGCTGGCCATTTTCGTTCTGAAATACTCTAAATCTGGTCCTGATCCGGTTTGATCCCGTACTGATCGCTTTGGGCATCGTTGGGATACTCACATCTGAGCTATGTTGAGCCTGATGTGTCGTCCCTGCAACTGCAGCGTAGTTCAAAACTGGAGATCCCGGCAGAGCCAAGCTCGCTCCACCAAATGACTCTTGTCTGGGCAGCTTCTCGGACCGAAACAGTTCTGGGAACTTTGTAGTTCTGAACTTGGAAGCCAATTCCTTGATCTCACGTGCAAATGGAGGTCCTTCAATGAGCGAAATACGTTTCGATTCGCAGTGAGGACCCAACAAACGTGCATACCCATTATCCGCAGACGCGCAAAACATGATCCAAACGCAATGAACGTCCAAGATGTCTTGTTCAAAAAGGCCTACGCAATCGAGTTAGCTACTCTGCATCTTAATAGAGAGGACTGAGGCCGTTGAGAGAGGAGCAAACCTCGTAACTTCGCATCAGAACATTCCTTCCCATCACCAGCATCCACAAAATCACATAGAGGGTCTCCCATGTTGAATCCCGCGACGAAGGACTCAAAATCGTCGACAGTACCTATTACCCCCATGCCACGGTAGACCTTGGCAAGCCCTTTCAGGTTTGCATATACACGAATCTTGTATTGCGTACTGGAGACTGCTTTGGGTTCGACTTCTTGGAAGTGACGCACAGCAGCTGCCTTCAGGAGTCGGGCAGCTTCACGACCACCGTGGTTTCCATCTCGAACGAGCCGGTCATCAAACTAAATATATGTTTCAGCGTGAAGTGGGCAGACAGAAATAATTGCGTATCTTCCTACTGACGTTCATACAGTCGCCGTCAACGAGCACAGAAACGAAATTCAGTCTGGACTAGAGCAAGACAATGTTATACGAGACTGCTTTCGGCACGAGACGTAAATTGAAAAGTACCTGTTCTCTTCGCTTTTCTTCTAGCTCATCTTCCTTCATCTTGAAGTCTTCCATGAGCGTGCGGACAGCGCGATCGTTTTTCTCAACTTCAATTTTCTTATCATCAAGCTCACTTCGAAGGGCATGGATCTCGGACATCAGATCCTAAACAGCTATACAGTGAGTTAAATTGACCTGTTTTAGGGTATCGATAGGATTGACAAACATCAATTATTTTGTCCTTGGAGTCCTCATTCAACCGCAAGGCTTCACGCCTCGTCCTTAACTCATTCAGGTCCAACATGGTGAACACCAAAACGTAGACACGAGCGCGGTCAAAACAGAAGGGAGAGTTGCGGGAACATAAGAATCCCACCCTTTATTTATAATGGAGGGTGTCAGGAAGGTCAAGAAGCAGCTAGACCGCTCATTGACGCACCAACCTTTCGTCATGTATGTTGGAAAATCCTTCTCGCAAGGATATGAATTGTTCTCGGCTTATTTCCAGCCAACCATTTCTGATATTAGGCGCTTGACTTGTTTGAGAAGGCTGTGAGTGCGGCCCAGATGCGCTGTGCATGTGGCTGCGGCCGAAGACGAATACAGCCTGAAGCGCCGTACTTTGTACTATGCGCTTATGGCGGCAGAACTTAGTGGACACAACAAAAATGGCATTCAGTTACTGCTTCTAAACTCTCTGTTGGCACTAGTCTCTGCTGAGTCTTTTCAGGAACAACCCCCGTAATAAAAGTCTCCAAGTTGTTGGTGGATTAAAAATAAACGTATGATGCTAATTAGACAACAACAGGAAGTCTTTCAAAGACTACTCATAGCTCTAGAGTCCAAGACACTACCTAGGTACATATATTGTGAAACAACCTAGCCAACCAGAACTGCACTAGTGATCAAAGAGCCCCTCCATCAACCATGGATCAAATATGACTTCTCTCGCAGTGGGTCTTTCCTCTGGTATCCAACAGAGCATTTGTCGTATGAAGTGCAGGAATCTATTCTTATCGTCATTATCAAGCCTTTGTTCAGCCTGTTCGAGATCAATTTTGGGGATTGGAACAAGGCCCCTCCAATTACCTAATTAAATGAAATGTTAGCCTTTGTAGAGAAGCCTTTCTAGTTACTGACCAGTTTCATCCCAGTATCGAAGACTGCGCTCGCTCCGCTTAAGAAATTCAAGAGGAGGAGGCCCTAGTATAGCTACCATTTCCGCAAGATGGTATACTTCATCGTACTCGCCCTCGGGATTTCTGCCTTGAAATATGCGATCGTGCTCGAAAAGATCCCAGGCCTAATAATATTAGCTTTTTCTAGGGAATATCGCCATGGGCCTCAAAAACAGGGTTGAGTTTTTCAAGAGTAGCAGCATACCACCATAGCTACATTCCAGATATCGACGCTGTAGCTCCATTTCATACCCAGGATGACTTCAGGTGCTCTGTATACATCCGGCATAATGTCGCCTCTGTTTTCCTCATCACCTAGTCTTGCTTCACCTAGGTCACAAAGAATTGGAGGCCCGAAAGTAAATGGAAGTGGCCGTGATAGATAGATGATACGATCTTCAGTGACCTTTCGGGGTACAGGATATTCGAGTTCATCTCGTTCGTACTCCGACAAAACTGATATATCATCGATTCCCATGAGAAGGTTACTCGGTTGCAAGTCTGTGCTTCCATTAGTGTTCGGGGTCATAAAGAGGGAAGAGGGAGCAGTTTACCAGTATGTATGATATGGGCCTCCGTATGAAGAAAATCCAAGGCAGCAAGGAGCTGGCGGATAGATATCCGAAGGACATCCTTACTAAAAACTTGATTGCGAGCGCGCATCTTCAGGTCATAGAGACTCATGCCCAGTGGTTGGTGAACCAGACAATGATGTCGACCATAGGGCCCAGTAATTTCAAACGAATCCAGCAACATCCTAAGGCACTTCCGACCAGAGTGACTGGACTCTATTTGATTAATACGATCAAAGATTGGCAGCTCTCGATGGCTTGCTGAACTGTTGACGTATATTTTCACAGCAACATACTGATGATCACTAGAATCGATGAGCTATTGTGTTATCATTTTCAGTGCATAACATACTTCAGATCCCGACAAAGCCAAACCGTGGAACTTGAGCCATAGCCTAATTTACCAACGATCTGGTACCTCGTAGTCAAAATTTCCCCAATAGACGCTGGATAGTATCGTTGAGGCTTGTAATTTGGTATTCTCTCTTCTTCTAGCCGACTTGCTCGACTGGCAATAGACGGGTCATTTCGATAATAAAAAATATGTATATATATATATATATATTTAAGGATCTTGCGACAACTTCTCCTACACACATAACCAACATCGTGGGCTTGTAACGTCAGACACGAAAGTCACTGAAGGGGAGAAATACCATTACCTAGTTAAGTTAGCTTCTTCATTAGGCATTATGTAATGCGCTCAATACGACAAAATTATGCTGCAAACATAGTTCTCCTGATTGAAGCTATGACAATAATGTGGAGAGTATCCACTCTCTCAGCTTCAGTGATGCCAACAGGTGTGCAGAAGAAAAGCTAGCGGCACTGGATGAGCCTACCTCGGTAGGCTCTAAATGTCGGGTATTGTCGCCCAATTTGTGGTTGTATCCCTTCATCAGTGGAGCTCTCAGAAAAGAGGCTACGCATTATTTCTTGGGCAAGGGCGTGTGAGCCAGTCATTTGCATGCAGTTGCAGCCATTGGATGAAACACGGTATGGGGCTTGAAAGGGGCAGTGCAGCACAGAGCTAAATGACGATGTGGTCCTGTTATACATGTGCCACAATGTGCCAGGCAGGGTTATCGTCTACTAAGGTAGTGTTTCAACCTAGGGTATAGCTGAGGGATTGAGACCATCCTACCTAGGTACTGATGATATTGCTCTCTTCGAGTCTCCTATGTCCTGTATCGAAGGAGTTCGAGCTCTACAGCTCCGCCAGGCCAAGAAAAGGCTCCGCTGGCTCCCGCGCTGGCTAGAAAGACTGCCAAGCCTTGGACCTGTCTGGGCAGGGTTCCCGCTGCGACAATTTCTCCCTAGGTCTTGTCCTTGTCCATGTTTCACAGTGGTCGGTCACTCGCAGGCCGCGCAAGATGATGGTATCGATGCGATATGGCCAATTGTGCCGCGATTCAGCCAAGATCTCTCAAGCTTCTTGGCTGTCGAAGTTGACGGAGGATGTTTTGGAAGAATAAAGCGGAATGGCTTTCCTATTTTCTGTTCCCTGATTCCTCGTTATGTGGACTACTCTTCTACTTCTCCTCTCGTTCTCTCTACGTACTCCTCTTCATTCTTACCAGTCGCTCTTTTTCATCTTCCAACCTGTTCATTCCCCTGATCGCTCTCTTGTGTATTCCTTGATATTCCTGACCTTTGACCCTTAATTTTTCATTCGCTTACTTTCGAACTGGCATTTTAATATTCTTATAATACACGGAATTTACCAGCAAGGCTGTTACATTAGCCCTTTCAGTTCACGACGAGGTCTACATATTTATTGTACTTAACAGCAGTCCAGTTGACCTTGGATCTCGAACGACAGTATTTACGGGTACAAGATCGTTCCTTCTTCTCTCGCTATTTCTTTCACTCTGGAATAATCTAGCCATGAGGCTTATAGGATCAGCCTCATTGTGGCACGTTCTCAATTTGTTTATGCTTATTCAACTGCAAACAGTGCAAGCAAGCATCGATCTCGACTTGACAAATGAAGGTGAGTCCAGTGGAAGTTAACAGACAAGCATGTGAACGAAATATTAATTTCTCGTTTCCGATATTAGACTCCATTAAAAATGCGGCGAAAGTTGCTGCGGCCGGGATGATGAAGTACTACACGGGATATAGGTCAGTGAGGACGTGACAGTATTATTTCCACGACGGGAGGACTTTGCTCTAAAGGAAGGAATTTCAGACCTGGAGATGTGCCTGGCAATCTCCCCGATCCATACTACTGGTGGGAAGCCGGGGCAATGTTCGGAGCCCTAATCGAGTACTACTATTACACGGGAGACACGCAGTACGTAGACGTGACGACCCAGGCCATGCTCTGGCAGGTAGGCGAGAACTACAACTACATGCCGGGCAACCAGACGAGAACGTTGGGAAACGATGATCAGGCCTTCTGGGCGATGTCGGCTATGTCCGCAGCAGAAGTTAATTTCCCCAACCCACCGGCAGATAAACCGCAGTGGCTCGAACTGGCCCAGGCAGTGTTCAACTCGCAGATCGAGCGATGGGACAAGACTACGTGCGGCGGCGGACTCAAATGGCAGATCTTCGCTTTCAATGCCGGCTACAACTACAAGAACACGGTTTCTAATGGATGCTTCTTCAACCTGGCTGCCAGATTGGCCGTCTATACCCAGAATCCGATGTATGCTCGCTGGGCAGAGAGGGTCTGGGACTGGGTCAACGCGACCGGTCTCGTCAGCCGTACGTATCAGTTCTTTGACGGGGCAGACGATCTGAAGAATTGCTCGGAAATCAATCATGTCCAATGGACGTATAACGCGGGGCTCTACCTGCTTGGGGCTGCGAACATGTACAATCTGGTTAGTGTGCCCTAACGCCCGGTGACGGGCCCGCACCTTACAAGGCCAAAATCAAAAATTGAGTCTGACTCGGCAGGGACAAATCAGACAGATGGATCGGAAGTCTGGAAGGCGCGCCTAGAAGGGATCATTGCAGGCCTCGATGTCTTCTTCAAAGACAACATTATGACCGAAATCAGCTGCGAGGGCGGTGTCTGCAATGTCGACCAGCGTTCCTTCAAGGCCTACCTTTCTCGATGGATGGCAGCAACCACGGCCAAAGCACCATTCACGTACGATCTTCTCATGCCCAAGCTCCGGGAGTCGGCCACGGCAGCCGCCTTGCAGTGTAACGGCCCCGAGAATGCGTGCGGGCAGCGGTGGATACGGGGTGCCAATTACGACGGCAGCACGGGAGTGGGCGAGCAGATGAGCGCCATGGAAGTGTTCCAGGCGAATCTGGCGGACCGCGTCATTGCGCGGGTCACTGAGTCGTCCGGGGGCACGAGCAAGGGCGATCCGGGTGCGGGCACTAATGTCTCGGATGAAAAGATACTAGGGTTGGCCCGGGAGATCACTGTCGGGGACCAGGTTGGGGCTGGGATTCTCACGGCGATGGCTGTCATCAGCATCTTGTCTTGTCTCTTCTTTATGTTGAAGTGAAGGGCGTCGCTGTGGGCATGAGGACCGTGGAGTTCGTCGAAATCCGACAGAAGAAGAAGGATCGCAGATAACGACCTCAACGGGCACGGAATTGTCGAAGCACATATGTTCCAAGCTAACAGGCATTATCGGCAGATACATGCATGTTATTTAAATGTGACGATGCGAAGACTCGATCTCATAGCATAGTACAAAAACGAACCCAGCCGGACTCCACTATCTGAGACAGGTAAAAAAACAGAATCGTACAACCACTATAGTACACAGAGTCGTTAAATTCATTTCTCTCCCAGTAACTCCTTCCTCATCTCGTCCCGTTGGGTCTTGCTTTCTTCCCTAGTCCGGGCCCGTTGGACGTCGGCTTGTGAGCGTTCTCGCTCAGCCTGTTCCTGGGCCGCGATCCAGACTATACGAGGGTCAGCGGCGGTCAGATGAAGAAGATGTGAGCCATTCCGACGTTATTTTTAAACGTCGGTCAGGGCTGAAGAGAGAGACAATGGGAAACTTAAAAAACTTGAAAAAACGCACTCGACTTATCTGACTTGGACCACTCCTTCAACCGGCTCACGTAATCGTCAAACTCTTTAGCCCGTCGCGGTCCGTCCTCGAGACTGCGCGCCTGGATGTCCTTGCTGTACCGCTGGAAGAGCTCTTCGTCACTGGGGCGGATGTAGTGGACAAATGCGGGGCCGCCAACACAGATGATAGTGCCTCTGGACGGGGGTAAGGAGGGCGTACTGGAATGGGGAAGCAGATCAGATGGGACTTACACGACCAGCGCCTTGACGTATGTTCCCGCCTTTGACATGGTGGCGTGTCTAATAGGGGGGTCTAATTGGGTGTGTACTACTAGACGGAAGAGAAAGACCGGATGTCTTTCTTTTCTTTCTGCAGAACGAAAAGGTTGCAGACCGACCACCTGGGCAGATGAACGAGGAAGCTGAGAGCAGCCCTCAGGACTGTCTGGAGGTGTGATGTCGAGAGTGGCTGTGCGTGGCTCTGTGTGGCTGTGGCGCGCTGGAATGTGGCTGTGGTGCGGTTCTCGTCCGTCGTTTCGATTCGGCAGCCTCGGAAGCCTTGGAAGCCTTGCACAAACACACATCCTAAAAGTAGACAATGCGATTCAATAATAGCGCGGCTGCCTTGTGTCTTCTCGAATGAATGCTCCTCGATGCAGGTCTTTCCAGGGAACTGTGGCACCCTCGTACTGACGGCAGCCATTCAGAGGAGGAATGGGGACACCAAGTCGACCTGCCAAGACACCGTTGCTGTCAATAGTCGATTTGGCGTCCCCATTGCAAAGACAACCGGTGGGTATTAAATCCTCGCGAGCGTAGCGGCGGCAAGTCGGGACGATGCAGATGGCCCAGATACTCGGAGAGGAATACTATTACATATTACACACGGTGGACAGGTTGCATCGCTTGTTGTCCGTTTATACGTCAGAGCCTCCCCTTAACCCCTGATCAACGGGCCAATTCGGTGTGCGCATCCCTTCAACAGATCCATCGGCCAGCACGACGCAACCGCGGAACGCAACCATATCTGTTGGGCTGCCCCGTGGGTCAAGAGTCTACACACGACCTTTTTTTGGGGGGGGGAGTCGGAGGAGAAGGCCCTGCCTGTCCTTCTTTTTCTTCTTCGTCCATTTTTCTGCTTTCCACCCTCATTTGTGCTCTTTTTTTTTCTACAGCCTGGAGTTGGTCTGAAACAGACGCATTCTTCCTGTGCTTCCCCTCTTGACTTCGCACTCGCCAGATCTGCCCTCTCATCTCCCACCCAATCGCATCCGGCTCGGGAATGAGACCTTTCCTGGGCCGACGCAACTGCGCTGCTAACAAGTTCTTATCAATCCGTTCTTGAATTCGACATTCGGCATTGACGTCTGTGACTCTGTGAGTTGTCTCCTTCGACGGTCCGTCATTGTGTGTGTGTGTGCGGTTGTCGTCGCTACCTAGGGGTAAGTGGTTGCGCCGATTGTGTTTCAAGTTTCCGATGCCTTCTCGTCTGCAGCACCCTCAGACAGTCTCAGAGCGGCACAGCCGGCCTGTCTGCCTTTGTTCTTTCTCTCGTTCTGTCAGCCCTTTTACCTGTTCCTTTCTCCCATCTTTTCGCTGGTCCCAGTGACTTCTCTATGTTTGGTCACCTGTTCTCAGATCATCTTTATGCCCTTTTTGTTGCCGAACGAACCTGCCGTTTGTTTAAGCTTTCGGGCCTTCTGTATCCTGCTTCTTGATACACCTTACTGTGACCCTTCTCGATATCCTGTTGTTTCTCTGATGTAGGCTAACCTATTAACCCATGCAGTACCCGACCAACTCGACCCTAGTGCACAGGCGGATTCCGATATTTGTCGCTGACCAGCCTGGTCACCGAAAGCAACGGAGCCTCTGTAGCAGGTACATACTGAGGTCGTCGTATTTATATCGTTTTGTCCGGCATGTACCAGCAACGTCCAATGCAGAAACCTCCGGCCGGTCGCTCAGATAATCGATATCCTGCGCATACTGAAGACTGGCGGGGCCAGGCACAAGGCGGTTACTACGATCAGGGCTACGATGATTATGGCTATGATGATTCCTACTACCAATATGATTATGGGGGGTACGACAATGCTGGGTACGATTATTACGGCGGACATCAGGGCTCGGCACCCAGTGGATCTTCCAGGTCCCGCACAACCCCGCGACAAGCCGAATATGGGCCTCCAGTGACGGGGTCGTATGACCAAGGTGCACCGCGCAGTGGACGCCCAGGTGGGAGTAGTTCCCGCCAGGGCGATCGCCCTTACTATCCAAGTGAGCGCTCGAGGACACCTAATGGGAAAATGCGCCCGGACATGGCGTCCGGGAGGGCTAAACCATCGAGACCAGGTGAGTGTGATTGCAAAACCAGCCGGGATTTTAGCTTTCCCCTGCTAATGAATCTATACGAAATCACCAGGTGCACGACCGCCTCCGTCTTCTGCCAATGGCGCCTGGGACAATCCATTTCCCACCATCTCTCCGAAGCAAAAGTCGAAGCGAAGGCCATCTTTACCAAATAGCATTGAGACGGACATGGCGGCCATGAATATACACGATGGGCGATCAGCGGGCCGCTTGAAACCCTCAAGGGAGCAAGCTGGCTATGGTCCTATGCCAGGACGGTCCGCCGGGCCGCCCAGAGTAGACGGTTCCAGTAGACCTGGAAGGTCGGGCAGTGGAAAGCAAGCTGACTATGGCGGATACGGCCGTCATCCTGGTCCGCCCGAACGGTCCTACACTTACACTAATCAGCCAGAACCGCCGGCACCGGTGCCGCACATAGCAAGGAGTGCAACCGTACCTGTCACGTCCCCCCCGCTTTCGCCGACTCCTAGCGGACCGTCGTACCCTGGACAAGCTACTTACATGGAGGCCCCGATGTCACCGCCGGCCTCGAGCTACACGGCTTCTCTGCCGCGACCCAGTACAGCTGGTGGCAACCGACCCGGCTTAGCACATCCCGTAATGGATGTCGGTGCTGCCGGACAAGCCCAGCTTGTCAAGGCAGAGCGACTCTCTGACGCTTCGCTTCTTTATGGTGCACATGCCGTCTTGCAGAATTATTTCGACGACTCAAGTACCGAAGAACCGGATATGCCGAATTTCAATGATGCTGGGAGGCCAGTGGATGAGAGCCTGCCGGGACTAGAATCGTCAGAACAGAAGAAAAAGGCTGCGTCTGCGTCTGCGTCAGCGTCTGCGTCAGGGGGTCAGTACACCGCGTTTAAGCCTGAATATGCACCGCAACCACAACATGCTCAATCCCAGCCAGACTTCAAGGCTGGCACTGGCAATGATTTTGAAACAGCGGATTTCCAGTTTGGCTTTCCCGATGAAGCTCATCCAGTCCACAGCGGCTACCCAGGTAGCCCGCCAGACTTCTATGAAGAACCGATGCCCATGCAGCAGCCACAGCGTCAGGGTAGTCGCGGTGCTGCAGGTCCCATGGGTGCAGGATATCCCGCGCGAGGGCCCACTCCGCAGCAGTATGGGGGGGGTGGTCCTCCCAAGCCGTATCGCGTCAATACGCAGCCGATGCCGAGCACCGCTGAAGAACTAGATCCGCAGCAGAATCCAGATGCCCTTCCTCATCATCCGGCACCGTTCCGACCGGGGCTCGCTGGAACCGGCACTGCTCCACCTGCTCCTGCCACCACACAGCAAAGCTCCCGGCCTCGTACCGCTCCGCAAAGTCAGCCGGCAGACCAGCCTTCAGCGCCAGTCACTCATGAGGAACTTCGGCGTCTGCAGGACAAGGCAAAAAATAATCCGAATGACTTTAAGACACAGCTTCTCCTCGCGACAAAATTAGAAGAGGCTATCATCGTTCTTGCTGGAGATGACAGCAAGATGGATGTGAAAGCGAAAGCCAGAGCCAGAGAGAAATACGCCGCCGATGCTCTCAAGATAGTGAAACGGCTCGTGCACAGCGGTTACCCAGACGCACAATTCTACCTAGCAGATGCTTACGGTCAAGGAAATTTGGGTCTATTCCCTGATCCCAAGGAAGCGTTCCATCTGTATCACTCCGCTGCGAAACAAGGACACGCAAAGTCTGCCTACCGAGCCGCCGTGTGCTGCGAGATCGGCCAAGAAGAGGGTGGCGGCACCAAGCGGGACGCCTTCAAGGCGATCCAATGGTACAAGCGTTCCGCAGCGTTGGGATACCCACCAGCGATGTACAAGATGGGCATGATAACACTCAAGGGTCTCCTGGGCCAGACCCGAAACCCGCGCGAGGGAATCACCTGGTTGAAGCGCGCTGCGGATAAGGCTGACGCGGAGAACCCGCACGCCCTGCATGAGCTAGCCCTCCTGCACGAAAACGCCAAACCTAACGACGCGGTCGTCCGCGACGACGCGTATGCCGTACAGCTCTTCCACCAGGCTGCGGAGCTAGGGTACAAGTTTTCGCAGTTCCGTCTTGGTGCTGCCTATGAGCACGGTCTCCTGGGATGCCCGACCGACCCTCGCCAGAGTATCTTTTGGTATTCCCGCGCCGCCGCACAAGGCGAACATCAGAGCGAACTCGCTCTGAGCGGCTGGTACCTTACCGGTGCGGAAGGTATTCTGCAGCAAAGCGACACGGAGGCATATCTCTGGGCCCGCAAAGCAGCAGGAGCGAGTCTCCCCAAGGCCGAATACGCCATGGGCTACTATACGGAAGTTGGTATCGGTGTTTCTTCAAACTTGGAGGATGCCAAGAGGTGGTATTGGCGGGCAGCTGGTGAGTTTCTTGGAAAGACCGTGTTTCATTTCCCAACATTCTCCCACCTCATACTAATTTTGGAGTGCAGCCCAAGGATTCCCCAAAGCCCGTGAGCGTCTTGAAGATCTCAAAAAGGGCGGCGGCCGGATGCAGAAGACCCGTCTCTCACGCTCTGCTGTTGAACGGCAGAATGAAGGCGATTGCGTCCTTATGTAAATTTATTGACCTTCGCATATATTTTTTTTACTTCTTCTTTTCTATATTCCCCCTTCGGCATTTTGGGTTCTCTTTGGCATATTCTTTTACCTTTCTCTTCTACTTACCAATCCCCTTCCGATGTGACTTGAAATGCACATTGATTATGTGATATTGTTTCCTGTATATCGAGTGGGTGTTCTTTTCTTTATTATGTTTTTCCTTCTTCTTCTTTCTCTCTATTTCTTTCTTGACCGTGAGCCGGATGGGGCACTGGGCTGGACCGGACTGGACATGACATGGTTTGCTATGAACTGTAATGGCTGGCTGGTTGGGGGAAAGGCATTATTAGTGGGTTTCAATGAACTTAGATACCCTTATTTGCATGAAACTCTTCATATGATGTACCTGACCGAGCCGACGTAGAGTTGTTTCGCCACTTTCTGCATGCTTACCCACGTTGTCCGGTCAAGGTTCGGGGGAAATGCAGTCGATCCCGCAGCTTGACAGGCACGCCAAGACACCCTAGTGCTTACCTATGGGAAGCAGTTAATGTTTAATAATGTCTTCGGATAATTAGCAAGCCAGTCCACGCGGCCGATCAGAACAGACAAGGCGAAGTCTCAGACAATCGCCTTCCATTCGTTTACGTCAGGTTTTATCGCGCACATTACTCATCTAGTAGACAGATAAAACAAACAGTGCAAACGACGGCACCATTCCGCACTGCTTACAACACCGGATCTTGCAGTATATCGATTGCATGACGGATTATTGGCCGCTCGCTGCGTGCATATTTATTCCCTTGGTACGGCATGTGTTGGAGTATTACAGTGCCAGTAGCAATTACTCGGAGACAGCCTGAGAGTCTAGAGCTGAGGAACTCAACTCCAGCTCTTCCTTGTGGCACCACAACGACGTTGTTTAGATCAGATATATATGTCTTCGTCTCATCGCCCAATCGAACCACCAACATCACCTACGACACCACCTGGATCGAGACCTAGGATCTGGGACATTGGGACGAATACCTTCGTTCTCGGATCTATCTTCACCGTCGTTGTCGCGATCCTTTCTGCTTTCCTGATTGGTGGGCAGAATAGCACCGTCGCCAATCTGTTCGGATTCAAGCGCTTTCTGTCTCGTTCCTTTTCAAGTGGACTAGGGGCTGGGGTGTCCGGGATCACAGCTGCGAGCACCGGTTCTTCGCTGCTTTCTTCAGGCTCCAGATCTGGGAATTCGGGTTCTAGGCTAGGATTCGAGTCGACGATGAGGACCCCGGTCTACTTTTTGAGCCATGGCGGGGTGAGAGAGGCCTTGAATTTCTTCGAACAGCTTTCAACAGTAGCTACAATTACACACAGCTTTGTGCTTCTTATTGCTTTTGCACAATGCTAACTGCTCTGTGGCATAGCCGAACGTCATGTACGAGGTCGACCACCCCGCATACGGCAGGCTCGGGGAAACTGGCCGTGAGATCACCAAGAAGGTCAAACCGAGCGCCGTGGTTGTGTTCTCTGCGCACTGGCAAGGGAAGCGGGATACCGTACTCGTGAATACGGCGGAGATCACGGACTTGATATATGAGTATGTTTGTTTGTTTCCCCCCTCTGCTCAGTTAGTGTTTTTAAAAAAGTTCATGCGTATGCTGAAAGAGGAAAATCAGTTTCTACGGCTTCCCAGACTACTACTATAAAGAGAAGTACCCCCATACCGGCAGCAAGGAAGTCGCGAACAAAGTCCTGGCCGCCCTCAAAGAGGCCAATATCAAGGCCGAAGGCGTGAAACGGGGTCTTGATCATGGTGTATGGGCTAGTTTCAAGTGTGGTGAGTCAAGCACATACCTCATAGTATGAGTGCAGAGGGATCATTCGCGGATGGTCATACTGACGACGATACAGCATTCGAGCCCGAGTCTAACCCTCTAAACGTGCCTATTGTGCAGGTCTCCCTTTTCGACACCGAGGACCCCTCTCAACACTACCGTCTGGGTGAAGCAGTCTCTAAACTCCGCGACGAGAACATCCTCATCATCGTCTCTGGGATGGCAGTGCACAATCTCCGAGACATGTGGTTTACAAGGGGCGATCCCAAGCCGTTGCCGTACACGGCTAGCTTCGACGAAGCGCTAAAGGACGCCGCCACTGCCGCCCCGGAAGAGAGGGAGCAGAAAATGGTCGCGTTGTTGAAGAGGCAGGATACCCGACAGGCGCACCCGCACTTAGACCACTTGCTTCCTATATATGTCGGGGCGGGCGCTGCGGGGAGTGACGTTGGGAAAAGATTGTGGACTCTCAAGGAGGGGAGTATGAGCTGGGCGCAGTACAGGTTTGGAGAGGTCGGGAATGCTAGTAGCGAGTCTGCACTCTAAGTCGTTGCGTTGGTGGGGTGTCGAGATACAAGAATAAAAATGCATTGGATGAAGATGCCCTATTCCGCGTATAAATTCGATTCATCTATTGAGACACGGCATAGACTAGGCTGAACGAGTAAAGTAACAGATTCACTATACAGTAGTAGGTATGCCGGATGGAAAAAGAAGATAGTCAAAACTATGACGACCCGGCCGCCAACACTAACGTTCGGACCTTCTCTTCGATCTCCTTATCCGTGAGGCCTGCATAATAGTATATCAGCCAGTGCTACCCTCAAAGATATAGATTGCCCAACGCCAAACAAAAAGGACAGTCACATACCATCCAATTGCTCGAACTTCTCCTTTCCGAGACCTGCCGTGCCGAAAACCAGAAGTCAGCGCGCTGCTCGTCCAAAGCTCTTATCCTTTATGCCACCTGTAGCGTATCATATCATATCATATCATATCATACCGTATCTAGCATATACTCGCGGCGCAGTGCCGAGGGCCTCGCGTATCAGAATCGGTGTGTAGGGGTTATGTTTCTTCATGACCGGGTATGCTCGGTGGAGGAACGTCCTGGGAAGAAGCGGAACAATCGCGATCGTTAGACACATATCCGGCTAAACAAAAAAACGAGCATAGGCAATCGTTTTCACGCAGCTCAGTACGGGAAAGGCAACTCACCTTGTCGCCGCGCTGTGTTCGGACGTATGGCAGAAGAGGAAGCGGAGTTCCTTCAGGCCCTTGGTGAAGGCGTACTTGGTCAAGGTCATTGTGGACAAGGGTTGCAGATCCAATACCCAATTGACACGGCGGCTATCTCTCGATACTATCGGTGCCCCTGAGGAATTGAGGCAGGTAGGCAAAGGACGCAATGCTGTCGCCGGAATGCTCGCAGGTTGAACAGAGGACGGATCTTTGGAGATCGTTGCGCACTGCTTACCTCAGCCGGCAGCGACAACCCGACAGTCACGTGCCCGTTATCCTTCCCCAACGAGTCACCGGAAGGTGATATGCGCGAAGGTTACGTCGACGACGAGTCTTTCCTGACCAGGACTTTCTCTTGTACTTTAATAGCCTGGTCGAGTCGGTGATCGATTCGTCCATTTCTGTGCGGTGCCTGCTTTTGTGTTGAGCGCCCGTCGAACTCCGAACTCTTCCTTCCCCGCCTCTCCGCTCTCGTGGTTAGTTTCTCGCTCTGCGTACTAGTAACTCCACATCCTTCCTCGCAGCTACGTCAGTCACGATGACCTCCCGCGTCGGCTTCCGCTTCTTCCAAACCTCGAAGACTGCGTTCCGCAATGGCTTCGCTCAGTTCCGGCAGTCTGGAGCTCGTCGATTTCAAAGCACAGACACCGGTGCCGCGGCGGAGCACCAGAGCACATTCCAGCGTCTATGGAACAGTCCCGTGGGCCTGAAGACAGTACATTTCTGGTACGGTTTACTTCGCTCTGTTTCCCCCTTTGTCTACTTCCACATGGAGTCCGACTCGCATGCTCTTTTGATCGGCTACTAACCTGGCTTTGATGTTTAGGGCCCCCGTTATGAAGGTATGTTGCCCGGACTTGTCTCACCTCATATAATTCATCCGCATAGGAAATATATGCGACGTGATGCTTATAACTGTGCAGTGGGGTCTAGTAATTGCAGGAATCTCCGACTTCCAGCGTCCAGTTGAGAAGCTTTCCCTTACCCAGAACGCTGCCCTGATGGCTACTGGAGGCATCTGGACTCGGTGGTGTATGATTATCACACCGCGTAACTACCTGTACGTTCCCCCCCCGTCCCCTGGTGAATGCAAATTGGAACGCAGCGCAAGAAAGTGAGGATGAGATTGCTAATGCTGCCCCAGTCTGGCTGCCGTCAACTTCTTCCTCGGCTGTGTCGGCGTTGTCCAAGTTGGTCGGATCTTCCTGTACAGGCAAAGCCTGAAGGGTTCGACGGAGGAGGTAGCGAAGGATACCAAGAAGGAGGCTGTGGGTACGGCGAACTAGATCGATCGTAAGTCTAGAACTGAGAATGCGCGTCAAGTCCACTTGGTTAGTTTTGCACTTCAGGTACTGAATAAAGGGATTTCTTGAGTATTGTCGAATCTCCTGCGGTTACGGAGTATTAAGATTTATGTATAAATTTGTTCGAATTCGGGATGATTCTCATTCATTTCGTGCAGTCCAAAGTAATACTCAGCGAACGTAGAGACCTACTGACAACGTCAATCTAATTATTTAGAATGTCTAAGTAGAAGGAACCTATCGGAGGTCATTACGCCAAAAACGGAAGACAAATCGTGCCAACCCATCACGTCTGGTATTACCAAATCCAGGCTGAATTAATACCTAGGCGAATACTCCAGTCGCAGAAACGCCATGCCCATCCAAAGACGCTTGCCCAATGAACCAACCCAATATTATAAATAGGCCCATCAATCCCGTAACGAACCGATCACTCACCCTCGTCTTGAAGTAAGACGTTTAGCTTCTGCAATTTGTCTTCACAGTTGACCTCTGTACGCATAATAACGTCTAGGCCATGCTTATTTGTAATCAGCAACTGGGACACCAGCCAGAAGTTGTACCCATTCTTGTAGAAGCCCATTGACACCCATTCGTTGCACGATACCTGACTGCGGAGTGCGAGCCAGATCTCACGCCAGCGCGACAGAGCGGTTCGGATACCAGTCAAGATCGCACCCTCTGGGATCCCAGAGGACCGTTTGCGAGCGGAGGCTGCGGGTAAAGACAGAAAGCCTTGTACGACGGGGGCCAGAAGCGTCATGTGGGCGTCGATGAAGCAATATAGAACTAGGGGGTTATAAGTAAGCCAGGTTACATGTTTTAGACCGGGGGGATGGAGTGAAGGAGACGTACCATGAATTAGCACAAACATGTCTAATACGGTCAAATTCATAGAGTTGATATCGCTTGACGTTGGTTGATTGGTAGAAGGTTCTTGTTTAGGGCGCTCTTCAAAAAGTCCTTGAAAAGCATCGCAGAACCGGACACCACGTGTGAAACGAAAATTGGGCTCTGCGAATGGATGGGGCGAGCTAAACACTGACTCCTCGCAGGAGAACTCGAACTTCATTTCTGTGTGCGTTAATCGACATGGGAAGTTCTGGAAGAACAAGAAAGCGGAGTCCAAGAGTGAGATGATGCTCATGGTTCTATCGAATAGTCTGTCAGTACCTCTGCTGCATTGCTAATTAGCCCTAGTTGGTTGGTGGAGGGTAGCGTACCGTAGCCGCGATTCTGTTTGGATCCATGATTCCTCGCATATTTGTTCCTGCGGTTGATGCCGGCAATCGAGTAACCCGAGTCGACGGCAGGCCTGTTTGATTTAACGATAGTTAGTTTCTTGGTTGTGTCCATATTCGGCGGGCCGGCCCAACATACCTTTATGACATCGCTGAACCGGCATTCCATTGCGCGATTTCGTCCTGCTGGACTACCTGCCCAGTACTGCACAACGACCATGATGAAACCGGCTTGGACATTCTGAAATTGAGTCCAACTATTGAGACCTTCATGGAACGTTGTAGCGGTGTTACTGTAGCTGGCGCCAATTTCATTCTCGTATGAAAAGACGTCGCTAGAGTAGACGAATAGTTCCGCAAAGTCGAGCATCTTCTTGGCAAGTGCGGCCTCTTTCTCGTCATCGGAGTAAATAGCGCCCATAAACACTACGGCCGCAAGGAGTGGCAGCGGTACAATATCAATGTTAAACGATGGTGGGTGGATCATCGGGCTATTGACGTGCCAATACTTGAAATAAAACGCCACGAATCTCTGGATGCGGGCTGTGGTTAGCAGGAAGTTGAGGTCACGAGCGAGCTGAGCCTGTGCATTTCTATCTAGAGACACAACGGACGCCCTCAAGAGTAGCGCTGCGATCAGCGCAGTAGAGAACGGCTTCTCTCGTTCATATGTAGCCTGACCATCTGGCAAGGCGAGATAAGGATGCAGACCTGGAGGCATGAGGGCCTCGCAAACTGCTCCTTCTGGATACATGTTCTCAGCCAACTTCGGCACGTTACCGAACGGGCCGTGGAAGAAGCTGAGAAAGGTATCCTGAAAGAATGACAGTGTGGCTGGGTCCCATTCAATGAAAGACGACATATCAGCAGCCGGGTTCTCCGTCTCATTACATGACAGGGTCACGTCAGTGACGTCTCCGAGGCCGTTCTTCTGGTTATGATAGACGAGACCTCTGGAGCGGTCGCTACGCGGAGGAAGATGGAATCTCTCGGTAAAGCTGTCGGTGCCGGCATTGAGAAGAAATTTGATCGACCCTCTGTCCAAAGACTGATCGTAATCCTCGCTCCTTGTCGACGCCGACCCTGGACCAGACGAGCTGTCGGAAATCGCAAGGCGACTGCGTATTTCTTGAAAAGGCGCACTGTTCTCGTTCTTGATCTGATCCCTTCCGCGACCAAGGCACTGAAGATTTCGTTTTCGACAGGAGCTGCAGGGGTCCTCTCCATCGCAGCGGAGTTTCATCAAGGTGCACTACCGAGAGAAGGGGTCTGGTGAGACAACACCCAACAACGGCAATCAATCAACACAATGTGAACGAAGTCCACTTACTGATTGACAGGCATGCCGTCGTCTACCTCTCTGGCCTGTTTCGGGAATTTTCTGGTCCCCTCGCTTGGCGCAGTCGGGGTAATGGTCGCGCAGGTTGTCACTGTTCATTGGCCACCAGTAGCGTCAGTGACTCCCCAGATCGAACAAAATAGTAATCCCGTAGGAACAAAGCCAGTAAGACATACCATCGGGCAAACGCTGCGCTGCAGAAGACGCACGAATATGGCTTCAGTCCGGTATCTGTCGCAGAGGGGTGAGGTCAGCTGACGAGACACTGAAAGGGACATGCAGGGACATGGACAATGCGGCAAGGGAATCCTGCGTGACAAGACCGGACAACCCACATACGACGTAGCTGATGTCTTTTCAAGTGATCAATGCGGGTGAAACTTCGTTGGCACGTCGAACAACGAAACTGTTTCTCCGAGGAGGGCTTCATTGCCGGCCTGGGGGAGAGGTTCATGGTAGTGGGCCAACTCCAACCCGGACTGATGGGATCCGGGGTACAAGATCATTGACGGGGCGCTTATCTAATCGCGCGAAAAGAACAGGCTCCTTCAGGGCCGCCACTGCGCAACATCACCATCCTTGTGTGCGCAGACGGCTCGTTTGCCGCTGACTTCTGCCCGGTAACGATTATCAAGCCATTGTGAGTACTTGTGTGTGAGGTTCAGCAGTTGCGAGTCTGGTGGCTTACTTCGTCCGCCCAACAGAAAAGACCAGAAAATAGCCACAGTCTACAATATGGCACTCAAATATTGCTCCCGCTGACCATTAAGATGCCTTACATGTTCTCTCAGAGCGTGATCAGTTCTGTTGCCTGCCTACGATCTACCTAGGTACCCTTGAAGCCCTCCCCGGCGTGGTCGTCGATGGGAGTCGGGAAATCAACCTGATCATCATCCAAATAGTCGAAGCTGATCGTCTTGTTCTTCTCATTCTCCGTCTAGCCATCCCCGATCCACCCATTAGGGTTGTCAATGACATACCAGTACTCTCAGTCTTCCCAGCATGGATAGCTAAGCGCTTTCAGCGAGTGGAGTGATTACCCTAATAGCGTGTTTCTGTTAGTTCATGGGAACGGGCACCTTGGCTTTCTCTTAAAATGGATTGCAATCACTTACCTGGCCAAAGGGCAGTCACTCTGCCCTCCTCGGATCCTCCCTTGTACCAGCTGCGACATTTCTCCCTGAATACAGTTCGCGAAAAGTACTGCTCGCAGTGTTCGGTAGGGCACCTGACAGCATCGCCACGAGGACTCAACGATCGGATACTATCACGCTGCATCTTATGCAGGCAATATGTGAAGTATTCGATCGATTTCTCAACCAGCAGTAGAAGATTACCTTCCCTGAGGGCCGGGTTTGGCCCCAAGGAGATGAAATAGTTGGGAAACCCATCTGTAGCCAGTTAGAGATACGTTTCCAAGATGTTCTTCTGCCGATCGCTCAGGGAGATACCATTTAGGCTGATCATCGGGAATCTCGAGGTAAGTGTGGTCTCGAATCCAGTGGCACATAGCAGGACATCGATCTGTTGATGCTTGCCATCAACTATCTCGATTCCCCGTTCGCCAAGGTTGATGATCTCAGATGTGGTAATATCAACCTTGTCATTTGTTGTCTATGGCAGAGGTATCACTTGCGTCACTGCCCTTGCTTTGAGAATGAGGGCTGGACATCTGGGATAGTCTGTTCATGATGAATGGTAAAACATGCTCGAGAGAAATAGAAAAGAGTGTGGACAGTGGTCTTTATGACATGTGAATACTACGAAACACGGCAGGGATAGCAGGGACAAGAAGGAAACGACTGCAAATTATATCCTGCTTTTATGAAGGATGATTACATGCAGCATTCCCTTCTAGGACAAGACCCAGTCCCATGATAGCAGGTCAGTGATACGATCCATACATCTACCGCCACTGGATCCCTCCATGCTCCGTGCGAGATAGTTTTCATCGGGGACAAAATACCTTCGCCTTATTTGTTGGCTATGGACTCCACTCTCTGCTTCTCCCTCACAAGCATACTCTTGTTCAGTAGATTGAGTGCGAAATGTTTCGAACTTGTCCGATGCATATGAAGGGGTTTGTCGGCAATCCCTCATCCTGGCAGCTTTATCTCAGAGTTGTTGACTAGGCGCTTGCCGCTTGCAGGGAGAGTGGGACTCCAGGGAGGGCTGGCTGAAAGGACTATAATCAATTGACGTAGCGTTTCAGTCGAAGTCGATGCACCTGTGTTGACCACTGTCTCCGAGAAGTCGTATGCATATCTATCTATTCATTGCAGTGACTTGTCTCGACGGACTATTGCAAGTTTCCTGCACGTATGCCCGTGCTCGCAGGGGCCGGTCTCCTGCTGGGTCCAGGTCGATAATTCTCTCTTCACTTCCTTCGGGGCTATGCTCATCTACCGGCTATTATCCAACTGGTTCACGAAATAACCTGCTTATTACTACTAGTAGTACTGTCGTCTGGGTAGCATAGGGATTGCTATCTTGTGATGTATGCAGGTTATCGTTACAAGTAGCATCATTCTATTCTCCCGGGACCCGTCTGCAGGAGACACACGAATCGTCACGGTTAACTTGAAGCGGCAGAACCACCGAGTATGCAGAACGCCCGCAGGATGCCGGTGGGTCTCTCCCTGTCAGTAAGCCAAAGATAATGCGGCGGCAGCGGCAGACAGACGCATGCAGGCATCGACCAGCAGACTTTCTGGCAATCAGTAACTGCGCAAAACTGCATGCATCAATTGACTCATAGAGTGCGCTTCACTTGTGGAGCAGCCGGCTGCTCAACTGTCGTTCCAGTAGCCGGATGGCTATGCACGGGGGGCCCGTATAATATTACTTATTTGTACGACAACATTGCTGCGGACACATGGGAAGTCCGTGGCGGGGTGTCCCCTCCATAATGTCCAGTTTAGAAGTCCAGCAAATCCAGGGTAAGCAAATTATTGTCGCGCATCGCAGCATCCGCAGACTCAGGCCCACCACACCCCGCTGCCGTTGCAAGGTTAGCCCTAACCTCCCCAATGTATATCCGATAATCTGCCCCCCCGACCTTCCATATGGCAATCGCTGTGACGCCCTATCGCCTCCCAACTCGGGTCCCTGGGGTAATCCCGGCAGCCGCTCGCACGGTAGTCAAACCCCGGATCCCGGATACTCCCCAATTCGGCCCCCCGCATGTTAATCCTTAACGATCTTCGTGACTCCTGCATCCCCCCGGATAAAGCAACGGCTTCGGATGATCGGTCACTGGACTGCTGACAATATATTTTGTCAGCCCCGATACCCCCCTAGAACGAGTTGAGTCTAGAGTTCATATGTCGTGCATGGTCATTGAGCCATCAGGGGCCCCGCGATCATGGAGAGATGGGGTGCGTTTCGTCCGGCCCACGGGAATATCCTCATATGGGCGTGCAATTTACAGACAATTTAAAATTGAGATCGCCCCATTTTTCTAAGTGTTTGCCTGGAAGTCTTTCCTGTTCTACTTTCTGTTCCTCCACGCCGCAAAAGACGCCACAAAAGACGGTAGGTAGCATCGCGGCGCACAACAAAACACCCAACACGTATTTACATATTCTTTTATATACTTGTATATATCATATTATATAAATTGCGGTTGGTCATGCCTGTTTTCACGGAATTCGCCTCTTCATCTCGCGAACTGCGCGTTCTCCCATCCTTCGCGCCCCCATTGCCACGCCTCGCGCCCAAGTTCACACCCACACCGACAGCTAGCAATGGCGCCCCAACTGATGCACGATACGAAGTCGTCGTTGTCGGCGCCGGCCCGGCCGGCCTCATGCTGGGCCTTCTCCTCGCACGCTACGGGCTGAGCGACGAGTCCCTGCTCTGCGTTGACTCCAAACCCGGCACACTCAAATCCGGCCAGGCAGACGGTCTGCAGCCTCGGACACTGGAGGTGCTGAAGTCACTTGGACTGTCTGATGAGATCATCACAGAAGGATGCCAGATGTGGGAAGTTGCTTTCTGGAACCCCTCCGAGGACAAAGAGAAGGTGATCGAGCGGACTGCTATCGTCCCCGATGTCGCGGTGCGGGCCCGGTACCCGCACGAAGTCACTATTCACCAGGGACGCATTGAGCGGATCCTCGAGACGGATCTGCTGCGGTACTCGAAGCGGGGTGTTCAGAGGAATACCAGTGTAGTGGACGTCAAGATTGACGAAGCAGGTGACGAGGAGTTCCCTGTTCTTGCGGTCCTGGAGACCGTCTCCCCCGACGATGGCAAGGTAACTCGCAAGACGATCAGGACAAAACGTCTCGTTGGAGCCGACGGGGCACATTCCATCGTTCGTCGCGCCATGGGTGTGAAGCTCGACGGCGAATCCATGGACCATATCTGGGGCGTGGCTGATTGGGTCGTCGATACGGACTTTCCGGATATTCGGAGACGATGCGCGATTCACTCGCCCGCGGGCTCCTTGATGGTCATTCCGCGAGAGCAGATCGTGACAGGCGATTACTTGACGCGGTTGTACGTGCAGATTCCTGGTGAGGTCGGCCACGATGAAGACAGTGATGCAGCCGCAAATGGCAATGGTACCAGGGAAGGTGCCGCAAATGGTAACGCAGAGAAGAAAGAGACCAGACCTCACGGCAATACCAGAGTTCGTAGGAGTAAGGTTACCTTGGAGAAAATCCTCCAGTATGCTACGGATGCGTTTAAGCCGTTCACCATTAAGCCGAAGTATGAGGACGCCGTGGACTGGTGGGCCGCGTACCAGATCGGACAGCGCGTGGCGCATGAATTCAGCGTGAAAGATTCCAAGGGTGTCAATCGAGTGTTCATTGTGGGAGATGGTACGTTTGGCTCCGTCATTTATCTGGTCCTAATGCTAACGATCCTCTTCTGCAGCTTGCCATACTCACAGCCCTAAGGTATGCACAACTTGCCTTCATACTCGCTCGGCGCTAACACGATACAGGCTGGCCAAGGCATGAACGTCTCCATGATGGACTCCTATAATCTGGCCTGGAAGCTGATCTATGCTGTCAACGGCCTCACCCCCGACTCCGCATCGGGAACGGGCTCCCCGGATGCCCTCCTCGACACCTATCACACAGAGCGACACACAATCGCACAACAACTCATCGACTTCGACCGCGACTTCTCCTCCATGTTTTCCGGAAAAATGGGCCAGTCAGACGACGGCGCCGAAGGCCTCACCCACGACGAATTCCTCCGCGTATTCAGCAACGGCAATGGCTTCACCAGTGGCTGCGGAATCGAATATCCCGAGAATCTGGCCGTCGAGAGACATAGCAAGTGCGGCAAGAATCCAATCAAGAGCACAGACTATCTTTCTGGCGCTCTCAGGCCGGGTAGGAGACTGCTAAATTCAAAGTCTAAGCGGCATGCAGATGGATATCGACGGGACTTGCAAGATGGCATGTTGCTTCGGATTTTTTTTTACTGTTATATTCAATATCCCATGCTAATATGTCATGTAGACTTCCCCTCAACAGCGCGTTTCCGCATCCTCGTCTTCACAACGGGAGACTTGCTCGACCCCAGCGGAAATTCCGCAAAGTCGCTTACCACCCTCGCAACAAAGACCATTCCCAGCTTCCCAGTAGGTCTGATCGAAAAAGTCGTCATCCACCCGCGTCTACCCCGGGACTTCACCTGGAAGGACCTGCCCGGGGGCGTGAAGCAGTACTCCGAGATGCGGTTCTACTCTGGATACGAACTGGAGGATGTCTACGAGATATATGGAGTTGATCCTAGCGAGGGTGCGATCGTTGTTATCCGGCCGGACGGATACGTGGGCGTCGTTGCCGAATTGGGTGATTTGGGGACGGTTGATGAGTACCTTGGACGGTGTTTGAGGAGAGCATAGGGTTGTTTTAGGTTTTCTTTCTGTTTTGCGTGTGTACATAGTAAATGAGTTTAACGCTCATGTGATAAATTATTATCCATGCGAGTCTTTGAGAGTGTGAATAGTTATTGTGAGTTCAGCAGATCGAAGTCTGGGAAGCTGTTACATATAATGTTTTCACTTTGGCCTAGTCTGATTGAATCCAGTAGACTACTACCAATGACACAGGCTGCATATACCGCCATTCTACAGCTGCGTGAGCCAGTGTTTATTGGAGTAGACTGCGTCGGGTTGCAGCGGGTGCTTGTCGAGTCTATTAATCATGCATACTAACTAAGGGGAAAGAAGACTCTGAGTAAACCATGCACCGCAGTCCATTAATCCCTTTCACTTGCCTACCCGACTGTGTCTCAGTCCACAGGACGGTATGTCGAGTTAGACGAAAAGCTCGAACCCCGCTGGCACAGCTTCTGAAAAGCCCATCTGCATCATACTTCTTTGTGACAACCTGCAGCTGCTTCTTCGTGTCCGCACCATAACAACCTATAATATCCTGACCCTTCCACGGATAGTTCATGTAGACATACCGACGGAACACACAGAGCTCAGCTCGTTAGGCGAGGCGAGAGCTTATCAAGCGTCTTCTACCCTGTCCGGACAATGACCTCGTCATTCTCAGCTTTGTCTCGCGTGCCGGCCAGAAGTAGAGTAATAATTGATCTCCCGTCAGTAAGGTCGAGAGCGTTACCACCTCGACTTCGTCCCATGGGGATCGCGGCGGGAATGATCGGTTTGAGCACGAAGAACCATTCTATTCCTTCTATTTCTTGCACAATATGAATAGTTTCTTCGCAGATCTTCATTGTATCTTGGAATATTTGCAGATCAGTCGTGAAGGAGCAGGTTATGTGTACTAGTGTACTAACAATAGCACGTAAGGGGCGCGGTGGCAGATTACGTTAGTAAATGTTTTGAACGTGACTCGTCTGCCGCAATGCACCTGACCGGTAACTGCCTCGCGTCACCCCTCCAATTGAAACATGGCATAAATGCGCATGGGCGCCTACAATTTAACTCACCTGGAAGAATCAGATATCCATTGATTTTGCGATCAGCTTCGCCCGATGTATACAAGACAGCCGGTACATCCTCGCAAACGACAGCATTCAGAACAACACTCCCTCGTGGCATCACCTAAACGGGCTGGCAAGAAGCAGAAAGTCGATCATCCCAGTGGTTCCCAGCTCCCTGCAGCATTTTGGGATAATCTATCAAAAGTCTGGTTGACGTATAACGCACTGCGGGAGCTTGATCTGAGGAACAAACAAACCCCGGCAAACGGCTTCGAACAATCTCAACAACTGCGGCCTGTTACCCGCAGCGTACTGCGAAACATTCAAGAAGTTGCCAAGGAGGGTGGCCTGGATTTATCAGAATTGAGAGGTGTAAGACAATTGAGGATTTTCAGGACTGTTCTTGGAGTACTGACTGGTTATTGTAGTATCCGCAGCCTGAAATGAATTCCCGCCGATCGAAATACCGAGTCCAGAAGCGGAGTTTAAGCGCCTCTAGAAGTGCTTCTCGAGGTTCGAGTACATCACGAAGCACCAAACCATCGACTACCAAAAGCAGCGGACCGTACGATCGTGACTTCCAGCAACATCTCATTGACCATGGTATTTATCCTCACCCGTATGAGTATCCAGATGGGCGAATACCATCGAAACCTAGGAACTGGGGTGATATTAAAGAAAGATTGGCACGCCACCGGTCCTCACTTTCTCCTTCAAAATTCACAGATGAAATGCATGAGAAATTCATTCGCGCTGATGCCCATGCTTGTAAAGAAAAGCAAATTACAGAATCTGTGATCTCTGTGATTGAGGGTGACGATGGAGACACTAGATGTGTTGCAGGTGGTATCCCATTTAGAAACCTCAATCATCTTACAGACGGGACATTAGTTCCAGGAAATCCTGATCGTTATTATGGGGCGCGCTTTGAGCAACTTGACCGCCGAATACGCATTGAGCTTGATGATCAAATAGTTCCATCCACACAACATGATCTGCCAGTTGTTCCAAATTTTTTCCTGGCAGCAAAAGGCCCTGATGGCTCAGCATCAGTAGCCAGAAGGCAGGCATGCTATGATGGGGCATTAGGAGCAAGAGGAGTGCACTCTATCCAGGAGTATGGCAAAATTGAATCTGAATTTGACGGCAATGCCTATACAATCTCATCAATATACCATGATGGAACCTTGAAAATGTTCACTAGTCATCCTTTGAAATCAGCCAGAGTACTATATGACTCAACTTAATACTTGGGGAATGACTGGTAATATTGAGACATTTCGAGAAGGTGCAAAATGGTATCGGAATGGCAGAGACTGGGCAAAAGAGCAGCGAGATGATGCGATCAACAAAGCAAATAAACGGGCAACACATAACCTTATTGAATTGACTGATGTCAATATGAGCTTTAGCACCATTCGTGAGATATCAGATAGTGGATCAGTGGCATCTATTACTGAGCAATCATACCTCTCATTCAATGGCACAAATGCAACTGACACACCAGATGAGTCATTGTGATCAAAACACTCGAACTTACGCAGATAATCTCAAGGGAAGTACACCCGGTATGGGTATGACCCGATGTCGGTTTAATTCTACATGGGCCCTGACTGTTGTTATATGCAGCTGACATGGAGCCTTGCTGATATTGTTTCACTTCGCCAATGAACTAATTTGACAACCTAACGTCGGGAAGGCGCTTTCCCGCACATGTTGGGCTGGTATGAAGCATATGGCTAGCACCCAGGAGTGCGGCTCACACGCTCAGCTTGTTCTTTATTACTTGGTTTTTGTCTTTTCTGTATATTGATAGAATTGTCTGGCGTTTTCTGATCTGGCTTCGGATAGCGGGAGTCCTAGGGTTGATCAGCTTGTGAAATAAAGAATAAAATATAATACCAGCATTGAGATACGTGAGGACCAAATTCCTGCCTTATCCGCACAAAGTCTTCATCTTGCCTGTATCTCGAAATCTGATGTCGAGGAATATGTCGGCATTGCTGAGATTACTCATTTCGTAGGCTTTTTTGATGGGCGGTTGACCACGACGGTCTCAGCACTGCACTGCCTCTTCTGCCTTTTCACTTTTCGAAACCTGAGATCTTTCAGCGCCGTGTCTTCTTGAGCCTCAACATAGTTCGAATGCCACTAATCCAAAACAAGCATAGTATCATGTCATCACGTGATCAAGGCATCATCAAAGTACGGTCAAATCAAACGCCTGCTTTATCAAGTCTTGTTGAATTGAATGCAGATATTACCTCACTCCAGTGTGCTTCTTTATCAAATATGCCACTCGACCTTAGTCGTCTTTCAAATAACGATATTGTTTTACTTTGTCATAACTCGAATGCCATGATCAGCGGCGACCCAAGCGTCCGTTGCCTGGCAAAACTTTCTGATGATGTGATTGTCAAATGTGGATGGAGCGTCACTCCTGAGGAAGCTGCTAATCAGGAATTTGCATATAAATACTCTTGTATTTGTGACCTGAAAGTACCAGAGGTATATCGGTATTTCAGGATAGACAACATCGGATATATTGTGATGGAATTCATTCATGGAACTTCTCTAGAGAAAGTTCCACTCCACAAACATGCTGAGATTGTTCGGCATCTCGCAATAGCGATTCATGGCCTCTTTCAACAAATGCCAGTTGATTTTCCTGGGCCTAGAAATGGTGGCATTCCTCGCGGCTACCTCTTCTCAGAAGATGGGGCTGGGACGACTCTCAACTCAGTGTTCAAACTTAATCAATGGCTGAACGAACGTCTTATATTGGATAATGACGAATTGGGCTTTGATTTTGATTTGTCCGATTGCAGATTCTGTCACCTTGATCTGACCCGTCGCAATATCATGATATGTCCAGATGGGTCCTTTTGTCTGCTGGACTGGGAGCATGCAGGATTTTACCCTACAGTTTTTGAAACTTATTGCCTGCTGTTTGTCCGTCAACATGATTATGAGTTTTCTCAAGAGCTCTTGGAGGCTTTAGAGAGTCTCTCGCCAAAGGTAGAAAATCAAGATCGGTTCGAGCGTCATGTTCAAATGCTGGATCGAGTCTATCGAAATAATATGAAGTACTGTTTGTAAGTCTACAACTGTCGATATCATTTACTCGGCTAAACTATCAGCAGCTCAAATACAGATGACGCCAAACTTCGAAAAGAGGTCGAAACATTCACCGCATTTCCCTTCCCGTTAAACACCGAAGTGTCCATATCGACAATTCCTCCACCGGTGTTGTCTACAGAAACTCCCCCACTTCCATTGCATCCGGGAGCTTGACTATCTGTCCTTCGGTATTCTTGTGGTATCTGCATTGTATGCGACTCCCAAACTCCGACACTGTAACTGCAGCTGCGTTTGAGATGTAGTTTGCACGCGCAAAATCTTGGAAAACCGTCCAACTGGGGGAATAATTAGTTCCTTGTGCCGCCTGCAATCTAAATGAGCAGATCATTTACGCACATCCAGAATCGACATCCGTTTCCTGTTCCAGTCATGTGGTATTTGTCGCGCTACAAGTGAACACTAAATTGATAAAGTTGCCAACTTTCACGCCAGGAGTTGCAGCATAGTCAAAATACGTAAGCTGGGAGTTGGTTACTGCATAGGCGTGGCTAGTAACAGTGAAAGTTCTATTTTCATCACTTCCCTGCTCTAGGGACATGTTGAGGCGGACTGATGCAGTTCCACCTAGCAGGACAAGGTATATGGACCAGTGGTTTCTACTCTTGTCCCATCCGGCATAGCCTAACATGTGAACAACAACTCTCATTTTAATGACATCTGTATTCTGATTGACAGACATGTTGAGTGCAGTAGTTGATAGTTGTGTTACAATAAGAGGGATAGCAAGGTAATGGAGACTGTTTTTTAGTTGGATCCCGACTCCCAAGAAACAATATATGGCTACCTAATGAGTACCTGACCACCCATCACACAACTACCAATCACACAGGCTGCATATGCAGCTACATCAGCACAATTTTCACAAAACTATTCAGTAGGCATTTTCAACATCAATAAAAGCCAGAAATAACAGTCTTTCAACAATGGGCTACCTGTGGAGGATGCCGATAATTTGTTGTCCAGTAGTTCAGTGACCGACACCTGACATATCACATAGTTATGAGTTCTGTATATCCCACCTTCATCCAACCGACATCCTCCTCCGTAATGGGTTCAATTACCTCAAGTGGTGAGCACCTGCCCGTGCCTCTCCCAACACACCATGGTTTGTCAATCAGCTTCATCCATCCTGTAGTGTCAAGTTCGGTGGTGCAGCGGCATTGTGAACAACTGACCACAATGAGTCCACATCAACCCGGGCACAAAAGCAGTAGCATGGAAATTAACCAATCTTATCTCCTTGCTGCCCCTGCCTCCTCCCTTGCTCTTCTTCCAGCTGTAGGTCAGTCGGGGATGCATCCAACAACCACCGCTGGAAATGTTGACAAACAGTTTCTGTACTAGCTCCGTGAAAGAGTGTCCGGGCCTCAAATATGGTTAGGGCAAAACTTTCAAAAATGTCCTGGCCGTTATAGAAGTCAATAACTCCTCCATCTGGAGGCACAAGTGGCAGAGAAACTCAGTCCAGTCAGCATCACTACTGTAAGTGGTATGGTCAATCACAACGCCCCAAGCACAATGACCATCCTCCCCTATCTCCCATTCGAGGAGGTCAGCAGTGTCATTTTGCCAAGATGTGTTGGGGTTGCGCTGTGATGATGATCAGATTCAGGCACGCAGCCCTACAGCCATGTAGCATCATCCTGGAGCTCAGCATCCTGCGATAGGTGGTGCGCCTGGTTTTGCACTGATCCATTTTAATAAATCCAGGGAAGTCATAGATCTCTGATTGAGTGCACATTCTGCGCGTATAGAAGAAGTCACAGAAGAAAACCACATTGCATGCTGAAGGTGAGAGGAGGTTATCTTGGTAATCTGCAAGTTGAGTGAGGGTACTAGTTGACTATGTAACTTACGTCAGTACAAGTGGTGGTCCCCAAATGGCATATATAATAACCCACCTGGCAAGTTCCAGTTGGCGTTTTACCCTTGTTGTGACCTGAATGCTTGGCCACACTAGCAATAAGGTGGTTGGTCTGCAGAACCTTCTGTACTCCAAGCTAGATTTTCAACTGTATGACTTTTTTAATAATCCTGTCAAGTAAATTGTTCAACTGGTTGTAACTCTAAAGATCAGACGTCATCTTATCCGAGACAAACTTGGCTATTTCTCTTTGACGTAGCTACACTACAAGCGACTGGAACAGGCCACGGGTCGCTTTGAGCGAATCCTCCTGTGTGGGAGAGTCAGGGGAAGAAGGGATCATAAGGGGTGATAGAAAAAATATGCTGAAATATGCTACAGACTCCAAGGAGGCGGGAAACTCAGCCTGATTATAACATACACTGGCAAATATGACTTGCTAAGGGTAAGATGAGGCAGAAACCAGTGTGCTCCAGGGCTTGCTCTTCTTAGTTGTGCTGAGTTAGCTAAGCCTGCTTTATACTGTCTTATGTCATAATAGAGGAGCATTTTGTTTTCTCCGGATATTTGTTTACCTTACATAAGTTTAAGGCCCGGGTGACACCTCTAGAGGCCAACTTTCAGCGTGCACTGAGGGCTATCCTGGGATCTATATGGTCCAGAATGTAGATTCTAACTGGTAGTCTCTCCATGGCAAATGTGCTCCTTGAAAGCCAGAAATATTTTTCATGCATGGAATCTTGCTGCCCACTCAGCTGTTGTTAGGGCAGAAAGCTCTTGGGGTGATGACACTCCCACCACACTTTTACCTTATAGAAAGCACTAATTTATAGAGTGTCACGTTCAAAGTCTAATCGTAACCACGCACAGGTTTCAAACCGTCGAACGCTGCCTCAAGCCCACCAGAGCCTTTCAATTCGCGGATGGCGCAAGTAATGACAGGCTTCGACATATTCGATAAAACAACTCACGTCGTCCGCAATGAACACAGCAGGTATATGGGACATACCGTGAAAGACTAGCCTCACTCGACATCCGATAGAAGCAAGAGAACGAAAAAGGTAACGAACGACGCAGCCCGCAAAACGCGCACCAGCCTGCCTCGAATGTAACTTGAACTCTACCATTGGCCGATGTATCTTGCCAACACATACGATGCTGATATTATTTCCTTTTATGTGCAAATGCAAGATCCAAATATCGCCTCCCCAGCCATGGACCATTGAGATCTTGCAAACGGCTACCCAACAAGAAGAAGCAATCAGAATGACCTTACATTGAAGAAGGTCATGCATCTGCTGCATGCGAGATAGAGCGGGTTCTCTCGCTTTCCACAAACCTAGTCAAGGCTAGTCGGGTAGATTCTAGGTCATAATGTTGCATCTTGTGCTGATGGACTGAGTCAAATGCCCACAAGACTCACATCTGTCCCGCAGATGATTCTCAGGGGCGTATGAACATCTCCAGTTATGGGATGGAGGGAGCTGTGATGTGGTTGTCTGCTGTGCTTCTCAAACTTCTATGCACGATCCCAGTGATATGCAGTTTTACTGGCAGTTCACAAGCAGGACTGCAATGTATGACATGGTCTTGATCGCTGCCTGTGTTGAGGCAGAGGTGAGAACGACAACGTCATATACCTTGGCTCCATAAGGGGGAAAGACGTTGGAACTCGAAGGAGGGCACAACGCAAGCTTTGGTTGTTAGGCTCCTAGTTAACGCGCTCTGTTCAAATATCTCAATGAGCGTCAAAATTGTAAGGCCAACGGCTACCGCAAAATGCGGTGGAGATGTTCTTGATAAGAAAACATACCCAAGCATCGGATAGCTTGACATAGGCCGGAAGACAGGAATCAATTCATCAAATGATTGGTAAGCGGAAGTACGTCTTCCATCAGTTGAGAACAAGTGCAGATCAAATGCGTTAAAGGGGGCAGGATGTGGTAATTCTCTGTTGGCTTCTTCTTGCGCCTAATTAGGTGTGAAGAGTAGCATAAATCCTTCCGCAGTTTCATACATAATTTCCAACATTTTCCAACCCTTTCATGATACAGTAGTCATAGATTGCCTGGGTTACTGTCAGATGCTTTTAGCTGACTGCTTCTCCCACTGCAAATAATGGGTCCCAGTAGCTGCCTTCTCCAGGCAATACTGGAGGGCTATCAGCATCAAGAACCCTTTAACACGTTCAATGACGTCGAGGAACTCAGCATGAGTAAAGAAAACCGACAGCGCTGATTGTTTAGAAGGCCGAATTGAGACCCGTTGTTCATCAAGGAGATAAATCGGGGTTCCTGACCTTCCGCAATTTCATCCGTAATTTCCAACATTGTCCAACCCTTTCATGACACAGTAGTCATAGATCGCCTGGGGTACTGTCAGATGCTCTTAGCTGATTGCTTCTCCCACTGCAAATAATGGATCCAGTGGCTGCCTTCTCCAGGCAATACTGGACGGCTATCAGCATCAAGAACAGACCGCAAGGAACTGCTGTTAACTCTTCCGCCAAACACGGGCTCATGAGCGGGGAACTTTGAGACGCGTGATGCTTGTCCACCTCTGATCTTATTCTGCGCCAAGGTGAGGGTGTTGGGCCAAGTTTGCCTCCTCATAAGGAAGAGAAAGAGGACAAGGAGGCTTCATCACAGTCGTCATAGTCAATGATCTTGTCTTCGCATTCTCTTTCCCCCTCGGCTTCGATATCCGCCCTTGCCAGGCCATCAAAGAGAACTCTGCCATTCTATAGCTAGAATCAAATTGTTGTCAGCCTTCTAAAACCATTCTTCGCGGTGGGCAGAGGGATAGACCTACTGTCCCTTCAACTTGACAGCCCAAGGCAAGTTTGGCCTGAGCGAGTGTTCTATGGTAAGCGTTGCACTTCCTTGCTTCGAATGCACGCCGGTACTAGTGAGCAATGCAATCTTGGACGTAGCGTATGAACGAGTTGAGCCCCATAAACTGCATAGTTATCATTATCTTCTAACGATAGATAGACTATCGGCAGAAAGAGATGTGTCTCTGTCTCGAGCCTGGGATATGCAAGATGACAGTTAGGTGCAGCTTAAGTGATGAAGTTATTTACTAACTCGAGCACCAACAGCAGTCTAGTTTCCGGCTCAGGATACCCTTTCCCATCAGTAATATCCAGAGTGATGCGCCGTCTGAAATCCCGGTCAGATTTCCCTTGGAAGATGCCGAAATCTCTTGTCGGTTTGGACAGCGTAAAGCCAGAGGTCAGCCATGACCACTGGGGAGTGTCTTGATGAGTTCCTCGTCTCGTATGTCTCCTAGTCTAGTATGTTGGTTCTCCCAGAGTAAAATTGAGCATAACAAAGTTTCAATGCACTTGCTCAACAAGACTGTCCCCAATTGAATTCGAATCATAATTCTGGGAGCTGAGGTGCTACCTCAGACTCAGGAAATATCACAGAGCTTTGAGATCTGCTGCTTGAAGGGCTTGTTTGAGGAGACCAGCCGAACATGCACATGCTGGACATTGTTGGCCATAGCAGAAGCCTCAATGGCCACTTACACATCCCGAGATGTTGCATACTGTTCAATAAAAAGCGCGCGGGGCTCCAGGTCATCTTCAAACTGTGTCCATTGGCCGTCCTCCTTGCTCCACAGGCGGGTCAAGAGTACACTGGTCATGCTCAGGGGACTAAACAGCACAGTATCAATGACCAGGGCATGCCAGTCATCTTCTGGTGAATCGACACCCTCAATAGGATCAAAATTGATCTTGATACAGTCGCCAGGTTCCAAATGCATGGTACAGACCTCCAGAAGTGTGAGAAATCCATAATACCAGCAATCACTGGCATGTGGAATGGTCAAGGTCACCAGCATGCGCAACTCCTCCTCAAGACTCTCTGACGCCTATTCACCTACCTCCTGTTTGTATATCGTGGCATACCCCAGGTGCATCACATACTCATCAATGCTGGTGAATGAGGCCTGCATTGTGCTGCTGACTGCAGGTCGCTCATGCCATTCTGCGTAGTCGCCCAGCTGAAGAAAATGCCTCATCAGGTGCTTGGGGTACCAGAGATCCAGTGGAGGGCTCTCCTGTTCCCTAGCAAAGATGGCGGCAATCAACTGGAACACATCCAGAAAAATTTTGGGCCCGCACACTTGCATCGCGATGCTGCTTGGTTTTCGGTAGACTCCAATCCAAGTTGCGTGTGTCGGTTCAGCGGACTTGGTTCTATGCACGCTTGGCTTGCCTCAATGAATGACTCGAAGGCTTGCTCTGCAGATGTAAACGGAAACCGGTAAAGTAGAAAATATGCCTGTCACCGCTGAATACCAGGGATAGCTTGAGACGAATTGTTGGCCAAACTAGCATAAACGAGTCAAGCTGTGCCATCAACTACGAAGCATCTCCATTTGGTCTCTTCACCAGGGACCACAGGGATGACAGGAATGATCGCCACCTTTCCACTGTCCAATGCAACTTCGATCGACTCGTAGTGAGTAACTCCTAGCTCAATGTTAGCCTGATGTAATCCATCCCGAGCTGGTTTTCTTACCACTTATACTTCCGCTTTGTTATTAACTATCTACTTGCGAAGAAGTGTGGCAATACAAGTTGGGCAGAAGACATCGACAATGCTGCTGATAGGGTTCCCTGCATCAGGATACTTGCACAGAAAGTTGGTGCCTCCTATATGCTAGCAGTTGGCAGCAGGCTTGCTGGAAGTGAGCTCCTTGTCATCGATATCCTGCTTTAAGTAAGCAAAGTGGACTTTTCAAGGTACTGTCCTGGCGTTGCCCAAAAGCTCTTGCGCGATTCACGACCTCCTCAATGGTGCCATCCTCAAGTTTGATGATCAGATTGGTATTTGCGACACTCGAAACGGACCGCAAGGAGGTAGGGGCTGACGACATGTGCACATTGTCCTTGGGGCCATGAAGAGGCTTTGGAAGCCAGAGGAATTCCACTAGCATTGTAGGAACTCACCTTCCTTTCTTCAGCCGGCCGGCAAAGCGGGACCTCAGTTAGTAGAAGGATATAAGTTAAGTTTGAAAGTTCAACTCACTCGCCAGTTCCTCTGTGACAGAGCCCTGCTGGTAGAACCCTCCAAGCACTGCCCGTGGAAGCGTCATGAAAGTGCACATTTCTGAACTTAGACCGGATTGACATGCCGCGGGGGTTATCTGAAAAGTGGAGGACGAAAAAACAACCACATAACCTGGTGGGCCACACTTGTAGCCGAGGTTTAAGATATCTTTGTGAACTAAAAAGACAGCCATGGCATTTTAGTAGCCTGTAATACAGTATCCAAGCCGAAAGTTCAACGCAGCGTTTGGTGTGATCAGTAAGGGCAAGATTCAAACACCAAGAATAGACCTGAATATTCAAGAAATCTGCAGCTTCCCAGCCAGATACGCCGTGAAGATTAAAAATGGTTTTAGCCAACAGCTGTAGGCAGAGACTGGATGTAAAGTTCTTGCTGAAAAGACTTGATTGTGAAGATGATGACAGAACATATTCACTACCCTGACGAGTGAATGGCGGCAAGCACAAATGCTCAAAACACCGCAAGAGAGGCCATTGAAGCGGCAGGAAGTAGTCAAATTGCTTGAACCTTAGACTAAGTTAGATGAACTTGGTATTGGGATAAGCGAGGCCCTTCTGACGAAGCTGACAATCGGACGACGTCTATGCCCCTGGACAGCACAAAAGCAGCAGCGCCTCTTCCTGGTATATTCTCCCAGGCCATTGTCACAAATGGAGTCGTCTAATGTTCCATACATTGACCAGAAGTGTAGCACCAGTTCGTCAAGAACTTGAACCATGTCCTCAGGGCTACTGGATCACATATCGACAAAGTTGTCAAGGCCGATGTCCTCCTTTCTCACACGGGGAATTTTGCCGGTATGAACTCAATCTGCGTGCAGGGCTGGGGAGAGATGAAGTCTTGTCAAACGTATATTCTCTGACTACATAAGTTGGATATGATACTTATTCGAGTCGCAACATTGTAGACTATTATATTAGCATCTGAGCCCTACGCTTCCTTCGCGCAGAAGGGGGCGTCTGTATAGTAATGAGTCCTCGTTTATATTACCAGAACTTCCAGAAGCATAGCTGGCCCGAGCTTCTATGGGGATCCTCGGGGAATTCTTCCATTCTTCCGTCGCTAATTTCAACGTGCATCGACACAGCCACAAGGAGTTCCACACAGCTGAGCTGGTTGCTGCCTGTGTCAACCGCGTCATTAATCCGGTTGCCGATTCCTTCATAACTTCTACTTTCTGGAAATGCACGATGAATCTTCGTAGGGATCGGAATTCCCTGACTGGCGGGCATGTCCAGGCACCCGGGAAATGACACTTGAGTGAGTCACCAGCCTCTGACAACTTGCATTTGAATAAGCTTGCGGGTCGTTCCTTGCTATGACTCGCTCTAGTGGAGAGCTTGATGACTCTTAACTTCTGTGATTTCAGCCTTGATTACTGGCTTACTCGGTCTGATCTGGCTAACTTGACTAGCTGCGTTGGCAATCGGACCAGCATCATGAACAATCCTACCGCCTTCAGCGAATAATACGTCGGGTTGTGCAACCTGCCAACGTGTTCTATGGAGGGTCTAATGCAGTCAACATAGACTTCTAGGCTGTACCAGGCAACAGCCGATCCCTGACGCAGACTGGAAGCGAGCAGTCAATACTGGCTTATAAAAAGCCATGCCAGTCCATGCGGCGTAGCTTTGGATACTAGTCCCCAATATATTTTTTTCTCCCCTCGTGAAGTGGCATAATTAGTCTTGATTATGTCCCCGAGTCCCAACCAGCTAGCAATGTCTTCAAAGAGTGATACGAAATCTGAGCAGTACGCCGCGCCAGGCACCATCTGCGAGGTCCATAACCTCTACCAGACGAGGCCTGACGACAGAGGCAAGACATCATGGACGAAGGACATCCCAGACGACCTGGTGAAGCCAGCAGAGAACTCGGAGTCGGGCCAGTATGCGCTGCTCGTGCGAAACGTCAAATGCTACAATGGACGCCGGAACCTCGAGATCGACTCCATTGTGGTGCAGAGTGAAACGCTAAAGAAATTCTTGACCCCCATCATGGAGGGATATCCTGGCGTCACCATGACCCTGGATCGGGTTGAGTTCTCGAAGCCCTTTAAACCGTTCATCCATCGGTGGGAACGGTTTAACAGGGCGCGAGATGAGGAGTCGGACTCGGCGACAAAGGAGCGCGTCGAGTTGCTCTACAAGGTTCTGGAGGAGGAACTTCGCGATACCATCTCTCAGAAGAATGACCTCGTTCTGAACGGTGTGATAACGCACGATCTCCTCTGGACCATTTTCGAGCCCAATGCCCCTATTTACTCTGTTCAGGACGACCGTCCGCGCGCCTTCAACTTTACCGGCAGCAATGTCAACCGTCGCACGGGGGCTTTCATAATCCTCAGTGAGTATGTTGATTTTGATGGCGATGATTACGGGACTATAGGAGAGAAAGGTCTTTCAATTTCTCGTTTTGAAGGAACGGCGCCTATCGTGGACTTGCCAGTGTTCCCTCTGGCATATCACCGGGACCATGACACTGTCCGAAAGAATCTAATCGCTCGTGGAAAACTTTGGCGAGGGTATAGAGGGTACCATTACAAGTACTACGAGGGACTTGCAGCGGCGTATGCCATGGACCGGCGATTTACATTCCCCATCAAGAGCCGTGTCATCATTGACGTGGAAGCATACTGCACCTTCTCCGACTCCTTCTCAGTCGACTCCAGTCTCCCAGATAACCTCTCTGACGACCAGCTACTAATCGCAACCCCAATCCTGAATGGCTATTCACTCGCCGATAAGCGGTGGGTTGAAATTTTCGTAGACAGCGTGAAGGAGATCGAGTGGAACTCGCACGCCTTTGACTCCTTGGTGCTGCCTAACACCCAGCAGGATTTGAAGCAGCTGATCCTCGCCTTCGCAAAGGCCCACGCCAAGAATGCAGAATCATTTGACGATGTTATCCAAGGGAAGGGTCGTGGCGTGATCCTGCTTCTCAACGGTCCTCCGGGAGTGGGTAAAACCCTGACTGCGGAGAGTGTCGCGGAAGTCATGAAAGTGCCGCTCTACGTCCTCAGCGCGGGAGAGCTCGGCACAAAGGCAGAGACCGTTGAAGATCGACTGAAAGATGTCCTCCGCATGGTACCAAAGTGGGGAGCTGTCCTCCTCATTGACGAGGCGGATGTCTTCTTGGAAGCCCGCACGACGACAGACCTGGAAAGGAACGAGCTGGTGTCGATCTTCTTGAGGACGCTGGAATACTACGAGGTAAGCACATCCTCCCCTCCAAGCCTCCCTTCTAGGCGGCAAGGATGACTCACACATAAATCAGGGCATTCTTTTCCTCACTAGCAATCGTGCTGAGAACATTGACCCGGCCTTCGAGTCGCGCATCGACGTCTCTCTGCGTTACCCGGAGCTTGACGAGTCGTCCCGACGGCAGATCTGGTCTCAGTTCCTGGTTACCGAGAAGGGTGCCGCCTTCTCTGCCGCGGACCTAGACCAGCTCGCACAGGTTCCGCTGAACGGTCGACAGATCAAGAACGTGCTCAAGACCGCACATCTTCTTGCGCAGGAGAAAAGGAGTATCCTGAACTACAAGCATATGCAGACGGTTTTGAACCTGAGGGCACTGAAGTAGGCAGGTGCCATCGGCTGGTCGCTCAATTTCTAGTAATATCAAATCTGCTGCCAGCTCTTCGAGCTACCCTTGCTTATGGCTTTATTCATTTTGTACCTTCGCATGATTCACACGACAGAATAGATTTTCTAACCTCAGGACAGAGATTGATTGGAGGGAGACTGATTGAATACCCGTGGGCGCTTAATCCTTGGTACTTGTTTTAGAGATAGCAATTAGAGAATATAAATACATTGACGTTAATATCATACATTCAGGCCAACATGATCCCACGCTTTACCTTGACCGGTTGTAATCCCAGAAGGCTGTCTCAGGAACACCAGCTCGACACAAGACTTCCGATACGCACCACTTGCACCCTCTGATGGTGCGATGTGCTTTTAGGTGTGACGGGCGCTGCGTTCCGTTCTCTGGAGACTTTCTACAACCCTGTCGAAGACAGAATAATAATACTACCTAGGTAGTAATTCACTAGTTAATAGTTTAACGTGACTCAATTGGTTCTGCCCATACCTACCGCCCTGACTAGACAACTGCAAGAAACCGCCGAATGCTCCACTGGATTTTACTTCTCCTGTCCAATCAATCTTTGTCGAGCAAATACCAGGGTCCTCAACGGACTCTCATTAGGAACCACCCAGAGCCTTTCGCCCTTTTCAGTCCAATAAGTTCGACATCCTTTCTCGGGGCCAAACCTTATCCGGGCCCCGCGTCATAGACGCGTCGACCAACAGTCTATTTGCAGGTCAGAGAAGAGACATCGTTACGTATTACAGCGACATCCAAGTGCTGATACAGGCTCGTTGCTCGACAGCGCTCTCCGATATCGTGGCTACAGGTCGGCTTGAATGGGTCCCTGTCCGATATCTGCCGCCCAATGGTACGGCCATTGACATAGCCAAGTGCCAATTGGATGCAGACTTGAACCAGCTCGCGGATCATATCGAAACCACACCAGTGTGCACGTGGCGCCTTCACCGCGTCTGGAGACCGAGGAGTTAACTGAAATCCAAGACCCGATCGTCCGCGAGCAATACCGCCTCCGGGCGCAATGCCTCTCGCGCGATGGATACCACTGTGTAACCACGAAGGCATATGAAGTAAAAGCAAGCCCACCTCCCGGAACGTTATTTATCGGAAACCTCATCGCCGCTCACATAATCCCCGTCCGTCTCGGTTCATTCGCCTCCTCAGACAGTGAGCTCTGAGAGCTTGGGGCGGTATGGCAATGCCTCTATCAATACTTTCCAGGAGTTCAGTCGCGGTTGAATTTCAGCCGAGAGAGCATCAACGACGTGAGAAATTGTTGAGCAGATACCAGGGCCCTTAGCGAACTATTAGGAACCAACTAGAGCCTTTGGCCTTTTTGGAGAAATGTTGTGCTGTTAGACAGTGGCGTGCACACAGACTTCGGTCGGTTTAAACTTGCCCTGCAGCCCACGTCGGTCGAAAACCAGTGCCATCTTTGGCATTTCTTCGCCGCAGGACTGCCGTTGTATGCACACAGCTGCCAACAGGACTGAACCGTCACCTTGACTGCCCAGGATGGCAGATATCCCTTTCCAAGTCCGATCCTTCTCGAGACGCACTACCTGATTGCGAGGATAATAAACGCAACTGGACGAGACGATAAGATCCTGCAGGAAGCGTGTCGGCAAGAGTGATTCTGGGGCTGCTGAACCGGCTTCGTCGAAAGAGTCGTCGCCGTCTTTAGCGGCTGCGTTCGAGGTTCAGAATCCGACTTCTTCGTTCTCTGAGCGCTCAAGGCTAAGATATTGTAAGGGGGCAGCTGGGTCGCCTGTGCTCCCATACAAGGCCAAAAGAACCACCATTATCCGTGATGGCGGATAAGACCCCGGTCCAGCATATGTAGCGCGCTGGAGACAAGCTGTTTTCCTTGCAGATATAATAAGGAGAATGTCGGTCCTGGCGAGAAGACTGGCAACGCTGTGTCGACAAAAAGATCTTCATTTCAGGGTAAAGCCAAAGGCAAAGCTACCGAACCGTACAGTCAATGCGAGTACGAGACCAGTATCCAGGGCCCGAGGTGCAATAGTCCTCATTGCGCCAAATGCGTCACGGGTTCGAGAAAGATGTCGAGTGAGTTGTCTAACCATGCTACGAGTCATGATATGCGGAGGGAGGTTGTAGAAACAGCCTTGAGCTAGAGTACTACCCACGTATCTCTAGAGGGCTATGATAATGCGCATTTTCAGAGTCGAACAAGAACATAGTCCTAGTCTCGATTCTTAAAAAAAGGATTTAACTGGCTATAATGTCAGCTGCCTTCTCAGCAACCGCATACAATGCAGCCTGATAATGCGCCGCCAACGGAACGGGCAAAACACTAGCATCCACAACCCTCAGCCCTTCCACGCCTTTTACTCGGAGCTGTGTATCGACCACCTTACCCATAGCTGCTGATCCGGCGGGATGGAAAATAGTTATCCCCACTCTCCCTACGCGCGCGTCGATCTCCTCGTCCGTGGAACCAGGCCCCAGAGCCTCGAAACCAGGAGGTGGTGTCTCGGATTCAACGTACTCTTTCCCCTCTGAGGTCTCCGTGAGAAGCCTTATCGACCGTCGTATCGCGGCGCGGAGAGCCACTCTATCAACTTCCGTAGCATAATAGTTCGGGTCTATGACCGGTGGGTCTGTCGGATCGGTCGACGCAAGCGTTATGCTCCCTCTCGATGTGGGCGTGAGCCCGACGACTAGTGTCGTGATATGTGTGCCGTCGATGGGGATATCGACTCCTGCAATCGCTGCTCCGGCAGGAACATAGGCCACGATGGTTTCCGTGTGGCAGAATTTCGGGTCAAGCTGTGCATGTCCCTCGACAGAGGTATCGCCATCCGCTTTCAGCGCGCAGATCACATCTTCGCTAGGTGCTCGGTCAGTGACGGCCCAGTCTGCGGGGAGACCGAAGCCATATGCTGGACTCTTCCACAGCGGTGTTCCTATCGACAAGCCCAGTTCGGGCCGCCGAAGCTTCCACCACTGGTAGAAGGCGAGGTGGTCGTGGAAATTGCGGCCGACGTCGGGCGAATCAACGAGCTGGGGGATGTCGTGTCTCGCTAGCTCTTGTGCCGGGCCGATCCCAGAGAGGAGCAGAACTTGTGGTGTGCGGTATGCGCCAGCTGAAAGGATGACTTCCTTGGTTGCCAGCAGTTTCTTCCCGTCCACCAGCTCGACGCCCGTGGCTACTATTTTCTTGCCGTCGCGGTCCTCCTCCTCCTCCTCCTCCTCGTCGATCAGGACGCGCCGGACGATCGTCTCAGTCAGAATGGAAACACCGGGCAGCTTGGAAATGCCGTACGTCTCGCTGGCTAGCTGGCGTTGTCCGTCTTGAAAGTTCTCGACCAACTCACCGAGACCCTGCGGGGAGCCCGCGTTTGCGTCTTCGACGTAGTCGACGCCGAGGCGTTTCCAGGCTGTCCGCAGCGGTTCCCTGAGCGGATACTTGCGGTCTGGGCTGCTGGAGGAGACAGAGAAATTGTGAATAGGGCCATTCAATCCATGCACGGCTAGGTCGGCAGCAGCATCGAAGTGAGTCTCCGTCTTCTTAAAGTAGGGCAACAGGCCCTCATAGCTCCAGCCGTCGTCGCCGACCAGCTTCGCCCAGAGGTTGTAGTCCACTGCGTTCCCGCGGGTCCACGTCCCGTAGTTCGTAGCAGTGCCACCGGAGAGGGCCTTTCCTGCGCTGGCGTACCGTTTCTGCCCGTCTAGATGTGTCTGGGGAACGGTCCAGTAGGCCCAGTCCAGCGGGGAGTGATGGGCACCGAGGCAAGCGAGCGCTGAACCGGTGAGAGGGTGGCCGACGACGTCAGTCCCTGCCTCGATGACGAGGATGCTGGGAGTCTGCCCGCTGGGGCCGTCCTTCTCGTGCAGTCGGGCAGCGAGGACGCTGCCAGCTAGTCCGCCGCCGACAATGATATAGTCGTGTGAATCGGACATAGTGGTAATACAGATGATTGTTGACGTAAACCGGGTTTGAACTCGGCTGGGGGGTCTCATTCGGACAGTGCTGGCGCTGTCTGAAAATCGAGCATTTTAAATTATTCTGCATAGCCGTGGTCTTACGAGGCACATACCACATCCGGCGCGGTAGGACGCAATGCAGCCTGATTTTCGGCGAGAAAGAACAAGAGATGTGCTGCATGATTGGCAGGATGGCCAGAATAAGTGAGGTTAAAGTTCAAAGCCTTGAAATATCATAGGCTTGTTGACGTTGCTGGCTGCTTATTGTGGGGATGGGGGATAAGCAATGGTGTGAATGGGTCCCGTTGCTGGAACCGTTCAGGTTTGGGTTTGGTGGTGTCATTATTATCCATGATTATGTCTGGGCTGACAGACAGTTCCATTCTATTGAACTACAAAGTGCGCCGCGACGCCCTGTGTGATATCTGGCATGTTAAAGTCCTTCCAGTGCCATGCACCCATTCGTATCCGCAACAGGGCTACAACTACGGCCGTTGTTGTAAACGGACTATCTGCAGCGAGCGTGGGTGGACATAACAAGCAGTGATAGAGTCAAGTATACTTATTCACAAAGCCGATCAGGGGCCTCATTGACCCTTTTCAGCCGCATGGCATTCGGAAGAATGCGGTCCAGGAGATCGACAGTGACACGCGGAGTGTCTTATGGAGAAGGCTCACTAGTGGCATATCGGGTGTTCGAGTTAAGGTTCCCTGCCAGTGTGGTCTGTCTGTCGGTCTTTGCAAGGGTTCAGCATCTGGTAAGAGACGCAACAAGGGTTGTTCGTCAAGACCCGGTCTAGATCTAGATCAGGGCTCTGGCTTCTGACATAGACTAACGTAGGATGACCGTCCGCCGTATTCGGTGCGTGTACAACCTATATAAGTCCGACATAATTCACAACTTGCCATACGCCCGCTAGAGTACACGACTCTTCATTCTGCGACAGTCGGTCATTGAAGCAGGGACAATAACAGTTGATTATGGACCAACATGGAGTAACCCTAGGCCTGTTCCTGAACCAGAACCCCCAACGCTGTGAGCCAGCAGCGCCGCGCGTACGGGCCTGCTTCGGCATTTGAAGAGCGGGGATGCCTCGCGAAAGGCCGAGAACGGCCCGACCGACAGGCTAAGGCTGAGATAAGTTGTGTCGAAAGACGTCAGTGTGGAACCAGAGCGGGGTTGCGACGGAGCCAAGACACAGGCACGACGAAGTCAGTCCCAACAAGTCGAGAGTATCGGGAGGCGCAGGCCGGCAAGTCGCCACCGACGAGTACGACTGTGATTGGTCTCGCACGACTTGGCTCAGGGCAGGCCAATCAAGAAGCTGAGAGACAACAGGATGAGCTTGCCGAAGTCCCGGCCAGTACAGCAGAGTGGGTAATTGCGTGTGTTCACGGTGGATTCCGGTTGTGGCGGTCAGGCTCTGCGATGGAGTGTTGACCTGTCAAGAAGAACAAGAAGACAACCGATGAAGGTCCAGATTTCATAGATGTGTTTTGTGCAGCGGAGTTTAGCATTCTGTTCGCCTTTAAGCCCGGCCAGCCAGTTCAATTGTGCGAACAGGAGTTCCTGTTCACCGATGAAAGAAGGTGGATTCTCCAAGTCGGTAATTCGGCATTTATCCAGTCCGACTGAGGAATTTCCTGGTCTTTCTTTCTTTTTCTTGGATTGTACAAGTAACAGACTCATCCTCGTTGTGTTTTTATTTCTTTTCAATGCCGATATCTTCTGGGTACTACTATATAGGTGGTTCCTATGAGCATTCGCCTTCGTCTACTTTCTTCCTGTCGCATGCCTTTCCTGTAGTCGTACTCTGTTAGAAGACACAGGCATTACATTTACACATTTTTCCCCTGCTCACTCAGTGCAGAGTACTCTAATCGTGCTTGCTATGACACCATGGTGCACGACCCCCTGTCCAAGATCCCAACTGCGCGTTCTGCGCGGTCCAGGAGATCAGCATCGACAGTACGGTCGCTCTCGCATATCTACTCTGGCCAGTTCGCGGACGATGCGTCCGTGTACATGAGTGAGGGTGAGTTGGAGGATATGAGGGAGGAAGAGGAGGAAAACGAAAGGAGACTTTCGTACCGGTTAAGTCAGAAATTGAGCCGCGAGGGTGGCAAGGAAGTGCAGCTCGATACAGACTCTAGTTCTTCGGGAACTGAGGAAGCTGAGCATGTAGATGAGGATGTTGAAAAGGGATTCGGACTGGACAAGCCGAAATCAAGGCCAGAGGGGGGCAATAGACAGGACCCGAAATTGGTACGTTCTGCTTCGTCGACTGTGTACTTAATTTATGAATGTCCTACTCTTACACAGGCCAGGTTACCTTCGAGGGTCCAGACGACCCTGCAAGTCCCAAGAACTGGTCGTTCAAGAAAAAATGGGCCGCGACTGTCATCGTGTCCTGCTTCACTTTCATCTCCCCCGTGTCGTCGTCCATGGTGGCCCCGGCACTGACAACCATCTCAAAACAATTCCACATCACCAACGAAGTCGAGTCACAGCTTACCATGTCCGTCTTCATCCTGGCGTATGCAATCGGCCCGTTGTTCCTGGGTCCGTTGTCCGAGATGTACGGCAGAGTTGTTGTGCTGCAGCTGTCCAACTTGTTCTACCTTGCTTTCAACATCGCCTGTGGCTTTGCCCAATCCAAGGGCCAGATGATTGCCTTTCGATTTCTGTCTGGCTTGGGAGGAAGTGCCCCATTGGCTGTAAGTTTTCTTTTGTCATCTACGGAGTTGTCTTTTGGAAGACAGACGCTAATCTGTTCAGATCGGAGGAGGCGTTATCAGCGACTGTTTCTTACCTGAAGAGCGTGGCAAGGCGATCTCCATGTACAGTCTCGCGCCACTCCTAGGCCCTGCTGTAGGTCCCATAGCAGGCGGTTTCATCACTGAAAATACGAGTTGGCGCTGGGTGTTCTACGCCACCAGCATCGCGGACGCTTGCATCCAAGTAGCCGGTCTCTTTTTCCTCCGTGAAACCTACGCTCCCGTTATTCTTAAGACGAAAGCTGAAAAGCTGCGCAAATCCACTGGAGACCCAAGCTACCAGACCGCCGAAGAGCGAGCAGAGAAGACCCTGATCAAAACCCTTCAGGTATCTCTGATCCGCCCTTTCCGGCTCCTAGGAACCCAGCCCATCATCCAAGCCATGGCCTTCTACATGGCCTACACCTACGGCCTGATGTACCTGATGCTATCGACGTTCCCCGGCCTCTGGACCAACCCGGCCTACTACCACGAATCCATCGGCATCGGCGGCCTCAACTACATCTCCCTGGGACTAGGCTTTATGCTCGGCACGCAGGTCTCCGCACCCCTGAACGACCGCATCTACCGCGTCCTCAAGAAACGCAACGACGGCATCGGACAGCCCGAGTTCCGCGTCCCTTTGCTCTCCGCAGCCTGCTTCTTCATGCCCGGCGGTCTGTTCATCTACGGCTGGACAGCCCAGGAACACTGCCACTGGATCGCACCTAATATCGGCGCCTGCCTGTACGGCATCGGCAACATCATCACCTTCCTCTGCATCCAGACGTACTTGATCGACACCTACACGCGGTACGCGGCCAGTGCGCTGGCCGCATGCGCGTTTTTGAGATCCCTCGCGGGGTTTGGATTCCCGCTTTTTGCACCCTATATGTTCCGGGCTCTGGACTACGGGTGGGGGAATAGCTTGCTGGCATTTATCGCTATTGGTATCGGGGTCCCTGCGCCGTTGATCATGTGGCGGTTTGGACCGAAGTTGAGGAAACTCAGTACCTATGCTGCTGGTTAGGTGGGTGGGTAGAGAGCATCGGTGGAGGACACTTGCATTGAATGATTACATGCATGAGCTATTGGTGATCTGAAAAGTTGTGAGCTCACGATTCATGATTCCTGTGCACATACTATTTGCATAGATAGAGTAATTCTAATATTAGCTATGATTGAATTACATGAGCCTGCCCATACAGGGAGGGAGTGTAAGAACTCAACTGCCTGGGAATTGGCTGATGGCCTACAGTTTGTCTCAATATAGCCAACAAGAACGATTCAACTAGTAATTAACGCTGATTTAAATGGCCAATAATTAGGCATCCTCGAACTCCAGCAATTATTCTAAATTTAACCTCCGCTACAGCCACCGCGGCCCCACCAGATCGTGGCTTAACCTGCCGGGAGGGGCTCAGACGCCATTTTTATTATTATAAAAGGAACCGATTCCGCGCACCAGAGCAATACAGGGCCCCAGTGGACTAAACACATAGTACTAATACTGTTGGCATACATACGAAGTACATAGTCTCGCAATCCAAACGATCGAATCAAAATGTCCTTCCATTCCTCCTCCAAAGACATCCACATCGAAGTCGACCATCACCACCACTGCACCCTCCTCATGTGCATGGCCAGGAACGACGAGGGGAAATACATTCCTAATAAGATCCGATTGGACGATCATATCGGGACGACGAACGGTGGGTCTCTTTCCTTACCCCGAGTACCTTAAGAATGAGTAGTAGGCATCGAGATCTGTTTGCTGATGTGTGGGTAACTAGGTTGGTTCTTCTGGGGCGGATCCAACTTCACCTCTTCCGCGGAGAATATCTCCCTGGAACTCACGTCGAATGGACCGAATCTTTGTGCCGATCTGCGCACGCCTGATGGGGGGTCGAGAGGGAGGCAGGGCATCATGCTGTCTGATAAGATTGCCAATGTTAATGGCCATTTGAAGTTTCTGGTAAGTAAGTTTTTATCGTGTTGTTGTTTCTTGGCAATACTGTGTGTGTGTGTGTGTGTGTGTGCTAAGTGTTAGGGACCTTGATGTACCGATGGATGAATGAGCTGGGCCCCGATGCTGTCTGCGTCTTTGTGCTACATTCATGGCTCTGCATCATTTGGATAGCTACCTAGGTACATGATTGCCCTCTACGACGAAGCTACGAGCTGTCTACCAGGTTTCGGTGCTGCAATTGGATGTGTAAAGTGGTATTTGGAAACATCTCTCAACTATATAGAGAACTACATACATGCTACTTCATACAGTCTGGTCGTAAGAAATTCGTCATCTCATGCAGTTATTCATCAGTATCCAAGCTGCGGCAATCGAAGTAATCACGCCGTACTCACACCACTCCCACTCGGCGCCTTCAGTCCATACTCCAGCGTCAACCGAATGTCCCTCCCAGGCCGCAGCTGGATCTCCCATTTGACCTCCCCACTCTTACCCAGAGTGACCTCACCCTTGCCCTTATCTTTCCCCATATCGAGGCTGACTTTGTCGCCATCCTTATCCAGCCCCTCCGGCTCCAGGATCTGCAGCTGCAGCTTCTCGTCTTGGCTGACGGGCACTTGGTCAAGGACAGTGATATTGGCAGTAGTGTTCTTGGTATTTTTCACCCAGCATCGTCGCTCGAATACGGCCCCTTCGTCCTTGCTGAAGAACGAGTTTGTCGATCGTCGCAGAGTTGGCTTGGCGTACGTGACGAGAATGGACGGATCGACGCCAAGTGCGACATTGAAGAACTCGTTCGGCGCGCAGTTGGATATATCGGAAGTTCCGAGGAAGGTTCCGTCGACGCTTGTCCCGGCGCGACCGCGCAGGATAGTGATGGAAGATGTGTTCTTGATCCGCGCGCGGAGGAAGGCAGCCACGCGATGCTTGGGGACAATGATGTGACTGAGACTTACGGACTTGAGGTCGAGGTCGGCCAGGCCATGGCGGCGACTGACGTTGGAAGGGACCAGGGTGCGATGGCCGGGGAGGTCGTAGGTCGTCGTCAGTCCATATTCTTGCCGGACGGAATCTTCATGGTCCAGGGCCCATGGGTCGGGAGTGTCACCGCTGTCGTCGTGGTCGTCTTCTTCCATGGCAGCTCCAGTCTCGTCGGATAATAGGGGTAACACTTCCTGATTTGGTGCTTGCTGTTGCGGACCGAAAAGAGAACCAGTGGGTGGCTGTTGTTGTTGCTGCGGTTGTTGCTGCCCTGGCGCAGCTGATCCGAAAGGCCCCTGAGACTGAGGTGGAGGTTGTGATCCAAATGGATTGACAACCACGTTTCCCATCCCACCGAACAGTGATGTAGCGTTTTGTTGCCGTGGTGGACCACCGAACAGTGACTGAGCTTGCGGTTGTTGCTGCTGTTGACCACCGAACAGTGACTGAGCTTGTGGTTGTTGCTGCTGCTGATTTAATGGCGGAGACCCTCCGAACAATGGACGATTCGCCTGCTCTGCCTGAAGCATCCTCGCGCGATGCCGTGCCTGAGCTTGAGAAGCTTGCTGCACTACTTGCTGCGCCACTTGCTGTTCCTGGCGCGCCTGCATAAGCCTTCGTCGATTCTGCTGCTCCAACAGCCTTAGCTGCGCCTCATGTTTGTGGAGACCCTTGACACCAAACATGGAGGTCTCTGGGAGGCTCCGAAGAACATTATTCCACGGAATCGGCTCCTTGTTCTCTCCCTGAGGTGTGGTGAGCTTTACATGCCAAACCTGCAAGGAGGGGATTCGTTCTTCAAGCCCGGAAAAGGAGGTCTGCGACGTCGAGAGAATGACTCGAGCATCCTGCCATGTTTCGGCGCCGAAATTCTGGAATTCAGCACGGTACACCAGCCGCGCGGACGAAGAAGGAGTGTTGATGCTTAGCTCGTAGCGGGGAGTCCAAGTCGCAGAGAGGACGACATAACTGAGACGCAGTGTCACATTCAAATCGCCTTCAATAGGGCCCGCCTGCTCCTCGGGAGCTAGCTTCGCTGTAATCGAGCTGCGTCGGCTCGATCCGGGGGTTATCGCTGAGTTGCTGTCGAGCCATACAACTATTTTCCCGACGGAGGCGGACCAGAGAGACCGCAGTTCTTCTCGGCGGCGCATCTTCTCTCTCCTTCTTTGCTCACGTTCCTTTCGGCGTTTCTCGTGCTCGCGACGGGCCTCCTTTAAAGCCGCCCGTCTAGACTTCTTCTGTTGCAGTTCAAGCCTTTTGATTTTCTTTGCGATCCAGAAGAGATTCGTCTCCTCTTCCTTTATCCGCACCGTCGCCTGGTGGTGCAGTTCTTGCTGCTGAGCACGCCGCTCGGTGTACGTGTCGATAAAATGATCCAACTCTTCCGCGTTCGTATGCTTAGCTTCCAGTTTCTTGCCATAAGAATCGAGAAATGCCAACACTTCAACCGCCGTGAACTTATCATTGCGGGCCGCAGCGAGCCTCGCTTCGGCATCGACCTGCTCATTGTGGAGATCCTGCTTTTCCGCCTTGTCCTTTTCATACGCCTCTTCGGTGTAGTCGTCGTAGTCACTGGACTCTTCGTCTGACTCCGGGGGATACACGTCGTCGAATTGCTCCCGTCGAGGCACGACCTGGGTCTGGATGTCGGTGATGGTTGCAGGACCAGAACCCTCAATGCGGACGGAATCCCCGTCGATAGTCGGATCGAATCCAAGAATGGTGATCTCATTCAAACCCGGCTGGCAGCCAACACGACGATCAGTAATTGTATTCGTTAATCAATAGCATCAGTTCGCGGCTGCTTACCTGAATTTTAGTCTGGAACTCGCGGACCACTGTCGCCCTGTGAGGCATAAAGGTGACCGTCTTGGTGGGAAGCTCCGAGAGCAGTATCTCGGGTTTCGCGACGTCTGCCATGGCGATTGATTACAAGAACTACTCTCAGCTACCCAATTTATGGAGGAGAGAAATAGCTACTTGAAATTATATTTCAAAGGAAGTAGAAGGGGAATTGGAGAGGAGGGGAGGGGAGGGGTTTAAATAAGGACGTCGTAGCTGTCTCAGCCTAGTCCAGCGCGCCTGAGCCGCATTTCTGCCTAGCACAGGCCGCGTTGCAGGCAGCGGACAAACGATTGGTGAGTATATCTGGAAGTTTCATGTTTTTCTGTTGTCTCCGTCGACAAGCCTACCGCCACGCCAAGGCAAGCGAAATCGACTGAATCAAAAGGATCTGCTCTTGAATTCGCCTGCAATGAGATGAACGAAGAGAAACAGGATTTCCCTTTTGGGATCGCCGATCACATGACTCCGGGGAAATCAGAAATTGGACTAGCCTACATTAGTTAGCGCAACGGTCTCGTTAAGCCACGTGACTCTTGCACTGCCAGCCAATCACAAGCCGAAGTTTCCTGGGCGGTCGTGCAACCTGCGAAGGCTCTTTGCTGCATATTCCTGATGGCCTGCAGGAATGCAAGTTGACAGAAAGCGCTCAGCTCCTAGGGTCAACGATCAACATTTCTGCGATAACACCGCGGCCGCCCTCGTGTCCATAGAGCGTCTATTGGCAGACCGCAGACGTTGCCGCAATGCCATGAAAACTAGTGTCATGGCATTCCATAATATTTTGTTTGTCTTATCGGATGCCTGTGTTGCCGATCCCCTCCCCACACACCTTGCTCGTTCCACATATATCTCACACTAGAAGCCCTCCTGAAGAAATGAAAGAGCCGGGGTGTCTGTGTCTGTGTCTCTGTGTGTGTGTGTGTGGCAAGGCTGCCTTCATAACTGACCAGGAACGGGGTACAAAACGAGTCTCGTTCGCACTCGTAAGACCGCAGATTTATTCGGCTACAGACAAGAGAGATTGAACCTTGCCGCCATGGGAGCTCCGGACTATGAACGAGAAGTACATCCCGACGAGGATGTCGGGTCGAAGTCCAAAGATCAGTTCAATGAGATTGAAGCTGGTGAAGCTCAAATTGACTCGGATCAAGAGAAGCGGTTGATTTGGAAGCTTGATTTGTATATACTGCCCTTCGTGGTACTTTTATATCTATTCAGCTTCCTGGATAGAGGTGGGTAGCTAGTCTTCCTGTATTCTGCACTTGCTTGCTGATGCGCTCTGGATCTGCAGTAAACATCGGCAATGCTCGTCTGTATGGCTTGGAAGAGGACCTGGGCCTTGTCGACGATCAATACCTAGTTGCAGTCTCTATTCTGTTTGTCACATACTGTGTACGTTTTATTTGGCCGTATTGTATAGGGAACACCCTAGCATTACGAGAGAGCTGACCCTTCCACTCTTAGTTATTTGAAGTGCCGTCGAATCTGGTTCTGAAGAAATTCACGCCGTCTCGCTACATTGCCTCAATTGCAATCAGCTGGGGCATCATCGCAACTCTCACAGGAATTACGCAAAGCTACGGTGGTTTGGCCGCCTGTCGAGTCCTGCTTGGAGTCGTTGAAGCCGGCCTCTTTCCAGGCATGGTGACATATTTGACAATGTTCTACAGCAAGCGAGAGCTTGCGCTACGGACAAGCTATCTCTTCAGCAGTGCAGCGATCGCTGGCGCCTTCGGGGGCCTCTTGGCATATGGAATCGGATTCATGGACGGTATCTGCGGAATGCGAGGCTGGCGATGGATTATGATCATCGAGGGTATGCCGACCGTCGTGCTCGGTGTTGCGACGTGGTTTTTCCTCGCGGACGATCCTGAGTCTGCTTACTACTTGAACGAAGACGAAAGGGCGCTAATGGTTGCGCGCCGCAGTCGCCATTTGGGTCACACGGACTCCGCCCAGAAGTTTCACTGGGCGGACGTGAAGGAAGGAGCTCTGGACTGGAAAATATACGCATTCTGCACCGGCCAGTTCGGTGCTGATACCATGTTATATGGATATAGCACGTTCCTGCCGACTATTATTAAAGGCATGGGATCATGGTCGACGCCAGAGGTTCAAGCTCTCACCGTCCCCTGCTACGCTGTGGGCGCAATCGCATATATTTGCATTGCTTGGCTCAGTGACCGAACGCAGCGCCGCGGCATTTTCGTCTGTATCTTTGCCGCGATTTCCATAATCGGCTACGGGGTCTTGATCTCGGATTCATCGTCGGGGGTGCATTACTTTGGGGCGTTGCTAGTCGCATTAGGCCTGTACGTGGCTGTCGGTATCCCACTGGCATGGCTACCGACCAACCTTCCCCGTTACGGCAAACGGACGCTCGCAACAGGAATGCAGCTCACGTTCGGCAATGTCAGCGGCGTCATGGCCCCGTTTCTGTACAAGTCTTCTGAAGGTCCGCGCTTTGTGCGTGGGAATGCCGTCACGCTGGCTATGGTCGGGTATGCCGGTATCTTGTACGGCGTTATGTGGTTCTGTTTCTATACCATCAACCAGCGCAGAGCGCAGGGCTTGGAGGATGAGAAGATCGCGGGTAAGACGGAGGAAGAGATTCAGGAAATGGGGGACAGAAATCCCCGATTTCGGTACGCTTTCTGAGCGTTTATGCCAGCTTATAGCATAGAACTACACACTCCCTAGAGAGTTTAACCTCTGGAACTGTTTTCCTGTTGTATGGCACACAGTTATTCGTAGCCCGTAGGTATTCCGTCGCACATCTCCTGCCATTAAAGAAACACCCCACATAACTTGAACTTGAAGTATCTTTCCGCCGCTGTCCAATTAAGCGCGTACGAAACAGTCAATTCCAATCTTATGGCCGATAAAATGCCCAGTCTCCCTCTATCCCTAGTCCTTGTTTTGCCACTTCTTACCGTTCTCCTGGCTAGCAAATCCTGCAACCTCGGATCGGGCGTATGCTTATTTTTTAACTCCAACGCTTCCCGCACCGAGAGGTTATTTGCGGACCACCATAGCGCCGCTGCGTCTCCCCATTGTCCAAGTTGGAATACATGGTTCCATCCACTCCGAACCAGGGTTGCGGGTCGGAAAGAGGAATGGAATATTCTCTACCATCTTGGTGGGACGGGACCATGGGTTGAACTTGCGGAAGGGCAGGGTAGTGCAGGGATTGAGCCCCCGGAGTCTTGTACGATTGATCAAGTGCATATGGTATGGGGGTTCTTTCATTTGCTGCATGCTTCCTTTTTTTCCCCTTCGCTCTTTTGCTTGCTAACAGTGTTTAGATGTCCCGCCACGCGGAGAGACATCCCACTAGTTCTGTCGGAAATCGTACGTCAAGAGACATCCTAGTTGCTATGTACTATATAAACTAAGCGTTCTACACCCTCAAGGCCATATTGCTCTTCTCGAGCGTATCAAAGACGCCCGTGTCGCGCTCAATGGCTCGCTCGCATTTCTCAATGACTGGACCTACTTTACCAGCGACCCGTCATCGGATTTCGAGCAATTGACCACCACGGGTCCCTACGCAGGTACTCTGGGAGCGTTCACTGCAGGCGTCCGTTTCCGAACTCGGTATGGACATCTGATTCCTAGCAATTCCAAGACCCGATTCTGGGCCAGCGACTCCGAGCGCGTCATTCGAACGGCCCAGCATTTCGCCTCGGGCGTATTCGGCCTGGACTGGGAGAAGCGCACGGCCGAGCTACAGGTTATTCCTGAAACGTTTGATCGCGGAGCAGACACTCTGACTCCAGGAGATACATGCTTACGATACCTTGAAGACACAGTGCATGGCCATGACTACGGCGCCAACATGCTGTCAGTCTTCCAGGACGCATACACCCCTGCCATCGCAGAACGACTCGTTTTCGTCGAGGGCAACCAGGCGATTGGGAACTTGACCAGCCTCGACATCTTCAGCATGCAGGAGATGTGCGGGTTCGAGACGACGGTCCGAGGTTCTAGTCCTTGGTGCGGTGTTTTCACAGAAGAAGATTGGGAGCATTTCGAGTATGCCCGCGATCTAATCCATTACTACCGCGCCGGACCGGGGAACCCGTACGCCGGTGCGATGGGATGGCTCTGGTTGAATGCCACGGCTACTATCTTACGTTCTGGATCAAAGTCTGGTACGCTGTTCTTCAGTTTGTGAGTATCCCGGTTTCATTTCTTCTTTTTTTGTTCCCTTAAGTAGGCACCTGGATTATAGAGCCATATTTATTTACAAAACAATCTGATTGCCAGTGTCCACGACGGCGACATTGCCCCCTTGCTTGCAGCACTGAACATCTTCAGTGACTCAAAATACGATCCCGAACTCCCCACGACACACATCGCACCGGATCAAATCTGGCGCACATCATCCATCATGCCCATGGGAGGCAGGATCACTTTTGAACGCATGGCATGCTTGTCTTCCCAAACCGACAGGGATGATGTGAACATATTCCTCCGTGTCAATGTCAATGATAAGATCGTGCACTTGCCATACTGTAACTCTGGGCCTGGAGGGTCCTGTCCCTTGAATGATTTCGTGGGCTACGTGCTGCGACGGAGGGTGGAGGTGGGAGATTTCGCAGACGTGTGTGGTCTGGATGAGAATGCTGGGTATATAACCTTCTTAAACCACGATTAGTATAGAGAATACCATCAAGATAAAAAGACCATACTCGTGCTGCATACGTTTCCGGCATCGAACAATTACAGTATCCAGCGGTCCTCCATGGCCGCCCTCGTCACGTGACTATAACCCGGTGAACCGCGTGTTTACCTCCGTGGACGAGGCGAAAAAAAGTTCCCAGCATTTTCGCCATTCAACTTGTCTCGATTCTCAAAACCAGGCGCAAAGTTGCCGGTACTCATGAAGCCGACTACACTGAACTTGCTCCTTTTGACATAACAGTGGCAACTTTCGGGATAAGTCTGATTTTCTCAAGATCTTCGAAGATCATCGGGTATTGTCATGGAGTATCACTATGTTCCGCTAGAGGAGCGCGCGAAGGACGAGAAGGGGAATCTCCTTCCCTGGGGCTATATTTATAAAGAGTATGTGTAACGTCTGATTTTACCCAATTTTATCCTATGTCAAGATATAGCGTGGCGATTGCTTTTGAAACACCCACTAACATGACCCGCAACAAGTGAATCCCGCAACCCACGACGACCACCCGAAGAATCAGGCCCATTCGGCAGGAGAAGAAACTCGCGATACGAACATTCTCGCTCGCGCGCCCGGACAGGAACACCCGCGAAACGAGAGAACCCGAACATCTCAGAGTTCAGCCGCCTGTTCGCGCAACAGCAGGAAGAAGAGAAGTCGCACGCGCACCCGTCCAAACCCCCCACGTCAACAGGGCTGGATAACCATAACCCGCGCCCAACCCAGCACGCGGACAACATCGCCACCGAATGCATCCTGTTCGGATACAGGGGCAAGGCCTCGGAGTGGAAGGTTATCGACAAGTTCGAGCGTATCTCCCAGGGCCTCATCTGCGAGGACTATCCGCGGACCGACCCCAACATGGTTGGTAACTACTCCGAGCTGCTTAGTGGAGGCGATATTGTCATTCGTGCGAACTTGACGCCCGATGCGAATAGGAAGTCGAAGCGGTATGCGGGCGGTTTCCACTGGATTAAAGTTACCTTTGATTCGCGCGCGGCTGCGGACCGGGCGATCTTTTTCTCTCCGCAGGAAATCGACGGGTGTTATGTATTTTGCCGACTGTATGAGGGTCAGGGACCCGCAGAAGATGTAGCCCTGCAAGTAGGCTCCGATGCAGCCGCGGCAGCTCTCCAGATCCATAATCGGAATCAGCAGCGGCCGCTGGCAGCACCGATCAGTGCGCCTATACTCCAAACAACTAAAGATAAGGATCGTCTATTTACGCCTCGACAGTCGATGAACGGTCATGTTGACGCAGAAGAGGGCGCCTCGCAGGTGTCCACCGGTACCGCTAGCTCTGCGACGGCAACAGCGACAGCAACAGAGCCATCTCCTACACTCCTCCGTCAACGACGCACTGAAGTAACGGCCGAATCGAAACCGAATTCAGAATACATGTCCCGTGTTCCTAGTATCCGGAGAGCTCAGCTCAGGCCCATGAATGAGGCTCTCCCGCCGCAACCAACAGTCACCGAGCGATTTCTTCGTTCCATCCCTATCCTCAGCTGGTTCACCGGTGATATTGTCGGAGATGGTCCCCAGCTCCGCGAGAATGGGACTTTCGATTACGAGAAGTCCAATGTATATTGGCGGTTCTGGTACATGGTGGATAGAATTGTTGGGACGGATATTTGTGGGCTAAGAGAGGAGTCATGATAATGCTTATTGCTTATGTTCTTTCCTTTCTTTTTCTTTTTCTTTCTATTTCAGAAGCAACCAGATACAGATAGATGTCGACTGTCGGTTGCTATCAAGATACACCTTTTAGTTTCCTTGTATTATACGATTTGACTCAGCGTATTTTGCATGAAGCCATCCTGATTACAAGCTTGATCTCACACTGCATTTTAGAAGATTGACAAGGGGGTGCCTTTGAAGATATTCCATGGCTGGCGGATGGGACATTTCAGGCTATCCATCCGAGTACCATTATCTTGCAGCCTGCCCCCTAGACACCATGTTTTGGAGTAACTCCCTAAACCTTAGCGGTTACTCTATTGCCTTTTTGGCGCGGTGGCCTAGTAGCACGGCCAGCGTGCTAGGTCCATGACTGTAAAGATTAACCTGGACAAGAGATTATGCTACCGTATGTTCCCTTAGTTTCTAAGAACACAGTCCCCTCTCATTAAAGTAGAACACAGTATCATAAGATGCCAGAGCGCTGGCATTCCGTGAGAGGCCTAAAACTCCCAAAATCTCGACAACCTATGTCATTGTCCGGGATTTCAGCCCAGATGCCCGAATTCATCGCACCTAGAGGACTTCCCTATTCTTGATTAATATATTGGTTTATACCCTCGCCATGTTAGTTGAAATTATCGTGCTGAGCGAAACCTTCCAGTGGAGACGTTTATGTAATGGAAGTCAATCAAATGGCCAATAACGCTCGTACTCGGCTTTTTCCTCGTCAGTCTCGGCCAATTGCTCCAATATCTGATCCTTGACTTCGTGAAGGGCAGCTTTGCAATCGTCGTATCGCTCATGCTCAATGAAGCCCTTGTCTGGCCACAAATCGCCCATGGTCTCCTTGACCTCTGCAACAAGCTCAGTTCCAGCTACCGCACCATCGCTATCCGACTTGATGCGCTCAATATCGGCATCCGAGAAGTTGAATGGGAATGGAACGTTGCTGCCGACTGCAGGTAAGTCTGCCCACGTGTCCTTCAGATCGACCAGAAGTGACTGGAAATGCGCCTCGCCATATTCGAACATGCGGTGTGCAAGAAAGAGCAGCCCATATGCTGCTGTTTTTCGGAATTCGACGACTCGATACAGGTCTGGGTTTTTGGCATGCATGAGTTTCCGCCATCCAATAAACAAGTTTTGCACAGAATACTCGCGCACAGCCGCGGTCCTTTCCTGCGGGGAAAGCCCAGAGAGCTTCGGCCTTGGTACCAGGTCCAGCGTCTCAGGCTCAAGCCCATCCCAGTCCAGGAATGCTGGATCAGGATTATGGTTGAAGAGCGGCGAGACATGGCAAAACTGCCAGTCGATGATACCTGTGATCTTTTCGGGGTTGTGTGGGTCAACAAAAATGTTGTCATCATGCAGATCATCATGCCAGAGGTACGGGTTGGTGATGACGGTGTCCTTCGGGATAAGATTGTGGATGATCTGTCGGTACCATGCTAAAGCAGTAAGCTTCTTTTCCGCATCTGGACGGTAGAGCTTTGGGCCACAGAATAAGGCTATCTGTTTTGGGGGGTTCAAAGACTGGATTGCCTTTGCCTCCCGCATTCCGACTGCTTGTAGATACTGCGTCAGGGAAACCCCTACAGACTTGTCAGCAGTTGCATGAAGATAATTTGAATCCCGACATACATGGCCCTCTCTCAATGTCCAAAATTGATCGGCCCCCTTCAAACCAATCCCGTCCCGTAGCTGGGCCAATAGCGAACTCCGAATCCTTGACGACCTTGCCGTCCTTAACATAGTGGCTGCCTGCTGGTGACTCTATTTCTCCTGCGTAGTACAAGCTGCCATAATGTGAGAATGAAACGCTCAGCCACTGCTTCTGCAGACGCGTGATGGCAAGAAGCACTTGGAGCTTCTGGGGAAGTCTCATCGTGTCCCAGACTTGAGACAGCGGGACACCCTCAGTTTTGTCCATGATGATAAATTCGGCCCCAACAGGGTGCGAGTTTGCGTGCGAGTTCCATGAATAGACGTGAGGTGCAGGTGTGTCAAGAATTTTTCTGGCCTCTCAAATCAGTTGCGTCAGTAAGGTCTCGGCGTTGATGGAGCTCAGGATGAACGTACAAAGTCTATCGTGGCGACTTCACTGGCCGTAACGAAGTGTGGAATGCCAGCATTTGGGTTAGGCACCTTAGCTACGACTTCTCGGCCATCTTCCATAGTCATGAGGAATGCTTTATTGAACATGCCGTCGGGGTACTTCTTGATTGAAACGCATTGAGCAGCGCCGACGGAGTCCGCTGCGACACGTGCGAGCTTGTTCATGTCAAATCTGATCTCTCGGTTTCGGAGATTCTCCGCCTCATCTACAATAAAGCGGCCACGTGTGAATTTGAAGAATTCATCGTAAGAATTCCAATCTGATACAGATTAGTTATACATTGGAATCACGCTTACATGGGCATGCTTACCTGTCTGAGAAGAGCGCATGCTGGTGGAACAATGACTGTAGGATAGGGTCGGAGCTTTCAAGATTGAGCGGCAGTGTCGCTTCGGGCTTGATTGAATGTGGCACCAAAAACGCGTGGATGGGGGTCGGCACATATTTCATGAAATATAATGGCTCTGACGATGCCTATCTTCCAGGAAAGCGCGTAGTACTCAATCACGCAAAACCTCAGATTACCGAGAAGACCAAGGGGCAATGATAAAACCAGCTCAGGAAACCTGGTGGGTGACTACTAGTCTATTATAGTAGTAACTTAGACTGACATGTCAGCTCCCTAGGACGTAGCTGAGGTCAGTTGATGGATAAATGCACTTAATATCCTCGGGATTTAGGACGGTTAGATGGATACATGAAGGCTGCGAAGTTGGCAGCCTTAAAGAACCAGGCTGCCAAGCTAGGAGATGTGGCTGGAACTAAAGTCACATGCAGATGGGTTTCTGGCCTGAGAAATGAGGCATGAAAGAGTTTGCTGTGGAAAATGACATGCCTTGAGCTTTGTCCTAGTCTTGTATGAGGAAGCCCAGGGCATAACACAGGGTGTGCAGTTGCAGTTGTGCCGAGGTGGATTTATGAACAGTAGGGGTAGTGATCTAGCGGAGAATCTAGCCCCTTATGATGGACTGACTGATTGAGTTTAACATAAGTCACGAAAATAATAGCCTATCTGGGATTAGCATGGATCATAGCAGGATCAACAAACAACTCGCTGACTTCGAGGCAGAATAACTCAACAACCAGAGCAGCAGGAAATAATTAAGACATAGCTTCCGACTTTGCTGATGGAGCTTTACAACATCCTACCAGTTACTCACTGCTTGTGCCCCATGTTGCGTTGCTACAAGGTCATGTCATGACTACAGGTATAGACTTCTGTGGGGCGGATCGTCAAGGTTTGAACATGTGGTTGGCACTGGCACTTCCGACGGTCAATGGCGCCCGTTCCATTTCTCCGATCAACGCTGTTTCGCTGTCTGTTAACCCTACAGCATCCGATGCCAACTTTCACTGATTGCCATGAGAACGACTTCCGAGCATTTGGCCGGACGCCAGCAGCCGAGAACACTCAGCCCAGATACCACCAAAAGATGCTACTTCGATAACGTCCTATGCATGCATGGAATATGGTCCCCCGACGGGACAGATTCGGACTGCATATAAGGTAGTAATACTTCTCTGGGTATTTTGTGAATTGGTTTTCACAACTCATCTCATTTCATTTAATAGAGTTCTTCTGCGCCAGTCACTTCAAGGCAGACAAGCTGCATAATCTGGATAGATAGGTTCAGTATGTCTAGGTCAGGTTTAGCTTGTAAAATGCCACGAGCAGAATCAGTTACACGACCATATGTAACTGCTGCAGATGAACTCTAATAATTAGGTTCTGCTGGCCGTCGTTGACTCGTGTCCATGGCGCTAGTTACCTGTCTCTCATATGCAAGGCAAACTGATAGGGAGCGCCATGGGCACGAGGCGTTAATGTAATCCACAAACAGGCCGTTGATCCAAAAGAGCACCCTCGTATTCCATATGAAATGCCACTTTCAAACACCTTGATATCTCAGCAACAAAGCATCTCTCCTGGGGCTGGTAAAGTGGGGAGCTTGCACTCCACATGTATTGAGTTATCATTCGTATTTGTTTCAACTTCATCTAGCCTGCGATCAATGCAATCTAGGTCTGCACAGTAATGTTAGCCATTAGCCATCTCTAGCATTCTGCAGTGCATGCCAGGTATTTCTAGGTCTTGTCGTTCCCGGATGTGGAGCCAACCGGAGCCAGGAGTTCACTCCATGCCGCCGGGTTGCCGTAGGTGTACCGGGCCACACGGCAGACCCGGGCCGCCCGACAAAAAAAGAAAAACAAAAACTTTAAGCTCTTGTCAACCGTAGTCCAATAAGGTCCTCAACACACACACCTCCCCCGGGCCACGTAAAGGCTGCAGACGGACACCTTGTCCTATCTGGTAAGTCTTAAGCCAGAGTATGTATAATAACACCTGAAGATATTAGAATAGCGTGTTCAACTACCTGTCGCAAGGTGGAATCTCAACCACTGCCAAGAATATGGTCCAAAGGCTGAACCCTAAAGTCCTGCGCTACCACCTTGGACCGAGGGCCTCGACTGAAGAAATATCACGACATTCTCCCGTGGATGCAAGTGCCAACACCCATGGAAAATGTCAAGGGAAACGGGAGCCAATGGTTATGCAGTCTGTGGTATCATGTATCATGTATGCTGCTAGACGGCTCAGTGCTTTCCGCGTTGCTGTCGACTAGGTGTGTCAAAGAGTCCACTTCACGATGCAAGAACCACGGACAGAGGAAAGAAAAGCTATTCTCTCGATATATGCGTGGCGCTGATGAGCTGATGAAATAGATTAATGAGGGCATGATGCAGGTATTTGGAATTCTCGCATCATGATGCCAAACGAGGCTCCAATAGATCCATCAATGTAATTCCTCTCACTCTTATCTTGTCCCCCCTTGAGATGGCCAAGGTGCAGCGCAAGCGTGATTCCCATCCTACCAATGGACAGATGCAATCAACCTGCATGCTTCACATGGTTATCAACAACAGCTAACTGGCCTCATCAATTCCTGCCAAGGGTCAATCCATATTCGTCATTCCGAAATCATCCTAGTCAGGACCATACCGGGAAAAGAGAACGTACTGCACCTGTATAGCGTGCTGTCTTTGGTTCGCTTCGGCCGAAAATGCGCCGTCCTTCCTCGGAGATGTATGGATCAAGGCAGACATCATCTCAACATGGAAACCCCGACGGAGGAATATATAAATGTCGACAAGGCTCCCGGTCGCCTGGAGGAGAGAATAGACAGACCGAAAGATTCCTCCTGTTTCCGATACAATGGCTCACCAGGACGCAAGCAAGCAAGACGCCGCTCATATTGTCGTCGGAGACTTGACTACCTCCCTGTCGACTGAGGTATTTATTAGGGACGAAATCAAGAAAGAACCAGAGTCCCCATCCGTCATTTCTATCGAGAAATCAAGTACATCGGACACCGATGTTGACAAGAAGACCGATGAGCCGCTGCCAAAAAAGGAACTGCCGCAGCCCATCCGTGGCATTCGGCTCCGGATTCTGATCGTATACCGCCGTCTCTTCTCCCTTATATGGCTGGCCAACATCGTGGCGCTGATATGTATCCTGGCTATTCCTTCCATCGGGCGACAGTGGATAGGCATCATCGCGTTCATCAACTTGACAACAGCAGTGCTCATCCGCCAGGACTTTATCGTTAATGCCATATATAAAGTCTGCTGTGCGGCACCCAAGTGGTGGCCGCTAGCAATCCGTCTCCGCCTGGCCAAGGTTTATCATTTCGGCGGCCTGCATTCGGGCACAGCAACAGCGGCCGTGTGCTGGTTCACAGGCGCCTTTGGATACAATATCAAATGCCACGTCGGAACGTGCAGTTTGCCGGGCAAGCCGTCTGTGGCCACATTAGTGACTACTTCTGTGATATTGACGCTGCTGTTCAGTATGGTCATTTTTGCGTGGCCGCCTTTCCGCAAGAGGCACCATAACGTCTTCGAGCAAGTCCATCGATTCTCCGGATGGAGCGTGGTCGCGATGGTCTGGGCACAGGTGATCCTGTCGGCCAGGGACTCACAGCTTGCCACGCCAGGACAGACTCTTGGTGATGCTGTGGTCCGGTCACCCCAATTCTGGATGCTGATCGCCGTCACAATCAGTATCGCGATCTCTTGGCTCAACCTCCGACAGGTGCCCGTCGATGCTGAGGTGCTTTCAGACCACGCCATCAGGCTGCACTTCAATTACGCCGTGCCTGTTAACGGATCGTTCGCACGAGTCTCTGAACGGCCGCTCCTCGAATGGCACTCGTTCGCAACGATTGCCGCTCCTGCGGCCGTCAACGACCATCCACGCGGGTATTCGATGGTTGTCTCGCGAGCGGGCGACTGGACATCCCGACAGATTGAACGTCCGCCCACGAAGTTGTGGACAAGGGGAGTACCGAGTAAGTAACCTGCCCTCTCTGTCTGCGAGCCTGCTTCCCCAACCAGGGTCGAGATTGTCCCTGATTGACTGATTGATGAACTGACTGGTCTATCAACAGCTTGTGGGGTGATGCGCATCGCGCCGCTCTTCAACCGTCTCGTCCTCGTCGGGACGGGTTCAGGCATCGGTCCACTGTTGGGTCATATCCAGATGCCAACCTGTGACGTGCGGTTGGTGTGGTCGGCTCCTAGTCCGGAGCAGACGTTCGGAAGAGGAATCGTCGACACGGTGTACCGGGGGGATCCCCACGCTATCATCCATGATACCAGGACATTGGGGCGGCCAGACATGGTGGAGATGGTATGGAAAGCTTACCAAAGCTTCGGCGCCGAGGCGGTCGTCATTATCGCCAACGAGAAGATCACAAAGAAAGTGGTCTACGGGATGGAGTCACGGGGAATCCCAGCGTTCGGCGCGATCTGGGATAGTTGATCCTGGCAAGAGGGTTGGTAGGGAAGGATACGGCAGATGAGAGACAGGGATGACGATGAAGATTGTTGTTATTCTTCTTGTTATTATTGTTGTTGGTGTTATTATTGTCGCTGCGGCGGAAGACACTCTTTTCATTTAGAATGCGTTGGCTTCCTTTTTATCGAGTTCCCGGCGGGCTGGGTACCACTTCAGGCGTCTCGTTCCATGGGATACGAGCATGTATTTTGATGATCCCGAGGGTGCCTAGGGGTAGGACCAGAGATAGCTGAAGATATTATTCCCTCTGTTAGTGTGACACGATAGTATTGTACACGCCCAGTGCATCAAGACGTGGCCGGAACTCTTTCTAGGTGAGCCGAGCTGTAACTAGGGATCTTCAGAAGCTTAATAACAGAGACCGCAAGAAAGGAAGGATCCATGGAAACCGTAAGTTACTAATAACTAAATGGCAGCCCGCAACGAAGGGATAGATTCAACAAGACAGAAATGACAAGAGCCTATCTGGAAAGGAAAGGTGTTATTAATGTAAAAACTTCAATCTACTATATACAATCAACGAAATAAAAAAAAAAAAAAAAAATCAGAAACAAGTACAAACTCTGGAGGCTATTAGCTATCAATTGGTATAACTTACATTCCAAAAATAGGAAGGTTTTGTGGTGCTCCTGGACCCTACAGTGGGTCTTCTGGCTCAGGGCCTGGTGGCTTTGAATAGGGACTCTCATGACTCATATGAGCCCACTGGTATGTAAGTGGAGGGTACGTGACAGCGTGCTAAGAGGCTGGCTACGGACGGAGAGGGTGATAAAAGCGGTGGTGTTGGTTGATGAAGAGGGAGAGAGAGCGTAGATAGGTGTCGCTTTTCAGGAGAACTAATCGCCGAGGATCGAACCGTTGTGTGCGATCCTCGCCTAAGATATTCTACTAGCACGTGACGTTAATGCCTGAGGACGTAAAGCACCCAAACCTCAGGCACACAGTTGCCGTCTGAACGGCAAGGTGAGTCCAAGATAGCAGTAGAATTCGATAGCTCATCCTGGCTGACAATAACTTAGGCGAGGCTCACACGAGCATCCTACATTCCTACCCTACCTGCCGTATACGCCCACTAACCCGTAGTACTAAGCTATCTCAGCAAGCTGTCATGTATCATCACTCATAGTGTTTAGGACCAGTAGCCAAGCAGCAAAGCCAAGTCATGTACAGGAAATCAGGGTTGAAAGGGTGTGTGGAAAGTGAAAGATATGGAGATGAAGCCTAGTATGGTATGTGGAAGTCATCTAATATGGCGTCAAATATTCTACAGTCTAGCTAACCATCCTGCCATCTGTGAAAAACTCAATTTTAGTTATCGCAAATTGACCCTTACCCCCCCACCGTATATCTGATAACTGATCTAGATTCCGATCTTACAGATATGTAGCTCTCCGTATTCCCCTCATACACCTGCAACACGCCCCTCCCCCCAAAAAAGACACCTCTGATCTCCAGATCCCAGCGCCATGAAGTCACCCTAGCTCTCCCCATGCCGTGTACCGGATGCCCCTAAGTTCCTTCAGGATAAACCCGCGTGCTTTTGCCTCTATCCAGATTGGAGAAAAAATTGCTAGGCAGGAACAAGTCCCATTTTACGCAGATGGTCGGTTGCCACGTTGCGAAGACCGTCAATCTTCAGAGGTAGAATGTCGTTGGGATTACGTCCAGGGAGAACGTGCCGCCCGAAGAGCACCCGCCGAGTGAGTGGGATTACGGGGGCAGCGGTGTTGGGCGCCGGGAATATGACCTATATTTGATTAACTTTAGACACTAAAGAGCGGGCTGCGTATGGGAGTACCTCGGTCTGTTTCAAAATCGGCATTCCATTCCTGTCGATTTGGTATACTTCCAGTGAACCCCGCACAGCGTTTGAACGTACGACTCTCTGCCAGTTCAAAAGGATGACAATATGAACTTGACCACTTCCGCCTACTAGCCAAAGATTCATGTCGTCTCTCAGTCTGTTAAGAGACTCGCTCCAACCCGCCTCGATGACCAGAGTCGAAAGTATACTTGAACCAGGGCGGACGCCAAGGTCGGGTTCTTTCCTAGAGCCTACATAGGGCCCAGACGAAAACGTAATCGCTGAAATAGTTAGAAAAGGGGAAACCACCAGGGAAGGAGCTTGCAAGGAACCTCACTTAATCCATGGAAAGGCTTCAAAAGCAGCATTTCGTCGCGCGTCAAAAGGCCGGTCTGTGTCCACTCATATTCCTGATTACGATACCACAGATCACCAGCCTCATGTATTTCAGTACGCACAATTCTTATCCAACAGACACGGGTGACGGAATTGTAGTGTTTTCTAGAGAATGGGAATATCAGTGAAGTTCCATCTGAAGGATGTACAGACAAGTGAGTTACCTTAGAGTTCTTCCCTCGTAGATTTCATCTAGCAAGTCCAAAGCACTACTAGCCCACTGAGGATCGACATCTGTGTAGACAAATTCTTGAAAGTGAGTAGCTCGTTCAATATTGTCTCGGATATTAGTTAAGAAGTCGAAGTACGAAAGGAACTCGGCAGCAGAGTGCAGGACGTCGGGTATGGGAGAAGGTTGTTCACGTTCTGTTTGGTGAATGCGTGCCATGATTATGGAGTGAAGAATGTATAGGCGTAGAGGTGTCAGAGGGGGTCATTCAACGAAACAGAAACTTGGGGAAGTCACTACTAGTAGTATAGCAGCAGGCGACAGATGGGTGAGACGTTGCTTAGAAAATTACTGAAACTCGGGCCTTTCCAGACCGCCTGTCACACAGTGATATGTCAACGGCACCAGCGTTTCTCCTTCCTTTAGAGGTGATGGAAAAGAGCCAAAAGGTGACTGGAATTACAATCTGGATTCTGAGGTCACTAGCAATGCCTTCCAAGCTCCTGGGTTGATGACTAATCAACACTGCGTCCAATCAGTGGCGAATATCATCACAATGAAAGGCATCATTGGACTGAATGAAAAAAGCTCCTGTGGTACCCAATTAGGCAGCCCATAGCATGTGCCTAGGTACAGCATCTAAGAGAGGCAATCATCAGAGGTGATAGGAATCTAGCGCATATGGACGCCCAGATTGTGCTAACTGTAGTGAACACTCCAGTCTGTGTTAATGTTGGACAGAAGGATCCTGCTAGTCACAGCTCAAGGCCAGTTCTTAGGATTGTCTCAACCAGAATGGCCAAAGTACTATACAGAGTGGCACATATTCTGCACCTCGCAACGCTGTTAATATCAAAGGAGATAATCTGCCGTGAACTTAGTCGTTAGGTGTACCTAAGGCATGTTGCTTCATGCTACTTTCCATGCTTACCTGTAGAGACAGCGTTTGACATATGTCTTTCAAAATTCGCCTCAAACCTTCGGTCAAGCGCACTATATATGTTTCTTCAAGTTCGAGGCTCATATTGTCCTGCTGACAGAGAACCCTGCTCCCAGTTCGCAACCGACGTATCCATCTCGGGATATCTCACTTTTGCCGAGCCACCTTTGCTGACTTCACCAGTCGAGCTGGACTGCCGGTGGTCTCGAGGCGTTACCGAATACTATTAGACGGGCCTAGAACCTCATGTGGAACCTCAAACTTGAGTCAATACTATCCATGAGTCATATATTGATTGATTAGTCGCTATTACTCACTATGGACCTGACTGGCACTAACATTGAAGCATCATCTTGACTTAATAGCCAGCGCATGTCACGATGGCAAGGGATAGGCTCGGAAATCTATCAGAAATGTCGATAGTATTCAGGCTGTCTCGGTAACAGGAAAAATATATTGCAACATCATCCTAGGCTTCTGTTTAAATCCCTGCACTGCAACAGCAGTAGTGTAAGCTACCCCAGTTCGGCTTAGCCACTAGCAATTTGGTTCTATCCCGGGGCTGTGATAGTTATATATTGAGTTAGATTGCCGTATTCGGCCTTAGCACTTACGATCGGATCATTGAGTCTACGTGTAAGATCAGTTCGTTTTGGAATCGTGTCAATTGCAGGGTACGTGAAGAAAGGACTAGTTGAAAATACGAAGACTCGACCTACTGAACGGGAATGCCTCGGTAGATCACGTGGTGACAAGCTTCCTGCGGTCCGTCCCCGCGATCGCGTAAAGAGCCGCGACCTTTCACCTTCTTGCTTTTGTGATGCCGTCTCGCTTCAATTATTGAGGGCTGTTTTTCCATTAAGTTGAGACAGGTTCTAGTAGCCAAGAGTCGTCAAAATGGCTCACGTCCACCGCGCCCCATTTATCGTCCCAGCACTGACGAAACATACCGCGACGGTGATCATGGCCCACGGCTTGGGTGACAAGTTCGTAGCCAATTGGTGAAAAACGGAATAGATCTATGAAAATCTGACTGACTTTATCTATCTCTCATTTATTAGTGGTGCCGGATGGTGCGTTTTCTGCTCTCGGATTCCTTAACCAGTCCGTCCCTGCCGTGACAGTAGTAACTGGGGACCCTGCCTGAGATAGGATGTCACTCGCGCAGAATTGGCGGCGACGCGGCAAATTCAGCGAAGTCGAATTCATCTTTCCTAATGCTCCCATGATACCGATCACGGTGGTACGTTCTTGTTGATTGACGATGCAACACTGCCTAAGAAAGCATGGGCTAAATAGTGGGATACGAAGTAGAACTTTGGAATGACCATGCCTGGATGGTATGACATTACCAAGCTGGGCCAAGATGTCAGTTCCTACCTGTCTTTTTATGCGAATAGCGCTGAATTTCTCTGGACTCGGCGATCTAATCAATGTTGCTCGTAAATAGCTCAATTTCGAAGAAAGTCTGAGAAGCCAAGATGAACCTGGCATTCTCCGTTCCCGTGATTACTTCAATACCCTGATCAAGGAACAAGTGGAGAAGGGCATCAAGCCTTCGCGCATTGTGATCGGTGGCTTCTCTCAGGGTGGTGCCATGTCTGTGTTCACAGGCATCACAAACAAGGAAAAGATCGGTGGTGTATTTGGCCTGTCTTGCTACTTACTTCTTAGCGACCGGATCAAGAATTTCATCCCAGAAGACTGGCCTAATAAGAAGACTCCGTTCTTCCTTGCCCATGGCTCAGATGACAGCATTGTCCCATATAATTCTGGATTCTCATCGTCAAAGGCAATCAAAGAGTTGGGCATGGAGAAAATCGAATTCCACTCTTACCCGTAAGTCTTGTTCACCTTCCCCCTTTCTTACCTTCTCATGTCTTCCTCGTCTTGTTGAATGTTTCTAACATCTCATCATTCAGCGGTCTCGATCATGGCGCCGATCCCGACGAAATTGACGATCTAGAGCGTTTTCTCGACAAAGCAATACCGCCAGAAGAAGAGGGTGAGCCATCAGCGGGTTTGTGACTTGAAGGATGGGGCAACGGGCGGGTCCCCGGAATGAATGAAGCCCCAGTAACATACGATCCGCTTGCCATACTTGTGGTTCTCTTTGCGGTGGTGCTATTTTTGAAAGTTCGCCGTGCGAATTAAGCAGGTGCGTAGACTTGATTACCTAGATACATTCTGCAGTTCGTCTACAACAGGACATTAGCCAAGAACATCTAGAGAAACGACACGTACTGCTAGCATGTCCTGGATTTAAATCGAAAGCGCGACAAATGAAACGAAATATCCCATAAAGGTTCAGCGTTCGGTGTGGGACAGAAGCTGGGGATCATTGCCTTGGTAGAAGATGGCGGCTGTTTGGGAGCAAGTGGGAGAGATGCTGTTGACCATGGACCGCATACATTTAGATCGACACTGCATGCGCCTCGACCAGACAAGCTTTGCTGAATGTAGTGGCAGGATTATTACCAGAAAACTAATAAAGCTAACCGCTGGTTACCCAAATGATAGGCCGTTGGTTGCCAGCCCCGCCTTTTTCCCGCAGTGAGACAGGCGGAAATAAGTAACACAACGGTCTGAAAACATATCTCTTGGGATCGAATAAATAGCCGGACTATGGACTGCTATAAGAACCGGTGATAGTCGATTTTAGCGTGCGACGTTCCTTCTCATTCCTAACAGGCTTCACTGCTGTCTGAGTGCGCGCAGCCAACATGGCTCTCAAGGATGTCGCGGCTGTCAGCGGGTTGATTTCAAAGGGCTTGATTCCGCATCCCTTGGACTTCTATTCGAGTTTCTTCCCGACTATGAATGAATTGACCTTCGGGCTCTGCGGAGAATCATTCGTGCCGGAGCGAGACATTGGTGACCTCGCCGGGAAGGTTATTTTGGTGACTGGAGGTACCGCGTATTCTCCTTGTCCGGCAAGCTCCGCAAACGAAAGTATTAATATTATCTCGCAGGAAATACCGGGATAGGAAAGGAGACTGTTCTCCAACTGGCCCGCCACAACCCATGCCGCATATACCTCGCAGCACGCAATGAGGACAGCGCCCTTGACGCCATGACCTCTATTCAAGACAGTTTCGCCTCTCCGGTAGACATCAGGTACATCGCGCTGGACCTGACGTCGTTCAAGTCTATTCAGGCAGCCGCAAACCAATTCATGGCGGATTGTCATCGTTTAGATATCCTCATTCTCAACGCTGGGGTTATGGGCAGTCCGGCCATCACCACGGAAGACGGATTCGAGATCCAGATGGGTACGAATCACATCGGCCACTTCCTTCTCACCAAGCTCCTATTGCCGGTATTGCAAGCCACCGCCGCCAGCGCCACGCCGACACCAGATGTAAGGATCGTATCGGTGGCATCTCTGGGCCATACCATGGCCGCTCCGTTCGAAACCATGCTGTCCACACCGGCGCTCTTGAAGGAGAGCACGTGGGCACGCTACGGCGCGTCTAAAGCCGCTAACATCTTGTTTGCAGCGGAACTTGCACGACGGTATCCAGATATTCTGTCTGTTTCCGTGCATCCGGGGATGGTGTCGAGCAACCTGTACGAGAGGGCGAGGACGCCGAATCCAGTTATCGGACCCGTGCTCCTTGGCATGTCTCGTGTTATCTTCCGGAGCGTGTCTTCGGGGGCTCTAAATCAGCTTTGGGCTGCTGGCGCGAAAAGGGAGCTGTTGACTAATGGGGCTTACTATACGCCTATTGGGATACGTAGCACGCGAAACGGTTATGCTAGAGATAAAGAGAAGGGGAAGAGACTGTGGGATTGGACGGAGGAACAGATTGCTGGCAAATTGGGAACGAGTTGAATTGGAATTGTATATGTCTTTTGTATGAGGACTCATATAGTTGGTACCTAGGTAGTATTTTGGATTGTCTCGCTGGGCTTGGGGTGGGGGATTGTGAAAGAATACTACGCTAACATCTCGGCAAGCTAAATTGATATTCGCTGAATCGTAATGAGATTCATTCAGCTCTTTGAATCGATACATGAGCTGTGTAGTACCTATTAATATACCATCAATTCTAGGACGAGATATATCTCAACACGATGGGAGGACGGACCTCTGCCAGGGATACCATCGAATTAGATCGAGGACACGGGACATAATCACAATGCGCCCCAGCTACCTCTTCTATGTCCAGTATCAAGACCATGATTTCTCATGGGAACAGGCAGACGAGAAGGCGATGTCACTGACGACACCACGACTGATAGTCTCCACCAGGATACATTTTTACATTTTTACATTATTCGCCCTTGGTTGCCGTGCCATTTCAGGTCGCAACTTTCTCCGTATATGAGTTCGAGGCCATCGCAGTCGCCGATCCCTTCCAGTCGGGCAGAACTCTTCATCGAATGCTGAAACGAGTGTAGAACCCAAATCTGGAATCAGGGAGAAGGTCATTCAGAGATCTCGCGCAGATGAGGTGACTAAGTCCGTATTAGGGTTTAACCGAGAGCTCCCTGTGGGCATCGGCACCGAGCCGAACCCACAATGCAGCAACGCGCTTGAGCGTGAAATTCCGTCACCAGCACTGTGAAGGCAGCACTCCGTGTAGACACCACCAGTAGAACGGTAGATTGAATTTCGGCGCGCATGCAGGGCTGGGATAAAAGCCAAGGAACAAATCACCGCAGGCCGTGCCGCTTCTCCGTAGAGGTAAAAAATGACGCGGTGGACAGCCGGGAAAGCGACAGCGACAAGCGTCAGCGGCTCGCCGCCTGACCGTCCGCGGCCCTTCTGCCATCTTCGTCGGTCCCGAGCCCTCGACAACACTCCTCTTCCTTCTCCAGAAGAGCTTAAGCCCAGGCATCTCCAAACCGCAAGCAGGCTGCATTGTCCGATTCAACTTGTCTCACCTATTCGCTCCGTCGCCCTGTCTCTCTCTCCCGGTACGGTTTTGCCTCCCCCACCATTGCTCAGCACTCTCCCGCTTAGCTTTTGCCGAAGTTCCACAGTCGCTTGCGAGACTGGGAACGTCTGGGTCGAATTGCATTTTTCGCCGTCACCTACTTTTAGCTGAGTTACTGATTTATTCGGTACCAGGCATTTAACGAAGAATAAGCTCACATATCCGTCAAGATGGATCAAGCGAAGCTGGCTAGGTTGCAGGCGAGCGTGCGGATTGGTATGTGGTGACTCTTTTCTTCTTACGAGAGATTGAATGTCTTTGGCTGTCCTGGGGTTGTCGCATGGGTACAAGAAACTTTATGTGCATACTTCAGTTCTCTATTTTTCGCATCTGTGTCCGGAGACAACTGTGTCTATATTTCCTTTGGTTTCCTTGATTCTTAACAGTTTCTATACATTCTTTTTGAATTGCAGCAGCTGACTGATTTCCTCCTCAATAGGGTACGTATTATGTCGTTGATTTCGATCTTTCGTCCCTTTGTCCCAGTTTAGCTCGATTTCACGCTGCATTGCGATGCATTCTTTGAGACACGTCATCGGATCATCTCCAAACTGACGATTTCATTTCACGCGCAGAGGCAAGGGTACTCCCCGCCGCAAGGTCAAGAAGGTCCACAAGTCCTCCGGTGCCGATGACAAGAAGCTCCAGGCCACGCTGAAGAAGATGAACGTCCAACCCATCCAGGCCATCGAGGAGGTCAATATGTTCAAGGAGGACGGAAATGTCATCCACTTCTCGGCTCCTAAGGGTGAGCGTTCTCCATAAACCCGTTGCTCCGGTTCCGTGCCATTTTCGTCGGGTGGAATTCGATGAAGATGACAAAATTTACTTACTTGAGATCTCTCTGAACAGTCCACGCTGCTCCCCCGTCCAACACCTTTGCTATCTACGGCAATGGTGAGGAGAAGGAACTCACTGAACTCGTCCCCGGTATCCTGAACCAGCTCGGCCCCGACAGCCTTGCATCCCTCCGCAAGCTGGCTGAGAGCTATCAGAACCTGCAGAAGAAGGAGGGCAAGAAGGATGATGAGGATGAGGATGATATTCCTGATTTGGTTGAGGGTGAGAACTTTGAGAGCAAGGTCGAGTAGATGGAATTTATTGCGAAGGGGAAGGGCGAAAAAAGATATCTACAAAATAAGGACAAAAGGGAAAGGAAAATATAGGAGTCAAATGAATGGCCATGAGAACAGGAGCAAAGAGAAAAAATTTTTTTTTCTAAAATGTGGATTAGCGATATGCAACCAGGTTCTCTTCATTTATCCTCCCTTTCAATCATCGCCTGGATTCTCATTTCTCCTGATACTTGTGGGTATTAATGTACCTGCACCGCGTCAGTATGTGTTCTGCTACCTTCATTAGTGTATTTTTTACTTCAGTGGACTGCCAGATGTGGGACTGATTATGAGATGACTGCATTGTTGGAACATTTTCCTGATGCATGATGATATTCCCGACGCACGAGTAGGAAGGGATACATCATGGCAGTTGAACGTACACGATCCGCGGGGTGTAGACATTTGACACTACAGTTTCGCCACATACCGTCAGCCGTGCTGCTCAGTAATGCTCAATGGACGGTGGATGCCTATAGAGTTGTACATCCTTCCTGGATGTAGGATCTGCAGGCCACACCACCAAAAGCAACATGACGTCAGGTTTTCCTGAGATCTATGCATCGTTATATAGACAGATGGACTCCAGGTCAATGGAGATGGACAGACACAATTCTCTCTATTTCTTTTCTTTGCCCCCTTCGCAACATTAACCCTGACTTTCCTGAGGTTGTCACAATGTCTCTAAACACAGTGAGTAGCAGCGTCAACAAACTCCCCAAGAAACCCATCGAACCCATCGCGAAAGGCGACGTCAAACGCCCCGTCCAACAACAACAAGCCAAGCTCAATGAAACAACCACCAAAGTAACGGACTCCGCCCCACTACCGGGCGGATTCCCCTCCGACGACCAACCGCGGGACAAAAAAGGAATCGGAACCCAAGAACCCGCCCAGGGTCTGACAAGCTATCTAATGGACTGGTTCCAGAATCTAGTCCCCAACACGCTCGACTGGTTCGAGTCAAGCATCAAGCGTCTCATACTCTGGCTCTTCCCTCCCCCACGGCAGGCGGCGGTGTACGAAGCCACGCTTCAACACCCGGCTGCGTCAACGTTCATCATCTGCCAGCTTATCTGCTGCGGGGTGCCGTTGCTTGTGTTTCTGGCTGGGCTGTTTCTCTTCGCTGCCGTTGCGGTGTTGTTGTGGGCTGTCTTGTCACTGCTTATACTGGGGCCGGTCCTGTTGGTTACAAGTTTGATGGGTGTGTCTCTTTGGGGTTGGGGGTGGATATTCTACGGGTTGCTCAAGCGGGTGGATCAGCACCTTTTCGGAGGTGCTCTTATGAGGTTGTGGATTCCCCAGCTGCCTGTTCAGGGTCTCCGGGCTGAAGGACAGGGCGAGGGTGGACAAGAGCCTGCAGAGAAGAAGGAAGGTTGAGAGGCCAGACACAGCTGTGTAATTCACAGGATGGTTTCATGATGCTGGGTACTGGTGGGCCAAGCGGTAGTTTATAAATTCTGTATACTCTTTTCCTCTGTACTATCACTTCTTATTCTTATTTAGCCTTGTTGTGTACCGTGGTGGATAGCTAAATTTGACAAGGTTTGGGATCATGAATGCAGATGCACACCTAACACACATCCTGTTTTTCATATGAAGTCGATCTCATCCAAACATGAAGGCATTGCACACTTTCCTGTCATTCCAGTGGTACACGAATCGTGGAATACACTGCCATAGGTAGATATTACTACTAGTAATACTAGTGATAGAGGGTACAGAGTGAGTAGTTGTATATTCAATGCAGCTTCCTTTCAATGATATTCCTGTCCGTCTCAGCAACTAGCCCTCTCATCCTGGCACCACCAATAAGACAGATAAGAGGTTAACTGATATTGCCTTTTCAGATTCCACTTGCCACGCTTGGCATGCAATCAATAGTACTTTGTCGTGTTGAAATTGATGCTTGTCCGACCAATCGTCTTTCCTTGGCTGATGGCCTCAAACTTCAGCACTCCCTCTTGCGCACCAAAGACGACCTTGATCTCGTATTCGAGCAGATACCATTTTACCCCTTCTAAAACTTTCGTGTTGAATATAGCTAAATCCACATTGGAAAAGTCAATAGCGATCTCACCCACCTCATACACATCTGCTTGCTCGTTAGATATGAAACATATGGCAGTCCATGAGACCAAATTACTACCAACCTTGGTGCTCCTCCCGCTCCGGAGCGACAGTCCGATCGCATGCATAGAATATGACATATTTAATCAAGCTCCAACTTTCACGGTGAGGTTCACTGACATTGACTGTGTCTGCATGATTTTCTGGGTACTTATCCCCCTGTTTAATAACCATATAAGCAACCTCCAAATTCTGATGAGCAGGGGTATTAATCCAATGGGACACACCTTGGAAATTACCCAATTCATTATACCACCAACCATTTTCTTACCAGTAAAAGCATGATAATAGGCATTAACTTCGCTGTCAATCCCAGCACGGAAGCGGATGCCCCAACTGAACCCGTAGTGTCGACGGCATCGCTTCGTGGTCGATCTGAGGCCCTCCAAACCGCGGAGAGCGGCTCCTCTAACAATAGCAGCTTGTCTAGATATTTTAGTAATTCAGATGCATGGTACCGAAGCTGTTCCAAATGCGAGGATCCTTACGGATTATCGGGGACGGTGATAGCAATGTTGCCCTTGGACCCAAACTTTGATCTAAAAGATTTGCGAAGATACTCCGAGTCTCCAAATCCACCGACCAAGATGATTCTCTACCTTTTGTCAGCCTATAAGGTCAAAAGTCCGCATATGAAGGTGAAGAGAGACAAAATAAGGAAATCACCAAGCTGTACATTCACAATATCTTTGTTTATCTCTTCCTTGGAGTCGTCAATCTGCTGTTGCACCAAACTGATGATTTGATCTACAACAGGATCAAAGAGTGTACGCAAGTCATCACTGAGTGCATTAGCAGTTTATTGCTTGGAGTGAACTGAGAACATTCGCTCTAACCTTGAAATGATGACCGATCGTTCCTCTTCATCAAAATACTCAGGGTTTGGGTCAGCCACTGTCATATTCAGAGGTAGCTCAAAAGTGGTCTGCTCGTCAGAACTTCCAAAATCTCTCTTGATGATTTCAAAGTTCTTCATGAATTCACTTCCCGGGCTCTTGCGTTTCATGGGCAACTTGTCGAACGCATCACCGAAGCGCTCCGACATCAGCTTGTAGAAGTTACGGTCCACCGCTGTCGAGCCGCACTTTCCTCCTGGATTCATTTAGGGTAAGCTCATCAAGGCTAATGCGTTGATGGAGAATAGTTACCGATTCCAGTGCACAGTTCCTCGAATTTCAGTGTTGGGAAGGTTTCGCTGATCATATACGTGGTGATATCCTGTCTTGAAATGAGTATGCGAGTCGTCTAGCTTTTTCTGTCAACGACACTTACCACAGTACCACCGCCACAGTCGCAGACAAGTACCCCATCCCCGGCCTAAAGGCTGCAATTAGACAGGAAATAGGGGGAAGCAGAAGCAAGACTTGCCTTGATAGAACCCCCAATGCTGTTTGTGGTATACTTCCTCAGTGCCGTAATCGCGGCTGCCTCCGGTTCGCTGATCAGGAAGATTTGGTCGTCTGGCCGGGTGAGACGTCTCCCAAACCCTGCCTGTTTAGCAGCTGTCATTGTGGCATCTCGCGCTACGTCAGACCAAATGGCCGGCACGGTGAACCAGAACTCAAGTGGAGTGACGCGCAGTGCTTCCTCGGTGATGTTTTTGGAGATCGATGTGATAATATGCTTATAAACCTCACGCAGGTAGTCGGCAACTACATCAACCGCGGTTTTCCCTTCTGGCAATCGAAGAATGCCGGTCTGGGAAGCAGTTTCTAGGGCAGAGTCATCGTACTGGGTCAAGGGAGTATTCTGGTCTAGCAGTAACTTAGTCCACGAGTACGCTATCATTCCAGGTCCAACCTGGTAGCCCCAGCGATCTTTAGTAAAGCCTGGAAAGCCTGGGTTATCAGCGGCGTATGCGATACGGGACGGTGCCTTGAAGACGGTCTCAGTGTCCCTCGAGGGGCCGGGCCAGGTGCTGATGAGAATGATATCGTTTAGGTCTCTTCCTTTGGAACTCACGTAGCTGGCTCCTGTGTGGCTCATTGTCAGTCGTCAGTCATGTCGGGTGGAAACGGATTTGGGCGGAGGTTTACCTGTGAATGTGGTACCATAGTCAATCCCTACTATGATCTTGGCCTTGGACTCTAGGGCAAGTGAGCCAAAACGGACTAGAACGTTAGAATTCTGGGAAGACATTTTCCTGTTTGATTTCAAACTGAAGCCTGACTTGGGAATTTCCAGCCGAGCTGCCCGCTTTGTACTCCTCCGGGGTGTGCAATCAAGGGCCTGTCCTACCAATCGCGCCTTGCAGGATCTCAGATGCATGAAAAGCTACCCGATAATTAAACCTTGCATACTGTTTTGAACACCCCAAGCCAATGAAGTCGCTAATAATAATCGCGTGTGCAATAGCCGCTCAATTAGCGCCAGCTGCGAACACTCCGCCGGAGTCCGCCCCCAAAGACGAAAGTACCCGCGTCTCCAGAATTATGACCCCCCCCCCGGGGGATAGGGAATTTTAAGATCTTGCACAAGACACTGTTAGGCAAAGCGGCCTCAGCTCTCTTAAGACATACACCATAGAAAGTGACCATTTACAGGAACATGGTGGAACACATGCGCAAATCCGAAGGCATTCGATTGAACGGCAGAGTAAGCAACATTACACCTTTCCAGCTTTCCCTAGTGCTCAGTCACTCATAATACAGGTTCGTACCCGAGGGCGGCCACCTGTCGATGATGAGATTAGCTCTCTGCGGAACGTTGATCGGAGACATCGTTCTTCACAGTCTACATCTCAGAGCAGGAGAGATACGAGTGGTGCCATAGGTTGGGTGAAAGTGCGCCACCGCCAACTCCCTAACTTCCCCTGGTGTAGGATATTGCTGATTTCAGAACAGTCTTGGTTACCGTGGGAGTCTGAGCCACTGAGAGATTCTACAAAAGAGCCAAGGGAGCAGCCAGAAACGGAAGTGGATGCGCAACTACAATCCAACAGTGATCCGGCGATGCTAGGGATCTCCTCCAAGGTCAGTCGTGGTCACTGGGATGATAAGATACTTCCGGATCATCGCAACTGCTTTCGCCAGATACGCCGGCAAGAAGAACAAATTAAGCGGATGGAAGTGGATCACGGACGTCTACTCCAAGAACGCACAGCTGAGATAGTAGAACGCCGAGAAAATGAGCTACACCACGAATACCAGAGCCGTATCAGACAACAGGAAGCGGAACTGCATCGCCAACGTGTAACTATTCAGAAGTATGGGGACGCCATCGACCAGATACAGCAGCGGAACGAACAGCTAGAGGCCGTTATTGGCGAACGGCGAGAGAATGCCTTGCGGTTGCTGGTGGGCAACAAAGGATACACCCCTAAGGAAGACCATGTTGTCAGGGATGACTTGATGAGATTGGGAGATAAAATACGATTGTGGGCAAAGAAATACAGCGTCAGCTCCCTTGCAGACCTAAAGGATGTCCCAGCAAATGACAAGGACAGGGTCATAAATGAACTAACAGGGTACTGTACTAAACACGACTGGGATTCATTAATGAGGCAGGTATCAATTCCAGCTAACAGAATCCCCGGAGTGCTTCTACATGCTTTACTAGCTAAGAGCTTGTTTGAGCGGATGTATACGGACCCCTTTTTTGCGTTTGCGGGCATTGAGGGCGATGGCGGAATGCCCATGCCTGGAGAAATGAGAAGTATTTATGAAATCATGTTTAAAGGCAAGAATCTCGGAGACCGACTCTGCAGGTATCGGTAAGATGTGATGCTAACAGGAACTGGGAAGCAGTGGATGAGGCAGAAGCGCAAATTTGGCGCTCGCAAACGTTGCGAAATCTTTCCATTGCAACTGATGCCGACACCGAACCCTTCCTACGAGCGAGGGCCAAGAAGCTTAGCATCGTGTCTGCCTCCAGTTTTCTTGCCAGTCCTGCCGGTTCACTCCTTCGCCAGGTAGGAAGTAACGAGGATCCCAGGAGACATGTGCAAGAGCTTGAATCACTCTATAACGAGGCAGCGCAACTAGCTCTATCCCTCTGGACTCATCGGGCATACATGACCTGCGCAAGTCAGCGAGATCGCCCGGAGTTCGCGGTAGGAGACTCAATGATGAGAGCCCATCGACTGCATCATCTGGACGAAGATGATCCGAGGTTGGATGGAAAGAAGGTTCTGCTCTTTGTCCAACCAGCGATCTTGGCCTTTGGCTCCGAGGATGCCGACCACTACGACCGGCACAAGGTGTGGGCCCAGGCAGTTGTACTGGTGGATGAGAAGTAACCTCCGGTGATGCATGTTGTTGTTGGGGCCACCATTCGCTGCAGTTGAGCGTTATCATTGGACCGACAGCAGCAACGGGCCAGCGGAAATTACGGGCCGTCCGAGTAAATCCACTGGATAATTATCGCCGTTGATAAACTTTCGTTAGTATGAAGCCAGGAGACCAATTGCAGTTTGGCACGCTTTATTTAGAATGCGGCCTGATCACGCAACTTAGGTAACTGCAGGGTTCTATCGCCTAGATAGCCTAAGCTGAACAGGCTCCCCTTGTATCGTTCAATCAGCTTCGTCCTTCGTATCAACTTGTGAGATTCTTCCATTTAGCCCCCTCCCGCCCCACCTGCCAAGCGATTCAGTACGAGCAGGATCAAGTACTGGAGGACTACTTGTATGGTGTTGCTTCACTCGTTTCGGCTGGCGCTGTGTCTCGAATAGGAGAGCTGCGCCTCGAATACCTAGACGCACTTGATATGGTGTCCGGAAAGATCGTCTAAGAAAGATGTGCACAGCCTCTTCTGGTCGACTTGTTAAACGGCTCGAGACGGATAATATCTCTTGAGAGAACTAGAGAACTATACCGGATAAAATCACCAGCCAATATTCCCAATACTCATTCTTCACTTCACGTTTTCGACTTGCCAATGGAACGTTTGTCTCCTCAGCAGGCTCGTGCCATTGTGGACAACATCCAGGAGAATAATGGAGGTATCACTCTCGAAGAGCGGAACACGCTATCTGCGAAGACCTTGAAGAAATTAAAGAATCTTCAATCCATAGCAGGGTCGGCAATTGTGCATGTGGCAGAAGATTTGTACGATGCGGAAACGCGGTTCATCTTTGAGCTTATCCAGAACGCTGAGGACAATCATTATGATCTTGCTTACAGTCACGGAAAGGATCCATTTCTTCATTTTACTCTCCATGAGGATCGCATTACTGTCGATTCAAACGAGGATGGTTTCAGCGAGAATGATGTACGGGCTATATGCAGCATTCATCAAAGTTCAAAGATACAGACTGGTGGTTATATCGGCCACAAGGGTATCGGGTTCAAATCTGTGTTCAAAGTGGCATACAAAGTATTCATCCAGTCAGGGCCTTTCAGCTTCGCCTTTGAGCATCATCGGGGGGAGGGTGGGCTAGGCATGATCACTCCATTCAATCAGGCGCCTCAGGACCTGCCCTCTGGTGTGAACACCCGGATAACGCTCTTCCTCATAAACACGGAGGACTTCAAAGCCCGCGCAAGTGAGCTAAGGGAGATTCCGGATTCACTGCTATTGTTTCTCAGGAAGCTGAGAAGGCTGACAATAGAGATTCACCCGGTGGGGTCACGGATATCTTACAAACGGCAGGAGGATGCGTCAAGGCGTTTGGTCACACTGGCTAAGGAGACAGATGGAGAAAAGCATGAGCGATATTATCACTTGGAAACGACCACTCTCGTTGACCTCCCAGAGCATCAAAGTCGCCCCAGACAATACGAGACGGACTTGGTCCTTGCCTTCCCTGTGGATGCGACGTTCAATCCCCTGATTGAGCCTCAGTACGTCTATTCATTCCTCCCAATGCGGCAGGGGGGATTCAATGTAGGTGGCCTCCGTCTTCTCATCACTGGGTATACAACAGGTTGGCTAACGCCAGCAATAGTTTCTCATTCAGTCAGACTTCATTACCCCTGCTGATCGACAGGGGGTTCATCAATGTGCCAGAAACAACGCCATCCGTGCGGGTATCAGCGGTTTATTTGTCAAAGCTATTTCCTACTTCTGCGAACATACAACGCTCAAATATGAATGGTTACAGTACCTTCCAGGCCTGCACATTTACGACCGCTTTTGGGCCGGCCTTCGGGACGTGATTTTTGACGCCCTGAAGGAGTCCCGAGTTTTGTTCTCTCGCAAAGGTGTCTTAAAGCACCCGGATGCACTTCAACGCCTCTCCGTTCGTCACTGCGATCGTCATGGCCAACCCCTCCTGGCTGATATCGACCCTGAAGTCTACCTGTCGAGTCATACAATTGGTCCAAACACGCTGATAGCTTAACAGAGCTTGGTGTGACTAGCCTGTCCCCCAAAAATATCCTCGATCGTCTGGCCCCGTATCTTGAGGGACCATCTCCGAAGTTCCTCGATCCAATCATGGATGAAGATTGGCATAGCAGAGTAGCAGACCTGCTTTTGCGGGCATTGAAGCGAGACGAGACTGCTCGGATTGGTATAGCTGATCGAATAAAAAAGATGACTCTCATTCCGACCGCGGACGGGTCTCTTTCGTCGATGTGGGCCTCTACTGTTTACTTTCCCGACGACGATAGGGGGAATGCTATTCCAGAGGGACTGAAAGACATAATCATCGTTAAACGCAATTCTCTAAAAAATCCGTCAAGGCTGTTGCTCTTCGAGAAGTTAGGAGTGGCGCACTGCGAGCCAGACAGAGTGGTGAAGTCCATCCTTCAGAAATACAATAGGAGCGGCGGGGTCGATCTCAAGAGCTCAGTTAGCCACTTGACCTATCTCTTCAGAACCTTGGAAAAAGAGGAGACTCTAGATAAACGCATTTTTATCATGAATCAGACCGGGGAACGAATCTACCGCACCCACGTCGCTTTTGGTATCTCTCTGATCAAGGACGACTTGTACTTCGATACTCCAGGGCAAGATGGCACAAAGGAGCTGGCTGAGAAACTGCGTACCAGGTTCGACCTGCCAAACAAACCTCCTTTCACTATGCATATCATCCATAATGCGTACGTTGATGCAGTGCCGCGCGACACCATCAGTAACGGGCGCACCTGGGAGCAATGGCTGGGAGAAGCGGCCTCTGTCCGCCACATCCCAAGATTAAAAAGTTCTCAAGCGGATCGGGTATCCCCATTGTGTGAGCACCTTGCAGATTACCATCCAATGACATTGATAAGGATCTTAAAGGCATATTGGAATGGTTATCAAGCAGAACTAACACCTGGAGTCCTTGGCTTCTTGAAGAATATCCAAGTTCCTTGTCGGAATCAGGGCTGGACCCGACTCAGAGATACATATTACCCCTCCCAGGAGTTGCAACGAATCAGTTCCGACGCAGCTATTGAAGGGAGTTTTGGGCTCTTCCTGGATATTCCTAATGATTTGGTAAACCATGACATAGAAGAATGGGAGTTCTTAGCACGACTAGAAGTTTGCCAACGTCCAAGTCTGCCCTTTTTCAAGTCTATATTCTTTCACATGAAAACAGCGAGCAACCGGACACCGGCCGCCTTCTTCAATATGTATAAAGAACTTTCAGTTCGATTTCCCGAAGCTCCTGACTCCATAAGGTGAGCACTTCTTGAAAGGCTTAAATCGTCGTTGTCTAATTTGTGTACAGGGATATACTCAACGTTTCCTCAGGTGTCTGTATCCCTTCGGCATCAGAAGAGACTCCAAAGCAATTGTCCCTCTTGGAATGCGTCTGGGAGGGATACCCATATCTTCAGAAAAAGCACCCTCTTGCCATTCATACTGAATACTCCAATAACCCTCATGTGGCCTATTTGTTCAACAACATTCTCCATCTTCCCAACGCGGACATGAGCACATATATTGAGGAGATCCAATGGCGGAAAGACAACTCAGATATGCCCTTGGACATACTGAGGGGCATATACGGCGTTCTCTCTAAGAGTATACAGAAGGCTGAGGATTTGGCTTTGTTAAGGTAAGACAGATCCAATAGGGAAGCAAAACGAAAGAAAGATAAGGCTGATTGAATCCCAGGCGTGAATTTAGCAAGCGCAAACTCGTGTATCTACCAGAGGAACGAAATTGGTTGGCACCTGAAACCTGTGTATGGACTGATGCTCGGAAGATTGGACCACAATATGGGATCAGCGCTATGTACCCGGACTTGGAGGCCTTCTTCCGGGACACTCTGAACGTGCAGATTCCCACAGCAGCGAACTATATAGATCAACTCAGGACGCTAATATCCGACGGTCCTACCAATATTGATGAGGTCAAGTCCGCCATTCATAAGATCAACGTGCTAGGCCCCAGTTCCAATGAGCTCAAGGGTCTCTCCCGCATGAGGGTTTTGCCCGTGAAAATGCCCAATGGTAATGTGGAATTACTAAGTACAACAGATACATTCTTCATTGCAGACCGGATTGAATATCTTTCTGCGTTCCAGGGTAAAGTGCCCATTCTGGATTTCTCTCTTGAAGAATGCCGACGACTTCATGGACTGCTCGGGTCCCTTGATATAAAAGAACGGTATATGTCAGTTGCAGTTCAGGTGGAGACGATTGTTGATCAGCCGTCCCACGAGCCCTCCACCAGCGAAACGCGGTTATTCCGGACAAAGGCAAATCATATTTATCGGTAAGTATCAACTGACCTGACAGAACTTGGCGAGCTATGTGCTAATAGATCCAATAGTTGTGTCTTATATTACAAACCGGAAGATGTAGGAACGGAGGGTCAGAAGCTCAGGCAATTGAGAAATTCAGTTGTCTACGAAAGTGATGGGTTTAGAAAAATATTGGTGCTTCAACTAAATGAAGTCAGAGCAAGAGCGCAGAGTGATGCAGGAGTTGTACACGTTGAAGGTAGAGACGACGTGCTTCACGTTTACATCCCGAGGGACCTCAGCGATCGTCAACGTTCCTACTCTTTGCATCTTCCGGAAGCATTGAGCCGCTACTTTGGACTTATGAACTCAACTGCGTCATTTATCTTGCAGTTAGTTTTTCTCTCCCCGGAAATCCTCATTGATGAGATGTTAGATGCTCGTGGAATTGTTCGAATTGCTCCCGATGTTCTTCCACGCCTAGAGTCGCCGACAGCAGACACGACAATTTCCGACAATTTTGTTCGAGACGCCTTCTCTGTATCCAGGCAGGCTGAGAATAGTGCAGACAGCGTCTATACGACAAGATCGGGCTCTGAGACTGTAGTAGAGCTACCACAGATAATAGGCGCTCAGCACAGGGCATCATCTCCGCCCCCTCGACCCTTCCGATTACCTCATTCCTTGCGGCCTTCTCAAGAGAGTGGCTTCAGGCCGTCGGATGGATGGTCTCCGTATACTAGGTTACTGGAGAAAGTCATCAGGCAGGCTCGCCAACTTACACTCCCGGAAGCTCTACAACGTCCTCCGAACCGTTCCCGGGATAATGGGATTGCACATGAACTTGTGTATGGGGTCCGATCTGAGAATCCACTAGCGCATGACATCAAGATCGGTGCTGCTGGAGAGTTATTTGTACATCCAGCATCCCACATGCCTTCCCAACTACCAGAAATGGCTGACAAATGCTAGGTGTTTGAGCTTCTGTTGGCTGCCTTCCCGGAATTCGATCTAGCCAATTGGCGTAGCAATATTCGTAAGAACGTCTCCGTGCATCCCGAGTATCATGACCTGATGCCCTGGAACGGTCCTGAAACGGCGGATTTGGTTTATCACGACTCCCATTCCGCCTTGACCACCGCTTTGATTGATGCAGGGTTCTTTCCCCAAGCACAGTGGCAAGGTGCTAGCCCGACATACTACATAGAAGTAAAGACGACCACTGGAGAATGTGAAAATGATTTCTACATGAGCAAGAGCCAGTACAGACGAGTATGTTGAACCTGTGTTGCGGCCATGACGATCTTACTAACGTTTAATGCAGATGAAGAGAATGCAGATCAGCCTTACTGAACAAATAGATCAGGAGATCTATGTGATCTTCAGGGTCTACCGCTTGGGTGAAGATAATATGAGAATGAGAATTTATGTTGATCCAGCAAGTCTGCAACAGCAGCGAAGACTTGTTTTTACAGCAGAGACATACAGTGTTCGTTGCGCCTAGTTGGATAAGGGAGGAGGCTATATAATATACTGCTTGCTTATTGTATTTAGCATTATACCATTCTCATCTCAGAATAGATCTTCAAATACAAAATTGGCCATCTTTTGTATTAGCGCATCATTAGGGCTTAGAGTGTCAGGCAACCCGCAAACCCGCACCAAAAGTGGGGCAGGTTTGGGTTGCTATTCCTAGAACCCATAACGGGGCGGTTTTTTATTTTAACAACCCACAGTACGTAGTGGGTACTACTACGGAGTAGTTAGTTGCATTGCTCTACCCACCCTTTTAATAACCAACCATATTCCTACTATCTAGTTGTCAGCTGTTGGTGTCAAAAGCCGCTCGCTTGGCGTCCCCGCTCAATTGAGTCCCGATCTACGTTAAGCGCCCCTCTCCCTCTTCCTCTCTGTCTTTCTCTCTCTTTCTCGCCTCTGTTCCCTCTCCAATTCAAGAATAGAGACTGCATGACGACTCCCCAGATCATGTCAACACGAAAGTACAATAGCTGGCAAGATCCTTTTGAAGATCTCCCTACGGAGATTTTATTGGACATCATGAAACGCTCTCCCGACCTTCCTGCCCTGTGGGGTTTTATCAATGCATCCCCAGTCTTAGCATCCGTTTTCGAAGCAGCAGCAGAGATTCTAAGTGTTGTGATGGCCTCTACAGTCCCGGAGCAAATTCAGTCTCTAATACAAACGGTCCTCCAAATTCGCACCGCTTCATTGCCTGCGAAGAACGATGAAGAGGTCAGGCGCATGGCTGAAAAGATGACCGTACCATATCAGTATCATCTTGTCTCGCCAAAATTGTTAACCAAGCTCGTTGGCCTGGCTCATACCATCCACAGTCTAGCACACGCCTGTCTTGATCACTACATTGAAAAATCCATGTCCCTGCAACCATCTCATTTCAAGATCTTCAAAGCTAGCCCTGAGCAACTGAAGATGTTTCCCCCACCTGCTTCCAGCTTAAATAGTGGGTGGCGAGTCACTTCTGAGAAATACCAAGTTAAGGATACCGGGCCTCCGTCGTGGAATGAAGAACAGCTAGTCATTCAAAACTTTGTGGCGGATACAGGTGTTCTTCGAACTCAACGTCGCGCAGATGAAGGGACGCTTGAATCATTGGCCTAGCAACGATAGAGACCTATTGAGTTCCGTGAGCCTTTCAGACTTCTGGGCGGGCTCCATCTATACGCGTGAGATACTGTTGACTGTATATGACTTTTTGGAAACCCTGAAAACACAATCATCACTCCATCCTTTTTACCTGCCTACTGGACCCATCGCCAACCACAAGCCCAATTGGCTTTGCGCTTTTCCACCTTCTGCAGAGGAAGAAGGGCTCTCGCTGGACTTTGATTCTTCTCCTGGGATGAGTTGCTTCCGGTTGATGGTACAGCATTACAACACTCCGATATATTGTCAGCCTTTTGCATCTGGACGGAAATATGGATTTGCGATTTGGCGCTTGAAACGACTAGTGGATTTGGGCCTTTTACCCGAAATGAACACATTGCGTTGTTTGGGCCCTGCAGTTCAATTGACATGGCGCAGCATTCTCGGCAAAGAAGAACTTGCAGAGGGCGAAAGAGGACGAAAGGCCAAAGGCAAACGTCTTTCATTTCCTTGGCTCTAATTTAATTAATATATGAGAGAAAATGATGACCAGGAATTTAAGAATTTGACTAAAGGATATGACACTTGCACCTTCCCATCAGGTGTAAAAGCTAGCGCAATGTAGAGTCATATGTATACATGGTGGGAATGCATGTATAAATGAAGGAATCAATGGATATAGCTGCCCGTATTCTAAACGTTCCCGACGAAAAGCATCATGACTGGATTAAGGTCATCATAATCGCGATCAATGGGCCAATCGCGGTCCAGATTCCAAACCTTAATCCTAAAAATTATTTTGTGGCCGAAGGTGGCTCTGTTCTGGGCGAGAAGGTACGCAGGACCCGCACCATGATATGAACCCAAAAGCGCACAAAACCCATCGCGCGTAGCGAGGGGCGTGAAATCTGCCCCGTGGTACACTGGGACTTCCCTTCTTCTGACACTTGCCAAAGCATTCTTGATTATCGACTTCGTGTTGTCGTTCTGTATATTCGCTCGGAATATGTACTTCAAATTCCCGCCACTCGCATATCGTTTCCAATGAAGGGCCACAATATCTGACCACTTCTGTAAGTTTGGCAGGTCGTTGGGTTCGGGATTTCTGTTCCAACTTCTCCTAAATTCTTCCCTTGGCCCGAAGTTGTACATAGCTACTATGGAGCCATCGACTCGGTTGACAATGTTCTCGTACAAACCGAACGTTGCCTAGATAAACTCATTAGTTTTCTTTACTTTGCTCAAGAGGTAATCCTGGATGTTCAATTACAGGGCGTAGCTGCCCATTGGAGTCAAGAAAATTGAATGTCTGAGCAAATGCCTTTCCGATATCGTTCGCTCTCCTGATATTGTAGTGTTGATACGCTCTGGCGAGATAATTGTGGTTTATCTCGACCGCTTCTCTTTCCGGGTTTGTTTCCTCCCATCCCCAGTTGCGAAGGTCGTCTATTTCGAAGGGATTCTGAGGAGGCTGAGCGTCATGGTGCATTAGGCCATAAAGCATGTAACCAGTCCCAACTCGCATTTCAAAAGTTGGGTGATTGGGGTCGCCGTTTCTTGCAATAAGATCCATGGCTGCGCCAATCTCTTCATGATCCGGTTCATTCTTTGCCTTCAAGACAAGGTCGGTCCCCAATCTCGGCTTTTCTTGCCCTACCAGCGGACGTGACTGCCAAGAGTTGGCAATGAGAAGGAGCAGGAACGGCCATAGCTTGATTCTGGGACTGGCGGGTTGCTAAGGTTCTGAAGTGAAGCATCCTTTCCTCGGTAGTGTCAAACAATGATAGACTAACTTGGGAAATGGGGAAATGGGAGTCAGAAATGAAAAGAGAAAGAAGAAAAACAGAAAAGAAAAGAACTTGGTATTCAGCGTATTCAAGCGGAGATAAGTTCCTAAAATATAACATGTCTCCTGAGGTTCATCAGGACGACGGAGAAGAGCTCAAGCACAGCCATCCTACTCTGCCTTACAATGTATAATCCCAACTATAACAACCCGGCAGGTGAGGCGCCAATACCTCCTGCAGGCTACTACTTGTGCTGATCCGTAGGACTGATCTCTCGCAATCGCAATGCATCGGGAGAGGAGGGCAAAGGAGAGAGACATTGGATTCATTTGTCATACAATGCAACAACAAGCATAAGAGCATTCGGATTCTGGTTTGGCTGCGTGCATTGCCGCGTGGGAAATTTTGCCCTGTTGCAACCTGACGCCTCCATATTAAGCGCGGCAAATTGTTCGGATGCGCCAGTTACAACAGCGGAGAAACCCATCGGAAGGCTATAGGCGCCTACTGATGGATATGGGTTTCCAAAAATTATCCCGTGTCAGACTCAGATGCAGGAGTGAATGCATCAATATCGCGCGGGTCCTCCACGCCACTGCCAACAAGTTACAAAGTACTGCTAACATCAGGGCGTTCTCTTTGCCGGCTGATAGGCCATGCCCTAGAAAAGATCCCTTATTTTCCCTCATCTTGCCTCCCTTGCTATGCCGCTGGGATAATGAAACGAGTGATATGATCTCGGAACAACAGGGCAGTGTCGGTTCAGGGGCAGTGACAACTATGGTATGCGTTGCCCGCTGATAACCATTCTTGTTCAGGAATTGATGGGATTATCGGGCTCCCGAGGACCCTCGTACTCTAAAGATATTTTCTCCTTGTTCTTTGCGAAATCGCTTCCATCCTAAAGCTATCCCCAATGCCCTCTTATTGATTTTAATATTCCATCTTCTCATCCATTTCTCGAGCGCTTCACTGCTCCCACGGCTGATAGCCTAATGGCCAACACGAGCACCTCTGCACCTACTCAGGACCATGATACCACGGCATCAGTCACAACCATAGCGCATTCCTCAGCGGTTGCGGTGGGATCCTCGGCCTTGCATCAGCTGGCTCATACTCCAGCTATCCCTCTGCCGGCGAGTATCTCCAACCACGGCACCTTGTCTCAATTGGCAGGTCTTATGCCTCCCCGGCAGATAGGTACCGCAAAACAAGATACTCCAAGAATGTTGGCCCCTATGAAAGACTCAATGGCGGTCCATTCCAAAATCAGAAGCAGACAACTAAAGGTCTCGCTGAACGCCAGGCAATGACCAGAGTCATGATTGTGGGCGACTCAATGACACAGGGCCGACAAGGTGACTGGACCTGGCGCTATCGAATCTGGGAGTGGTTTAGGGACCAAGGAATCGCTGTCGACTTCGTTGGCCCCTATGTCGGCACAATGGAGCCTGATACTCCTTCAGCACCTTCAGCACCACCCCTTCATGGTGCTCCGCAACCGTCAAGCCCGATCAAAACCAGTGGGGGATATGCGGCTAGTGCATCACCCGACTTTGACAGCGACCATTTTGCCGTCTGGGGCCGTGCAGCAGCCGTTGATAAAGAGCTCATTAAGGACGTTGTTACATCACATCCAGCAGACCTGATGCTTCTAATGCTGGGGTTCAACGATATGGGTTGGTTCTACAGTGATTCCCAAGGGACCTTGGACTCCACACGAACCCTAATCTCCAATGCCCGCGAAGCGAACGGTAACCTCGAGTTCGCCGTCGCAAATGTACCCCAGCGGAGTTTCATTGGCGGACGTGGCGATCTCCCGGTCAGTACAAACACGTATAATGAGCTGTTGAAGGACGCAATCCCCAAGTGGAGCACCGCGCAGTCGCCAGTCTCTCTGGTTGAATCCGGAAGAGAACTATAACTGCCAGCCAAGTGCATGCCCAGTCGGCTCCGATGGACTCCACCCAAATGCCTTGGGAGAGTATCAGATTGCTCGTGCCTTTACCCTCACTTTGGTAAACGATTTTAAGATCGGGACGTCTCCACTAGATATTCCAAATAATATTCCCGCCAGGCCTCTCCCGGTGCCGTCGAATTTCAAGGTATCATCCAGCCCGGGAGGGGTTACCGCTACATGGGACGCCGGTAGGTTCAGAAGCATCATTTAAATATATCTATCTATTAGCAAAGACTAATTTTTAATTCCTAGTCTACGGCTCGTATACCTATGATGTGAAATCTGAAATTTCGGGGTTACCGAACAACAACCCTAATCCCGACAGCGTTTCCACAAACAGATGGGATGCCCAGTGGACCCTGGATAACTGGGTTTACAACATCCAGGTTCGCGCCAGCGCAGGTGAAACTATCAAGAGTGACTGGACGACGGTGCTCTCTGCCACAGCACATCCCCAGACTGCTCCGGGACCGCGCGATGTTGTGGTCACTGCGACTGCAACCGGGTTTGACGTTTCATGGGACCCTCCCACCGGCCCCTACACGGACACCATTTCCGAATATAACATTCTTTACTGGGACAAAGATGGAGACTGCACGTACATCACCGGTGCGGCCTTTACTAGGCCTCCGGCATATATCGATGGACTCGTTCCAGGGCATCACTACCTCGTGGCGTCTGTAACTTGGAATGCCGCCGGGCAAGGGTTGCCTGAAATCGCCAACAGCGTCACTGTCGGCAGGGGCACTCCACAACCACCGACCGACCTTTCTATCATCGCAAATGATCCCACCACAATCCACATGACGTGGACTGGTTCTCAAGATGCAGCCGGATACCGTGTGTGGCAGCGTAATGTGAATATTGCGGACAGTGTGTTGACTCCAATGAACAACACTGTAGACACCGCCTGTAACGACGAATACTGTCTGTTCCCTGGCACGTGGAACTACGAATGGTGTGTAAGTGCTTTCAACGGTAATAATGAGTCTCCTCGAGGGGCGTGCATAGTGGCCCCTTCTCCGTCTAAGACCCAAGGCGCAGCAGCGACATGCCCCCCTCCAAGTCCATGGTGTCCCAATGGGCCTTCAGGAGGCGGCGGCGGCGGCGGAGCAGGAGGAGGAGCAGGTGGAGAAGCAGGAGGGAGTGACTCTTCGACGACAGTGCCGGGCGGATCAAGCACAACTAGCATAGGAGGAGGAAATCCAACAGGAACCAACCAGCCATGGCCGGTCGATACGAATGGCCAATGCAAGGGCCCAGATTGCAAGAACGGTCAATGTACCGGCATTCTCTGCATCTCTTTTGGCTGCATTGGAACTGACTGCACCAAAGGGGTCTGCACAGGCAGAGACTGCACGGTTCTTGGATGCATCGGACCAGGTTGCAAGGACGGAGCTTGCACTGGCCAGGGTGTGTGACATCCGGCTGCGTGGGTCCCCAGTGCAACCGTAATGGCCAATGCAGTGGTGACGACTGCGTCAGTTTGGGCTGCTCCGGGGCAGATTGTGGGAAAGATGGCGTTTGCACCGGTCCCAACTGCTTCGAACAGACATGTACTGGCCCAGACTGCACGAATGGCGGATGCACGGGTATATCTTGCGTTAGCTGGGATGGCTGTATAGGACCTGATTGCCATGATGGACGGTGTACTGGCGCTGATTGCAGTAGTTGTTCTGGTCCTGATTGTCATAACGGCGACTGTACTGGTCCAAACTGCAACGGTCGTTCGGGCTCCGATTGCCACAATGGACGCTGCACTGGGCCCAAGTGTGAGAGCTGCACAGGCGCTGACTGTCATAGTGGTCACTGCATAGGCTCGGGATGCAGTAGCTGCACGGGGGTGGACTGTACGTGTTCGTCCCCGAAATGTGGGTGTAAGGGACCGCAGTGTACTGTCTGCACTGGTCCCCAATGCTCCTGCATCGGATCCCAGTGCACAAGCCCCGATCCAGGTAGCAGTATCTGCACTGGATCTGATTGTGTCTGTACAGGCCTTTTGAGCTTGTTCTGTAGCTGTTCTGGCCCTACCTGCAGCGGCTGCCACGGAGCAGGCTGCACTTGTAGTGGCTCAAGCTGCAGTGGTGGAGAACCCGATCCCACGGGGACGCAGAGCGCCAAAACGAGCTCCACAACAAGCAGCAGCAGCAGCAGCAGCTCGATAACGGACTCGTCCTGTCCATTGCCGACCTATGAGCTGACCTTCAAGATGTGGCTGATAATCCCCCTCCCGGCGCAACCGTCATTATCATCACCGTCAGTCGGCCGGAATCCGTAGGAATCGGCGGCTCTACGTACAACGTGTCCGGAGGCTCCATTGTCGTCAGTGGATCGAGTATCAGCATTGCTACTGTGACGGCGGTCTCGACGACTACCATTGAAGGCACAGCCGCGACGGTGTATCCGGGATATACAGGCCCAGAGCCGACAATACCAGACTACAGCCCATGGGGGATGGTTCCACCTTCTACTACATCCAGCAGTAGCAGCACTACTACGACAACGACATCAATATCAACATCAACATCAGCATCATCTTCATCCTCATCCTCATCCTCGACATCATCGTCATCGTCATCGTCGTCATCGTCATCACCTCTACCATATCCGACGAACACCGCCATCAACGAAGGGCCCGCCCTGTGCTCCTCCGACTACAACAGCGATGGCCAGTACGCACCATTCTCAAAGTCGGACGCACAGACCGTCGTTGATTCATTCTGCAAACGAAACTATGTCCTGGGCCCAGGAAATTCCTACGGACTCGTGGATAAATATGGAAACGTCTTCGCGGCGATGGCATGGGCAGAGGACCAGAGCGGATGTGGGAAGGAGAAGGATTGGAGTTTGAGCAAAACAGGATGTAAATCCGCATTCGACACTCCTTTCAGTCAATGTGAGTAACAACCTCCATTAACCCAGCTTCATTCAACCCTTCACATTTGGATGTTGTCTAATGCATCGTTACTACCCTCCAGGTGACGGCGGGAGCACCACCAAGAATTACGGTGGAGCTTATGTGTACAACCCAGAGAAGCGGAACGGCTGTATCTTAATCACTTTAAATGCAGATGCCCCGAGGAACTCGAAAAAACTTGCGATAAGAGGAAACCAAAAGCGCACGGCAGTTTCGAACCCGACATCGGACACAGATATATGGTCCGTGTCCAATTCCCAAAATGCGCGGATTTCGAAGTTATGGGACAACTCAACAGCCCCAGGGCAGTGAGAGACTGCAGCTAAGCAATGCCGATAACAAATTCCGATAGACAAAACTAGTTTGGTTTAGCGTTAGGTTATATCTAGTTTAAAACTGTCTGTAGAAGGTTGTCATAGAGTTATAGGTTACTTTTCCTAAAAGGGAGCCCAACTGCAGCTTCTATATAAACCCACCGGCGCGGGGCTCTAACCCTGGAGAGTGAATTGATTCAACGTTAAATTAGCGATCGCTGGAATCAAGACGAGCAAGAATAAATTAAGCGCCAGTGTAAGAGCTGAGAGTCCGGTGACATCAGTTCCTGTCAAAGTCAGAAAACGACGGGCTTCATGTCACTCTATGGTATGACGCACCTTTAATATCAAGACTTTTACATGATAGTGGCTTGGCCAATAGGTACTCTCTGCACATATATAAAGTTCAAAGGTGATTGATTTGGAATTGGCCGTAGAGAAAAGTATGTGGATTACTGGTATGTCTCGCGACACCAATAGGATGGCGGACAGCAGGATCGCCTGTAGCTACATGATATCACATGCCTAAGGAACCAGGGGGCTTATCCACTGGAAAGTCGGGCAATTTGACAGATCTCAGCTATTTAGCGACCTTGAGGGCCATGAAGTCAAGAGGTTGAGTGTGCTAAATAGCAGCATAGATTCGAAGCCCTAAGTCAGATAGAGAAAACACTAGCTGATCCGGGACTAGAGCGTATATCAACTCAAGAGGCTCAGGAATTGTGCAAGTAACTGCTGTCGCGAATTCTCTAGTTGATAGTGTTCCCAATATCAAACCAGACTATTGACTATGGGTTCCTGATGGAGACATAGATACTGTGGAAAAGTAGTGGCCTAGATACAGAAATTTCACTGCATTCTGCAACCTGGGCCATTTGTGATGTGGTTAGTCTTTTCATATATATCATATGAATGGTGAGTTTATGCTGCCAGAGCTCAGGTTTTGAACCATTTTGCAGAGGGATGGCGGTTAATTTGACAAAACATCAGGCGGGTGTGGTTCATTTTAGATTCATATCAGTGCAAGAACATACAGAATTGTCGTCCCAGCCTTCAATAGAGAGGAACAGCCAGAGACGGACTGCTACTGCAATATCACGGATAGCGGTTCCTATTTCAGTGTCACGCGTCTCAACTTCCTGAATGCGTTTTGGTTTCCTGCAGTTCACATTTGATTTGACAAAGTTCACAAAGTTTTTTTTTTTGTTTTTTCGCTCTTCGCTGGTCTGGAGCTTGAGTCGATAGGCCTCGACCCGAAGGAGTTGACCATCCTAGTAGTCCAACAAAGCGTCCGATGGTTCTTCGACACGATCTTCCTGTGGTAGATTCCATACCACGAGTAAATTTTTCAAATCAGTCCTGGTACTGGGAACTGGTTGAATAACGCTGGCCGAGGACGAAAATCTTAGATTTGGCATTCCGTTCCACGGCCTTTCACGACGGGCTAGTTAACATGAAGTGAAGCTGCGTGATATCGTCTAGCAGCCCGGGGGTGACTGATATGATCGTCGGGCTGACACCCTAGATAAGAAAGTACGCTGCATAAAACCTTTATTTTATTAGCTCTTATAAGCTGCGCCTTGAGGTTGTGGTGCGCGGCTGAGTTGTCATGAGCTGGCTGTACGTACATAAGCGAGGCAGCCTTCTTCCTCCCCCGCGCTCATGAGACACAAGCTTCGATGACTATCAGGTCCGCTACAGGTAGCTGCAGACTCGACATGACTATAACGACCAGAATACAGACAAGCTTCAGTCGAGTCCTTGGCTCAGAGACAACCATTGCAGCTCCATCATTCTGGGAAAGTCTTAGCGCAAGAGAACAAAGTGAATCCGTTGACCGACAGGAATCGTGGACGTTTGAGAACAAATTGGCCTGGAATCCAGCCGGCCGAGTGCTGGAAGAATGGAATACAAATATCTTCCCGAAATTGGTGATGCCGCTCTTCAAAGACAAGGAAACCACGCTATTTCGTCATATCGAGAAGACGCCCTCCTTTGATATCACTTGTTGGATGGTTGGCTATGAGTGGGAATTGCCTCATCCTGCAGCAGTCTTTATTTGTGGCAACCCAAAAGTCTCCGAAAAGGGGGTAAGATTGATTGAGAAGTATCTTCAGCTCCGCCACCAATTCGGATTTCGCGTGTACAAGTATAAGAGAGACATCTCCTTGAGCATGACCACTTTATTAACGAACGAGTTGAATCTCACTACGACTTTCTGTGGCATGCCGTTTCTCGTCGGCGGATCGGATGGTATGTACCCTAGAAGGGCAACTCTAGGGGGGGCTGTGATACTAGGCGAAGAATATTTTGGTGTTACTGTACTGCATCCCTTCGTACAGGAGCATCAAGTCAATGAGCCGGACGATGACGATCAGTCCGACCTGAGCGATAGCGATGGCGATACTTCCAATATGGATATCGACATTCATTCAGAAGATGTTGCCCTAGATGCAGACACAATCTACCATTCAGGCTCCCAGGCACAGAGAGAATATGTGGGCTCCATACCCCAAGAGTCGAGGTCGAAGTACCTCTCGCAGCATATGGACTGGGCTTCGTGAAACTTAAACCGACCACTGGCCTGGTTCTCAATTTCACAACCCTTGATGGCAAGATTGTCATTCCGTCAAAACTCTCCACGACCTTCCCCAAAAATCCGGTATGGGCAACAATGAACTCAGCAGCACCAATACAAACCAAAGCTTCTCCTGTCAGACACGGGCTATTCCTACCTCATTCTGGACTTCAAAATGCCTGGGCATTGGATATGAAACCAGGTAAGCTCCAATATGACCTTTCACGAAGAGCTTGAAATTAACTTCTTTTTGGCAAGCCCTTGGGAATTCCGGTACATGGGTTGTGGACCCCAAGACCGAATCAATATTTGGTATCATTGTCGCTGGGTCAGAACTCCTCGAAACCTCATACGTTTTACCAGCAGAGGAAGTCTTTGGTGAAATATGGGAACGTTTCCCAGACATGCATTTCCCTTTATCAGGAGATTTACATACTCTGCTCCACGCAATTGACCTTGGAATGCTTCAAGTTGCTGAGCGAGCAGTTGGTAGGAGCACCTCCACAAAGCTGAACCTCGTGAGCCGGGAGGGTTGGAGCGCACTGTCATCAACTTCGGCAAAAGGTTATAGTGCTCTTGTCTCGTCCTTGCTGAAAGCAGGAGCCGACCCAAAACTTGCACGCTCCCCGTCCACTCTAGGGCCATTACAGCTGGCTGCAGATGGGGATTCGTGGAGGTTATGAGGATATTGCTGGATTTCGGCATAGATCCTAATTTAAGAAGTATCCCTCAAGGACAGCCACTATTGTACTTTGCATCCAAGAAGCCCCATGGCGAGGCAGTCAAGCTTTTGCTTGAACGCGGGGCAGATCTCGATCTCCCCCCGGATACGAACTTGGCAAGGCGCACTGAATTTGAAGACGGCCAGGGGCCTGCTCCTCGCCATTCGGACACATTCAGATACATCCTTAATTTCAGTGGTGAAGACAAAGCTTGAGACAGCCATCAGGTCGCTTCTAGGCAACGAAACAGGTACAGATCAAGCACTTGATTCCGCAGTACACGCAAGGTTGGAGAGAACCGTTTCAATTTCTTCTTGACTATAGAGCAGGCCCGAACAAAGCACCAAGCTCCTCAGTGCAGGAGACGTTTGAGAGCGCCATCCAGCTATTTCTTTCCAGAGGAGAGGAACCAGATAGGGCTTTAAACTCAGCGGCTTGGGCTGAACGTGAAATAACCATGCAGTCAGTCCTCGAAGAGGGCCCAAATATTCAAGTGGACTCAGCGGCATGGTCAAAATTTGAGACATCCGTTCTGCTGTTCCTCGGCAGTGGCGAAGCGAACTCCGCTGCACAGGCGATGCATGATAGTGCCATTCGGTCGCTCCTCAGCTATGCGGCGTATGCGGCGATGAATAAAGCGTCTACCGCAGAATTCAGGGCGAAGATTGAGGGATCCATCAAGCTACTCCTCGACAAAGGAGCGAATCCAAATGCATCATTGTTCTCAGCAATTCGCACGAGAAATCTCAAGATCGTCGTGCTCTTTCTCGAAAAGGGGTAGATCCCGATAACGAAAATGCCAACGGTGTCAGCCTATTGGCAGCAGCTAGGGCCTCTAGAAATGAGGAAATCATCAAACTGTTCCTTAAGCACTCTAAAGTCGCAAGACTTAAAATCATCCCTTCCAAAGTGGATTTTATGGCACTGACCTTCAGGCTGCATTTTCTGAAGGTTAGAAGGAAGCGGCGCTGATGCTATTGGAAGCTGGTGCTGATGCCAATACTACAGGTGGATATTATGCCACTGCACTACTTCCTTCTGGCCTTCAGAAGATGCAAGATTAAGGGCAGTGGCATGAGATTCACCTTCATTGACGTCAGAACCAGCTTCCAATAGCATCTGCGCCGCTTCCTTCTAACCTTCAGAAGATGCAGCCTGGAGGTCAGTGCCATAAAATCCACCTTCAGTATTGACATTGGCACGAGCCCCTAGTAGCATCTGCCCTTCAGGCTGCATCTTTTAAGGGTCATAAGGAGGTGGTGCCGATGCTACTAGAAGCCGGTCCTAATGCCAATACTGAAGGTTGATTTCATGCCACTCCCCTCCGTGCCGCATCTTCTAAAAGTCATACAAAGGCGATGCATATGCTGCTTGATAAAGGTGCCGACATCAACACCCAAAGTGAAAACCCTAAGGCACACGGGGAGGGTCATTGCTGGTCACAGAAAACATAAAACAAGGCTATATCTTGAGGCGCAACAAAATATGCAACCTAAACTTGCACATACGACTATGAGACTGTCCTATCCCTGCTGTATGGATCATTTGTGGGCTCGGGCTATTTGGTGAACTCATGCCCGAGTCTTAAGCAACAACAGCTGCTAAACTATTTCTGTCCTCCAAGATCAGGCCAAGCCTGTGGAAGAGCCTAATCAAGGGCCCGTTGTCAGAAGCCCGGGGACCACCAGCTTCCAGTGTTAGAATAGACAGACGGTAGCTGCTCTTCTATTCCGGAAGAATGTTAATTGTCTTGCGAAGAGCTTCCACATATATCTCTCCATTTTTCCCTTCAACTTAACCCAATTCTCGGTGCTAGCATGTATGATGGAAATATGATACAATCCACTTTCCATATAGAAGAAGTGAAAGCTTGAAGTTCTGTTCCATCTCGCTCTGCTACCCTACCTGTTCCTCTGGTACTGCATGCTCTCTTCTGGAGGAACGAGCTGCCAGTCCAACGGTGATCACCAGGGATCCAGAGGTTACAATGGTTGGATCTTCGGGATCGGGAGTCGATGCCTTCAATGGTATTCCCTGTGCACAGCGTCCCATGGGACAGCTACGGCTTAGATCACCGCAGCCAGCGGTTCAAACAACGGGGACTCCTAAGTTTTAGCCTCGGTTTCTCTTAAGGTGAATCCTGCCGACATTTCACTATCCCCGTGTACCGTTGAAGTTAGACGTGCCCGCAGACAATTATAACTATCTGGATGAACCTTGATTGAGTCTAGTATGAATACCTATTCACGGCTGCGCAGTTATAGGTTGTTATCCACTCCTCTCATCGTCTGAAGAGAACATACAGACCTAGTTAATTGTATACCCCCCATCCACCACCATAGCAGCTCCCTGCACAAAGGTCGCTTTACTACTACACAGAAACAGACAGGCATCAGCAATCTCCTTCGGCTGGCCCATCCGTTTCATCGGCGCAATTTCAATTGCCGTCGCGTACATCTCCCGTCTCTCCTGTGACCCTTGAGTCATGGGTGTCCTGTAGTGCACGTCAGCGACACCGGAAACAACGGAATGGGACAGGGGAGCAGCCCACTCGACTAGTCCGGGGCAGACGCAGTTGACTCGAATATTGTCCTTAGAGTACTAGATACAACAGCGAAGTCAGCAGGCGCATCCCCATAGAAAGCCGAGTGAAAATGGGAACATACATCAATGGCGTCACAACGAGTGAGCGAGATGACTGCGGATTTACTGGAGCAATAAGCCGCTATTAGCCGTCAGCCAGTCAGTTCAGTCCAGTCTGCTTGTTGTATCCGACAGCTCATTCAAATGGGAATGCTCACGCGCAGTCGACCGTGAAACAACACCCAGCTGACTAGCTATATGCACAATAGCACCCCGATTACCTGGCCGACCATCATGAGTCGGTAGCGGAGTCTGCTTCAGCATCTGCGCCAGCTCAGCGCGAGAACACAGCCACAGGCCACGATAGTTGACATTGTTGATCTTGTCAAAGTCTTCCGGCGATAGCTCTGTCGAGCGCTGCGGAGGGCCTCCGATGCCAGCAGCGTTGACAGCGTAGTCGACTCGCCCCCAGACGCTGACGATGCGCTCTACCATCGCCGTCACCGAGTCATCCCGGGAGACTTCAACAACAATCGACTCAACCGCTGCTTCGGGGCAGTGGTGTGTGATCGCGGAGCGTGTCCGCGCCAGCCCTTCTTCCGAACGGTCGGCGATAGCGATCTTGCGGCACCCCTCAATGGCAAATGCGAGGGCAGTTGCCCGGCCGATGCCTGGGCTTATCAGCGCATGCAAACGGAGAAAGCAAGCAAGGGGTAAAAACGTACCCGACCCAGCACCTGTAACTAGGGCGACTCCAGGGAAAAGTGACATAGCGCAAAAAAGGAAAGGGATGCAGGAAACTCTCTGTGATAGAGTGGGTGGTGGTTGAAAGGTAATGATGCGCCGATATCACGATGATATCAGATGAGTCCGCCGATCTCCGAGCCAGATCGGCGTACATACAGGTTCCCCCAATAAAATTATCTTTCAGGCTTCTATTATTATAGGTAAATAGTAGACTTATCTTTTTAGAAGACTGTAGAAAGTGGTTCTACACGGTCACACCGATGCTCAGAATGGAGGCTTTGAAGGTGATGCTAGTTCTATGTAGTAATACTTGTATTGCATCAAGCCTACTGCAATATCAATGATATCAATATTATGAGCCCGGACTAGGTAGTGTCCTTGGTGATCGGAGAATGTGAAATGCCGTACCGTCGAGTACTGGGGCACTGAATCGTAGAGAACAAGCAGACCGGGGGAGAAAGCACTTTCAAGACGAATGCAATTTGGTATTGAAAGCAAGGTGTAGCCATTAGCTAATAAAGCTATCTTTTGAGTTGAATTTTGCTTTTCGAAGACAATTCGGAGCGAATGGAGGGACAAGAGCCATGATTCTGAGCAAGGTGCTCGTCCAGTGTTTAGCACGCTGTAGCCACCATAGTAGGCTTCTGGATTAGGTAGTTCGGCAGGATATTAAACTTTTAAAGCATAAATAATTATCATAATAATAAAGGCAAAATAATACAATATTAATATAATAAAAAACTTTTAAATATAACCCAAAAGGGTAAAGTTTAAAAATGCATCTATTCACCATATAGTGTCCGGGGATATGTTGCCAAGCTAATCGTGTTTACAACACATCCAGGATACTTCGTGTAATTCGCCAACTGGTCAGAACAACTTGAAGTAATTTTCATCGTCGATACTCACGCGTGCCATCTCAGCAGTCACCAAAGAAAATGGAGGACTTCGAATACGAGTTCCCACGACCGGTCCGAGTATGTTTATAGTATCAATCACCATGGGTCGATTCCTGGTCTAATACTGCTTTAGTTCCAACTGGGCCTTAGTAACATCAACGCGGTGGCGGACCGGATCGACCATCTATGGCCGCACGTTTTCCGGGCCACTCTCGTTGAAAACAGGTGGCACCGCTTTGTGCGTCGCTGGCTCCCTTCGCTTCCGCAGTTTATGCGACGTTTTATGCAAATTCTGTGGCCACGGTACGCATTGCCACCGACCGTTGTCATCAAGAAGCTGCGGGACCCGTTTATCCAGCACAAAGAGATCGTGCCAGTCGAGAGACAGTTTGAAAACGAAAAGACTATGTACAAACGACTCTCGCCGCTGCAAGGTACTAGGATTCCCATCTTCTACGGCGAGGGACGGTGTGACGGCAAGCGGGCTTTGGTCCTCTCTTACTTGTCTGGCGGCACTTTGTATCAACAAGCAAAGCCGCGTTTGACGGTTGACGAGTTTGAGGAACTTATAAAGCTTGCTATTAACGATCTAGGGAGGTACAACGTGTCTTATGACGATGCCTCACTGTCAAATGTCATACTAGAGGATGGCAGGGTCTTCTTTGTTGATTTGGTATTGGTTTTTGAACCGGCCCCTGGGTCTTTGGAGCGTGCGAACAAAAGTGATGTCTCCGAGTTTGTCCGGCGGTACAAGAATTTCTTGCCGAGAGCAGATGAAGATTGGGATTGACTTGCCTTGATGGCAGAGTGATGAAGATATGGTTTGGAGTAATGATCAACCAGAGGGGAAATGTTATGACTTTGGTGCCCGGGTAGGAGTTGGCTAGTTGTAATCGCGCTTAATACACTCGAAAAGAGCCAGTTCCCAAGTCCTACCATCTCCAATTCCTCTCCATTCTCCGCTGAAAGCACCACCTCGATTGTCGTCCCGTATGGCACTGACTATGGGAGGTTGATCGGGGGCTGTTGGTTGGCAAGCAACCTATCTAGGCACATAGAAACATCTACAGAGGACACAGGGGTGCCTAAGCATTCCCGCAAGCTCGCCCAATATGGCGCTCTGTGTTCTGGCAATCCGTCAATGGCGTCACCCCTAGGACCTGCTATTTGCCTATGATGGGCTGTAGCCACAAAACTGAAAGCTCTCATGTAGTCCACAGAGAAGACGGAGCTATCGTTGAAAGGCTATTGAGATCATTTATTAACATTTCCGCAAGGTTCGACTGCGCAAGGAAATCTTGCATCGTGGGTTCCGACAGCGCCATCTCCGCCGTTAACCCTTCCACAGTCGGGACAGCAGAGAACGAAAACCCAGTCATGGTATTGCGAAGACCAACGGAGGATGAACCTGTTCCTGTTCCTCCAAACAGCGGCATACCCCTAGACTGTGCGAAACTATTACTATTATTAGACTGGTCTCCCGCAACACCGGGTCCATGTCCTTGTCCGCTTTCACTCGGCAGACATTGCTTAACGAGCTGCAGGTTCTGATAAAATTCAGTCGCCGGAAGATTCCCATGCTCGCTCATCGACCGCAGAATTTCAACGGCTGTCTCGAAGTGTCCGCGGTCACTTGAGCTGCCGATCGGAAGCAGGCTAGATATTACCATGATAATGGAGGCGGAAAAGAGGTAGTGTACGTAAAAGTAGCCGAATATCGGCAGAGTTCCTTGAATCCATTCTTCTGATATTAGATAGTGAGAGTGCCTTGCCGCGCGAATACAGGCTTCGCTGATTGTGATCACCGTCTGTGGGATGTCGCCATGCGGGACGTCGCTACTGGACTGTTGGATTATGCTCTCTCCTTGACGTCCATACAGGGAAATGAGGACATGAAGGAGGACGGGTCGTGTCGCGAGGATCATACACTATGTCTATCAGATAGAGATTCTCCACGCTTCTTACTGAGCAACGGGTACTATATCTCACCTGGTTGAATTGGAGATGAAGCGATAGAATATGTTTTGGTGTAGAGTGATCAGCACTGAGTCGAATACTATCCGGAAGAGTCTGCATCCAATTTTTCAATGCTATCAAGAGCTTCTGCTCACGGCGCAAGAATGTCTCCGGATGCTTCTTTCTGCTATAGACCTGCTCAATTATCTGCCCCGTAATCGTGGCTAGTTTGATATGTGCAATGCAATACTCCGGATCGCCAAATTTCGAGCCAACGGAAACGTTCGAAGGCATGTCGACGTGAATATCCTCGTCCGAAATCTCGGTGGGAAAACCCGCTTTAGAACTCCACATGCGGTCCAGTATGTAGATGGCCCACCAAATACGTACGCGATGCTCGCGCTCCACGGGGTCCCTGCATTGACGTTCCGGTATGTTATGGTTCAGGCCAATGGTCAAGGCGGATCGCAGGGCGTCACCAATGAGGAAGAATCCGCAATGGCGCCGGTTCAGGAAGTAAGAGAACAATGACTGGGAAACGGTAAGCCATGGTGCCGTCGGTATGGCCAGACACAGGACTTACCAGTAATAGTAGACTCTCAATGTGAATCAAGTTGGGCCTCTCAGGAAAGATCGATACGATTGTCATCGCGCGCACATAATATGCGGTGCCAGGGACTCGACAGCTGCTTGTGGAATCTGCTCGTGCTGAATAGACTTCCCCAAAAGCAAATAGGGCAAAGAATTTGCATGTCAACACAGGATCATGGAAATTGGATGTTTGATATATCCCTTCCAGCTGGTTGAGAGTTGAATCTCTTGGCACAAAGTCATAGACGTGGCTAACTTGATTCAATGTAATCTTAACAAGCAACAAAGCTTGCGCAAGATTCGGCCACACAACCTCCGATCCATAGAAAGCAGATAACGTCGATTCATCGACATATTGCGTCCGCGGAATGTGGCTTAAATTCGGGTTTCCCGTGAGGAACTGCCGTAGTCGTGTCGCGAAGGCAGTACAAGCTGCCTCCCCCAGGTATATCGGAGGCGCAGAAGCATGATATGAATGGAACCATGCACGATCCCCAATGAGAGGGTTTCGAACATCGGGATCAAGATGATCGCCGGCGGATTCCTGGATCAGAGGGGAATTGGAAGTTGCTTCACTGTGAGTCGAAGGCGTCTCTCCTTCAATGCGGGATATCTGGTCTCTAAGGCGCTGGTTTTCAGAAACCACCTGCTCCAGGTAACTTCACACAGAGACAGAGATGGCGGAGAATTACGAATCAGCAAAGACAGCGCGCTATCTTGAGCCCAGGCTCTAGACTACTAGTAGTACCCACCTCTCGCTGATCCTCACTTGACGATCCCGGGCCACGTATTCGCACTGCTCAGCACAGCCAGCAAGACGACACTTTGCACAAGGCTTTCCACCAGAGCACTTGATTTTATGAGCATTGCACCTGCGGCATCTGGACAGGTTCAATTAGCCTAGACTTTCAGCGAATAGGAGCATAGCTAATTGGCTCTCACGCGACGGATCTCTTTTTCTGGCGCGTCGACATTCGTCGATCGTCGGGTCCTGCAGAACTACGCCGACGAGAAGACATTATTATCGGAGGGGGTGTCCGACATCGAGCGGTCTGGGAGAGTCTGCCCTATCAAGAATTGTAGGTGTAGCACTCTATTAAAAGTCGGCAGCCTTGACGCAGTGCCGAGAAACTGCTGTGATTAAGTTTCGGCGTGTTTAAATTTTACCGACGGATCGCTTCGGATAGACTGAACGGCCTTTTTGAAGGTCGCCGAAGTAGAGCATTTTACACGATACACGATAGGCATTCTTGCACTCACTCCACAGCAGTGTGTTAATTATTCATCTCGGCTCACGGCATGTTCTGGGGAATTTCCTACTCGCCTTGCGATACCAGGTCTAGGCAATGCAACTATGTAGACATCAGTATCCACACTTTGCTACATATATAGGATCCCAATGCTGCGCCCCGGGCTTTCACTACTTTAAGAAACAATTTGCTCAAAATTCAACATGCATAGCAATCCATCTTTATAGAGCACCTAGCGAGTCCTTAATAGATTTGTCTTTTCCACAATGGGCCAGATATACTTGCCTCCGAGTCCAAGTCCGAGTCCGTCGGGGCAAGATCCCGAGAAACAACAGGTTCTGGCCACAAACAGCGCCGAAAAGCCCTCATACGGCCTTCCGAAATGGCGCAGATACACGATCCTCTTCGTGGTCAGCTGGATGACCTTCGTAATCACATTCTCCAGCACCTGTTTCCTCACTGCCATGCCAGAGATCTCAGCCGAGTTCTCGACAACAAGTGAAAAGATCGCTGCCACCAATGCAGGGGTGCTGCTAGCAATGGGATTCTCCTCCTTTATATGGAACCCGGTTGCTAGAATTGTCGGACGGAAATGGGCGTACAACGCCGCTGCGCTCACTCTGTGTCTCTGCTCAATTGGTATAGCATTGGCTATCAACATGGCTATGTTCACGACAATGCGGATTTTGGCCGGTCTCACGGGGACGTACTTCATGGTTGCCGGACAGGCGATTTTGACGGATATTTTCCTTCCTGTGTGTATTCTGGAGCCTCAATTTTGAACTTACTGGCGTTTCATGTCGGAAGCTCGAGTACTGATATTGAGAGCGAGCTTGTCCGAGGAACCGCAGTAGGCTTTTTCATGGTGGGATCCGTCTGCGGTCCTGCTCTAGGTATGGTCACTTAATATCAATAGAGAAGGGATACACTGGAACTAATGCCATGATCTAGCTCCGTGTTTCGGTGGCATCATCGTCACCTTCACCCATTGGCGAGTTATCTTCTGGCTGCAGGTGGCAATGGCGGCATTCGGTCTTATTCTATCGCTGCTCTTTGTTCCCGACATCGAGAAGATGAACGACGATGTGGAGCCATCCGAGAAGAAGAAGAAGCAATCGGCACCATCTATGGGATCCATACTCTCTGCAATGAACCCGATCCGTGTTTTCGTCTTCCTTCTCTATCCCAACATCTTATTTGCCGTATGTACAAAATACCGTACTATCCGGCGAACGAGCTTTCGCATTAACTGCAGGACATTATTAATATTAACCGAGACGCTTCTTCAGTACTTTACCTGCGGCCTCCTGGCCTTCTTCCAGTACTCGCTACTCACATCCGCTCGAAACATCTTCAACCCTCGCTTTCATCTTACCACCGGACTAGTCAGCGGGCTATTCTACCTTGCTCCCGGTGTCGGCTTCTTAGTCGGGAGCGTTATCGGGGGCAGACTCTCCGACAGGACCGTCAAAAGATACATACAGAAGCGCGACGGCGTGAGGCTCCCCCATGATCGATTAAACAGCGGTCTATTGTGGATTCTGACCCTCCTACCTGCCTCAACCTTGATCTACGGGTGGACCCTCCAGGAAGAGAAAGGCGGAATGGTCGTACCTATTATTTTTGCATTTTTTGCCGGATGGGGGCTTATGGGGACCTTTAATGGTTTGAATACGTACTGCGCTGGTAAGTGGGACGAATTCCTGAAGAATTGCCTCTTTTGAAAGGAAGTAAGGGGAACTAATTGAATAATCTAATCCCGTTCACGGTCATAGAGGCCCTGCCAAAGCATAAAACTGAGGTTATGGCGGGGAAGTATATGATTCAGTATATCTTTGGGGCGAGTGCCAGCGCGGCTGTTTTGCCCATGATTAACGCAATTGGGACTGGATGGGCGTTCACGATATGTGAGATATGACCCCTTCCAGATTACTACATCCTATCCCTGGCTGCGTAAACTGATCTTCTTTAACTAGGCTCAGTCATGTTCATAATTGGCGGGGTTCTTACATTTCTTATTGCACGAAAGGGGACGGAGATGGAAAAATGGGCAATGGAGAAGTTCAGCAGAATACTGGACTAGACCAACTTGACTTAAGTCGGCCAATTATGAACGCTTTTGATGATAACAACGCACGTATATTGGCTCCCACTTTCAACGACTGGGAGAGCAATATCTGGTACTGAGCTACGAGACAGGTACTTAAAGTGACCTAACGAGACAATGTGAGACAGGGTGACTCACGAACACATCGGCGATAGAGTCAATGTAAAGAATCCAGTAATTTATGATATCCAATTAGGCATTATCCAAATGAAAGAAAAGAAAACACTTGCTCTATCCTTAAGGCATCTTCAAGGCAACGGAAGTACCTAGTGCTGAGAAAACGAAAGCAGTCTGCTGAGCATACATGCTTCCGTGAGTCGGCCAAGGATCTTAGCGGGGCGTGCCTTTCGTCCGACATCTTGGCTGCACCAGTACGCTCGTCCGGGTCCTTCATTGTATCAGTCTACATTTCGCACTGCTGGCACAGGCACCAGCTAGCTAATTGACTAACCAGACCAGTAGTGGAAAAGGAATTGAACAAATGAGTGATAATAGATAGGACAGTAGTGCTAGCAGCGCTAGATCAAGACAAGGATACTCCGTTAGTGAATTCCCTATACTGGAGGTACCTAGGTAGGTAATCTAGGCCAAGCAGGTAGATCAGGATCAGCAGCCAAGGCACAGCAACAAAAGCCACAGTAGCTGCGCATCATAGTAATAGTACAGAGTAGTGTTAATTAATTAATTAGTGTGGACAGTCGAGACTCCGTGATCGGGCTGGTGAGATAAGCTTACATTGCAATTACCTAAAAGGGCAGTCCGTTTATTTTCCGGGGGTGTCAACAAACCAGCAGCTAGGATACTACCAGGTAGGTATGATATTATTGTCTGTCATAGGTACACCAGGAAGAACCCCGCGGAGAAGCCGTGATAGAATCTTTCATAGTGATACATTCCACATGGCAGCTCAGGATGTATTTGATTTGTATGGTCCTCTGGTTGACGACGGGTTGTTGCCGTGTACACAGTGTACAGCAGCAGGGGCCATTGAGGGGAATACTCAACAATGCGCAATGCTCGGTACGAAAGACGCCCCACAGGATCTGAGATTTGAAATTGTATGCATTGGCCGCAGCGGAAAGAGAGCAGGGGCAATGAATGGTTCCAGGAGGAACTGAACCATGGATCCAAAGGCCGGAGAGAGTGGGTTGCGCGGGAAAGGGATATCTAGTATCATCTACGTACATGTACATGTCGTCCTCGGACCTCTTTGATCGTTAACTAGCGTCCCTCAGAATCCACGAATCGATCGGTCGGGGACAAGGCCCGCGACTCAGCTGCGTCTGTATCTGGTCAATCGCGACAAAGCCCACAGTCAGTCACAGGCAGCCCTGGGACGCCGGATCGGCCAGGCGCACGGCCGTTGCTGTGGCAACCAGGCGTGGCTGGCGCAAGATGAAGCCTCGCGATGCAGATCAGCAGGCGGGAATGCAAGAAAAGCCAAGCAGAATGAGGGCACGAGGGGCCTGGGTGTGGCATTCAGCCGTAGGGCAATCACAATCAGTATTAATAGCTGCTTTTAATGAGGTGTTTTATCTCTTGTTTGCGGGATGCGACTTGCTCTGTTTGGCAGCCCGTTTCCTTCTTATTTATCGACAGCCCGCTGTGTTGTGCGTTGTGTGTTGTGCTTTCTCCTTTGCTCTGCAGTCAATCGCGGTTCCCTCTGCTCGTCCTGCATCTATCTTTCTTCTCCCTGGCTCTCTTCGCTAAGCGTACTCCGTATTCTACAACTCATCCTCCCTCTGAGTGCCCGTCTGGGTCTATCTAACCAGTGCACGGCGCCCCCAGCCCACTTGGGCTCAAACTAGCCGCGTCTGTCGATCCTATCGAGGCCCGATCTCCTTATCGCCGTCCGCCACGTCGACTGCCTCGATCTCCCTTGCATTCCAAGCCAAAGTCTGCGCAGGAGACGACGTAAACAAATAACAACTCGAGCACGATCAGAACCGTCGTCGTCGCGTCGTGCGCCTCGTTGAAAGAGCCTACCTGCCAGCATGGCCGTCGACACCTCCGCAGGGAATCCCGAACGCCGCAGTTTCCGACTGCCCAATCCTCCACCCCTCCTGCACACACGATCGGGAAACGAAACCCTTGACCGCCCCTCGACCCCCCTCACGAATGGCAGACCGGCATTCACAAGTCCTAGTCACACCCCGCAAGGCAGTCCTAGCAAGAACCGCGCCCCTCCAGGTGCCATCGACCTGCCCGGAGCGTTTGACAAGGCCCTGAGATTGACCCCCTCGACACCCACGAAGGCGGGTCTGAATCTCTCTCCCCTGTCCCCGTCGAAGGCCAATATCTCGAGCTCAGAAGATATCAGTTTCAGTGAAAGCGTGATTCATCAGCCTGCGGGCACTCCGGGTCGCAAGGCGAACAAGGAGAACAGACCGCCGAGTCCCTCACGTCTGAACAAGGACTTGGGTTTGAGCGCCGGTTCCAATCCCAATGCAGCCGCCCTCTCGCGTAAGGAGCCGTACCAGTCTCGCGATGACTCACTGCAGAAGCGACAGGTTCATCTGCGGGGCCTCACCCCGGAGGAGTTAGAGAAGCTGCAAAAGCCTAGTGTGAAGCGTCTTGCCAACGTGACTCAGTTATGTAGGTGGCTCTGCTGTGTCCTCCTTCTTTCCTTATTTTCCATTTCGCTGCCAGAAGACGGCTGACTCTTTTGACAGACTTCCTCGATTATTACTTCGACTTGCTCAGTTATGTCCACAACCGTCAGAATCGCCTTTCGCAATTCAAGGCAGCTTACCCGGATCCTCCAACGACTCCGATCGACGAATACGAACCCGCTCTCCTCAAATACCTAGGCCGTGAGCGCGCTCACCTGCGCAAGCGTCGGACCCGCTTACGGCAGCATGACTTCCAGACCTTGACCCAGGTCGGCCAGGGTGGTTATGGACAGGTGTATCTGGCACAGAAGAAGGATACACGCGAAGTATGTGCGTTGAAGGTTATGAGCAAGAAGCTGCTGTTCAAACTGGATGAGATCCGACACATCTTGACGGAGCGAGACATTTTGACTGCGGCCAAGAGCGAGTGGTTAGTCAAACTGCTCTATGCCTTCCAGGATGAGGATTCCATCTACCTGGCAATGGAGTATGTGCCGGGTGGTGACTTCCGCACTTTGCTAAATAACACCGGTGTCCTGCATAACCGCTATGCCCGCTTCTATGTCGCTGAGATGTTCTGCTGCATCGACGCCTTGCACGCTCTCGGTTATATTCACCGTGACCTGAAGCCAGAGAACTTTCTGATCGATTCCACGGGCCACGTCAAGTTGACGGATTTCGGCTTGGCCTCGGGCATGCTGAATCCTGGTAAGATCGAGTCCATGCGGGTCAAGCTGGAGGAGGTGGGTAATACCCCGGTGCCGTTTGGCCGACCCATGGAGCAGAGAACCGTGGCGGAGAGGCGCGAGGGCTATCAGTCTCTGCGAAAGCGGGAGGTGAACTATGCGAAGTCGATTGTCGGGTCACCAGATTATATGGCGCCAGAAGTCCTGAAAGGCCAGCAGTACGACTTTACCGTCGACTACTGGAGCTTGGGTTGCATGCTTTTCGAGGCACTGGCTGGATATCCGCCGTTTGCCGGTGCCACGGTTGATGAAACATGGCAGAATCTGAAGAACTGGAAGAAGGTGCTTCGCATGCCCGTCTATGAGGATCCGAATTACTTCCTGTCCAAGCGGACGTGGGATCTTATCACCAAGCTGGTCGCGTCGAAAGCGCAGCGTTTCAAGAGCATTCACGAGATACACGCACATGAGTACTTTCATGAGGTGGATTTCTCGAAGCTGCGAGAACAGCGTGCACCTTTTGTGCCGGATCTGGACTCCGAAACCGATGCGGGATATTTTGATGACTTCAGCAACGAAGCCGACATGGCTAAGTACAAGGAGGTCCACGACAAGCAGCGCGCATTGGAAGAGATGGCCGAGCGCGACGAGAAAATGAGCAAAGGATTATTTGTTGGGTTTACCTTCCGGTGAGTAGTAGTCAATGTTCATCAAGAACTGGGCAGTGGAAGCTGATCAAAGTCTAGACACCGAAAACCCGCAATGGACGGAGGACGCACGTCGCCCAGGAAGTCAGTGGTGACTGACGGGACATTCGGGACGATATTTTAACTGCATGACTACGTGGTTCTTGTTTTCTTTCTTGTTTGTCCATTCTGTTTAAGCCCTTCGGATTGTTCCGGTTCCAGCCTAGGTCCGAGCTGGGCTCGAGATCCTTGTTCTGGCGGGTTCTCGGTTTCGCTTTTCAAGTATGATTTTTTATTCTAGCTTTCTTTTTTGGTTCCTATGCTGCGGCCGGTATGGTATTATCGTGGGAGTATGGATACTACTATGGGTGCATGGACTGCTGGGTTGCCGGCAGGCGTTAGCGGTTGCTGTATGATAATAGATGGCATTGAGTTGTTCGTTTGATGAATCCTGGTATGCAATCCTCTGTATGCAGTAGGCATCAACATCTACGTAGTCCAGGACGAACACAAGCAGATGCATGGGCAGATCACCATAGCAATCGACCACGTGCGTGACGTAATGCCCGGATCGAACCGTCGTCAACATCCATTCTCCCCATCGTCCATTCCACTCTGCATTGGCAATTCATCTCTACATCCCCTCGCCAACAAACAGCAACGAAATAAAGAGAGCCAGGAACAGACACAAGGCGACAAAATGGTCTTCCGTTTCGTGAGTCATCTCTTCAATCAATTCCATAATTGGCCCCGGCCGGGCCCAATCCGACAAAACATGTTCCGCGGGCCAACAGCTGGATTATTATTGAATCGTCTCTAAGAAAAGCGAAAAAGCACTGATTTATTTATTTTGAAAATAATAATAACTGTAGCCCAAAGCCCTGGACCCAATAACCCTCTTCCACAACCCGAAACTGCCCTCGTCGACACGCATTCTCACAGTACTCAAACAAGCCTCCGTGAACGCCGGGGAAACAGCCACAGAAGACCAAGCAAGCGACTACTCCTCGCAGATCCCGAAACAGCGCGGCGAGTTCGACCTGCAAGTCACGACCGCCCCGCCGACCGAGGACCAGCTACAGAGTATTCTCGAGTTTATCTCCCCCGGTGGTGTCGGGGGTGGTGCGGCGGCGCCCACGGCTGCGTCGGGCGGTAGTGTGAGGAGGACAGTGTATAAGCCTTCTCAGCTCGTGGTCGGGGCGAAGAATGCGGAGGATGCGTTGAGGAGGTTTACGGCTGATTCTTCGACTTTTGTGAGGCCCGTTGTATGTTTTCCCTCTCTCTCTCTCTCCCTCCCTCTTCCTCAATTTCCTCTTGTGGATTGTGGATTGGGGCTAATATGGTATGGTATCGGTAGACTGTTGACTGGACCGGCGGAAGGGCCGTTATCGGTGATAATGAGTCGGAGATTTTGAACCTGGTGCGTCTTGCGTGGCCGGAGGAGTAAGTAAGTAACCTACCTTACTTCCTGCTTAGTATTATTATTGCGACTTGAGCAGGGCTGTATTGTATGCATGCACGTTTATAGAATTGAAACAGATTGCATACGTACTACACCCAGGTTCCTATACATATATGACCGTGTAGTTTACTGCTATGAGAAATAGAACTGAACCCGTTGTATTCATTACATTCTAGCTGAACAAAGCTACCTTAAGCACCGCCCTCCTTCCGTTGTCCAGTCTAAACAATTAGCAAAAAGCAACATACATACATACATGGACAAAATAGAAAGGAAGGCAAGGCAACTCACGTAGAAAGCCAACCCATACGACTCAGTCGTAAAGGTAATCTTGCTCCCCTTCGGGAAGAAAAACACATCACCGGGTTTGGCCGTCACCTTCTGGCCGGTCTCATCGGAGATCTCGAACTGGCCCTCCAGGATGATCTTCATCTCGTCGTAGGTGTACGTGTAGACGAGCGGGGTGCCCTTCTCGAGACGGTAGAAGCCGGCTGACATGGGGGTTTCGGGGGAGAGTTTCTCGCTGGCATCTGTCAGTTTCTCTTGCTTCTTGCTTTGATTTGTCTATAGATGCGCTTTTCAGGGAAGAAGGGGGGAGGGGTTGTATGTACCTCGACTCGACATCGCCGAGGAAGGCATTGTCGTTGGCGATGAGGGGCGGCTTCGTCTTCTGCGCTTCTGGGTGGTAGGTGAATGCGACTGGGGCCATGATTGATTGACTGATTGATTGCAGTTGGACAATTGAACAGTAGGTAGATGTGGTTAGGTCAGTGGTAGGATCTGTTGAGGCATGTCTGCCGGATTGACCCTATTTATGCAGTTTCATCATCGCTGTCCAGAGAACCGCATCTACAGAGAAAGCCACATCTCCAACTCCGGATATTGCGCGATGAGGGGAAGACGCGCGCCCACGACAGCCTTATCGGGGTCCTGGCGCGACGGGAGCTGAAGTCGAAGCGGATCGCATGTCCCATCTGGGTATTAGTGAGGGATGCAGACACCAGATAATGGACATGGTCCACAAGGACGGAGGTTGTAAGGCCAAGGATTAGTCAGCGCTAGTAGGGTTGGCAACAAGGCCACTGCAGTACAGAGGAGAGTAATTAATTAATGCTGTGACAGATCACGATAGCAGTTAATTAATTCATATGTGATTGTGTCCTCACTGCACTCCTAATACCTCTAGCTACAGTAATAGTGCTTACTCCAAGCCCTTGCCTTGATAACTGCTGGCTTAGATGCTGGCATTGCTGCCAATCTTACTAGCGCTGACCAGTTTCTTCTGGCCTGCACCTCTGTACTACTAATTAATTAATTAACTAACTATCAAATTTATCGACGACAACACCAAACCACTGCCCGCTTACCCCTCACACAGCAGTAGTAAGTATTTAGCTAACTAACACGCTGGAGAACAGTCAGTCAGCACTACCGAGTCGTACAGACAGCCACGGATAGATAAACCAGCTCGCAGGGCTCCAGGGCTGCAGGATTCTTTGTCCTGATCCGGCCAGTATTTCCCGGGTCCCGCGTTGTCTTGCCCTAAACTCAGGCTGGCAAGCTCAAGTCGTCTTTCTTGTCTTGTCCATCAAACACTGCTCTGCTCCACTCATCTATTTGTATACCCTTTGGGTGCTGTGCAGTCGACCAGACGGCCCAAGTCACACCCCGTGCAGACCTGACTGGGCTGAGAAAAGCTCTCATCGGTAGTATCCATCATGTCTGACCACGGAACTGCAGAGAGCACTTGTCCTTATTCACAGTCACATCTGCATTGAATAGACCAAAACGGGACATGAAACCATTGCCCACCACCAAGCTCTTCACGCCACTGCGGAACCATCCTCACGTCTCTCTCTGCCTTCTTTCGCCCGAATACGCCTACTACCTCCTAGGTACTTATTTACCTGGTTAACTCACGACAGGGGGGTTCAAACTCTCTTCAGCATCCTTCAGCACCCTTCAGCGCCCAAGAACTTCTTCCTCTAAGCACTTGTTTCTGCATCATCTCCTCGGATACTACTCCGCATCTGCCACCACATTGCCATCAACCATCAACCACGAACCTGACCAATGCAGCTTTCGCTCCTCCTCGTCCCCGCGCAGAGACCCTACAATTTCCAAGGCGGAACCGGCCTTCTCCGCTCCTGAACTGTCCCTTCTGCTCGGTTCTGTTTTGACTCGGCTCACGGACTCAGTTCGCTGACAATCACGCAATTCTCCCTCGGTTTCTGGACATAGCCCAGATATCTCGTACTCCGTTCAGATAGTAAAGACTACAATCAACGCGGACCAGAAAGAAAGAAAGAAAGAAAAGACTGGTATACAGTCACCTCACAGCAGCTCCCTAGCAACTCCGATCAGAAGCTCCCCGCTGCCCGTTGCCCGCTGCCCATCTGCAGAAAGCGGCAATATCATCATATTACCCACGCCCATCGCACCCACCGCAACCTGCACAAAGACGAACAAGTCGTCATACATACAATCCATGTCCGTACATTCTTCCTCCAAGCCGATACCCATCTGTTGCAGACCCATACATACTTACGATTCGCTCCGAACGCCGCGCTGATTTTCTATATAGACAGAACAAACCACTGACACAATCGTAAGAAATCGCGAAAGCCAGAATAAGCGCCACAAAGGCGAAACGCTTCGAATCCCAAGCCATATATATATCTCCGCCGGTTACCATCAGGACCCGACCCATCAGGACCAAGATTCCAACCCAATCCTCACGCGACAGCACAACCCAAGCGGCAAACCGTCAGGTCACACCTCAACAATGACAACCGTGTCCGTCACCGAGGAACTGGAATCGTACCTGGCTTCCCTGCGCTCGTACCTCGATACCAATCCCCGGAATGGTCCCACGCGTCAATCATCCAGGACCCCAGACGGTCAGAGCCGACCGAGTCCGGCCCAAAAAGCTGCCTCCGGGGCTTTGCACGAGGAATGGAAGAAATTGAAACAGCCCCACTTCTTGCATAGAGGATGATTCGCTAATATAAAAAAAAATGGGAATTAATTTATCATGTTAAAATGGTTTTGTTGCCAAGTCATATCACGCTATCCTATGAAAACTGTTGCATATGTTAATTAATTGCATTGGAAAAATGGAGTGAGAAGCAGAAAAAAAAAGAGGAATTTGAATAACTCACCCTCCCATTCCCATTCTTTCATCACGTTAACCCAGTGTAATCTTCCTCGCACCGTCTTCTCAAATTCGATGTTCTCCAATCCAGGTACCACCGAATTCCGCCGAGAGAGACTACCTGCGTTGCTGTCATCGGTAACAGATCTTTTCCTCCACGATTCCAGCTCGTACCCGCCGCCGGAGAGCAATGATGGTTCAGACCCGGTTCCCCCATGTATCAATCCTCTCTTGGCCAACTTGTCCAGTGTAGCGTACTGCCCGCCACGTCCGGACCGCATCTGACGCCGCAGTTTCTCTGCCTCGAATGCGTCGCGTCGCGCCCACACTTCTCGAACGACTTCGAGGCACCGATCCACGCCGCCCAGCATGAGCCGCGACTGGATCGCCGTCCATCGCTCCATGACCCAGTTGCGGTCTTCCTCTTGATCAGCCTCACATCCAGCGGCTAGCAGCGGGAACATGTGGATGATCGTAGCTCGGGAGCCGATAGGGACAGTGGCCAGCAGAATAAGCACTCGTTTGGCCAGCTCGGAGGCTGATTCAGACGGCATCTCTGGGACGGCCTGGTGAAGGTACAACAGCGTTGCCCAACGGTAAGCATGTGCCGTTTGGATGCTATGTTGCACCTCCGAGGTAGGGTCTTCCGGCGGCTCAAAGAACTCGGGAGGCTCCCATCTCTCGATGAGAGTCTTCAGCTCGATCGCCTGCGAGACCAGAGCAACCGAGTTGGATTCTCTCCTTCGCACGCGCTGAATGAGTCTGACAGCACGGTCGATAAAAGGGAACAGCGTCGCCGCGCAGCCCATCAATGGATCAATCTCGTGGACCGTATCATCTGGCGAGTTGAAAATCGGAAAGTCCAACGCCTGACTTCCACACTCTTCCATGGAAGTTAAGCGTGCGATCACGTCCATATATAACCAGGTATTGTACAAAAACCGGACTCGATCTATGTTACCTCCATGCATGCTCGTTTGCATGCCGTCTCTGAGAACCTGAGACACCAACGCTTTCGCGCCCCGTAAATGCTCGATACACGTACGAGTATGCTGGTCCCAGGTGTCTGCAAATGCCAACGCAAGGCTCGTAGCGAGGGCGGCATCAGTTCTCATGTTCTGGATCCCTTGCACCATGCATGCAATGCTTTGACGCATGTGGTCCACTCCAGGGACTCGGAATGCCGGGTTCTCCTTGGTTGAGTGGAAAGCTGCGAGAGAGAAGAGTGCATGATACAAGGCTGGCGAATCTTTCGCCATAGGCCACACAAGGGTCCGCCATGGATTCTCCCCGGCTCCATCTTTGACAGACAGGATGCCGCACGTAATCTTATCAAAGCGCATGACAAGCATTTCAGGACTAGCTATATCAAGATCGGGGTCCCTGATGATGCTCAGTGTAGCGCTTTCATCATTCCATTGAGCCGACGCGTCCCATTCCGGTACCGAAAGTGGCCAGGGGCTCTGGTTCTGATCGGACTGTCGCACAATTTCCTCCACGTCATCGGTGTCTCCTTGGAGCAATGCTGAAAAGCTGAGACCGTCAGATTTGGGAGACCCTGGCTGGGTTGAAAAGCCAAGCGGGACCGGGTCGAAATTCGGCGGCATGTCGCCACCAGCAATAAATAGATTTGATAACCATGGCGAAGTCTCTGCAGAGTCAAAATTGGGCATAGAAGATGAGAAATGTTCACCACTGGAGACACCGAGCTCTAGAATATCGGGTAGCTCCTCCTGACCAGGAATGAGATCCGATTCCCCCCTTCGTTCCAGCAAAGATCGAAAGTCTGGCCTGCGTGCGGGTAGACTGCTAGGCTTAGCAGGAGGATTCTGAACCGACGGAAAGCCTGAGGACCTCGCAGAAGATGTCCTCAAGGGAACGGCTCGCGATTCGACTGGTGAATCTGAACGTTCCGTAACTGAAGGAGATAGGATGTTGGTAAAGGAATTTTCGACCGGTTTCGTCGACGCCGGCTGAGAAGCGACTACTAAAGACAGATAAATATTCTGTCGACTGAATCCTGAGAAAAAGGGGAAGGGGCCACGCCTACCTTTTTTCGCTTTGGCAGGCGACTTGGTCGACAGATTAGTTTCCTCAAACGGCCGCCACTTGAACTCCTTCTTGTACCCCCCACACTGCACATTTCGCTTCTGGCACTGCTGGCAGGTCGGCTTCGACTCGTCGCATTTGAGGCGCTTGACCTTGCAAGTGAGGCAGCCTGAGGGTTAAAGAAAAGATGAAAGCGGTCAGCGGCATTGCCCATGCATAGTATGTCTCGACTGGAACGTGTAGAATGATAGATGCCCCTTTTTTGATTTCTGGACTATCTCTTTTGGATTGGGGAAACTTGTAAAATACCGTACCATTACGGCTTTTTGACTGCTTTGGTTTGCTAGTAGGGGAATTGACACCGGACTGGGCTACTGATCGTTTTCTTGTAGGCTCTGGAACAGATGGCGTGGGCTCCTTTGGGGCCGGGAGTTTATCGGAACGACGAGCACCGGTCGACGGAGGTCGAGAGCGAGCAGCAGTAGGAGGAGCAGGAGGGGGTGGAGGAGAAGGGGCTAAAATGGCAGAGGGAGATGGGATTCTGATGTCTTCCATGCCCGGTGGAGTGATGTCATTGGCTCAGAGAGAAACCGAACAGACATGGATCGCTAGGACTACCGCAGAGAAAAGAATAATAGTATGCCCATGAGAAGAGGACGAAAGATGTGAGGAAGAAAAGAGGACGGAAGAGGCCAGAAAGTATAGATAAGCCGGTGCGGAGTCGGATGGGTTTGAAAGACAAGGCGACCTGATGGCTGGAGATAAACGCGTCTCAAAGTAGATAAGGCCCGGATCCTCGTGCGGGGAGAAGATAATAATAAGATTGGCAACGAGAACCGGCGTCGATCACTTCACAGTGCTTATGGCTCTCGGAAAGCCTGCAGCAATCACATTATATTGGCCCAACAGGAGGTGAAGCCGCAGAGGGAGCAAGCCTGAAGTGACGAAAGTCGGTTTGTGCAGTGCTGTACAGCCAGTCACCTCGGAGATATGGAGAAGCCACATCATGACCGACGACGCAGTTGGTTGTGTCGGTAGCCTGGGATAAACGAGCGCAGCAGCCAGTCAGCATGAACGGGATGACTTTCCTGGTTCACCGCGGACATCAGAGCAAGTCTTCGTGTCAGAGTTGTGTACGTTGTGTCTCGGTCGTCGAATATCTTCCGGCAGCCGATGTGATTTCCCGTTTCGGAAAGCTACGCGAGGGACCCCAGACACTCTTACATTCGCCCTGACTGCGATTGGTCTTCTTTAACTGTCACTGCGGGCATATATGTTATTTAACTGACCGCTCTCTCACAGTCGATTTGCATGTGGAATCCGGTGTGCTTTCTGTCTCAATCGCAAAGTTGATGTACTTAACCTAACGATGGCCTGCCTCCTCGGCTACAATGTCAGAGAAAATCTTTATCAAATGTCTACTATCAACAGCTCTTGACAAAGTCTTTTTCACATTCCTTCGATGCCAGTTTAATCTCAAGACACTCCGTATCATTATCTCTGGGAACAACCCCCAGCCTCATAGCTTCATCCTCAGTGAACGTGCCAAACTGATCGACCTCATCAATCTCCCCAAGACCGCGTGGCGGCCAGAGGCGATTTACAAGCACATGTAACAAGAAACTGATCACAAATCCCAGGGGGAAAGCGAGATAGTAAAGCCTTGTACATCCCACGGGCACAACAATCGCGGTGTTGACCGCGTTGATGAAGCCGGGCAGCTGTGGCGTGAAACCGACGATCCAGGAAAGGAACGTGCGCCAGTTGATTCCGTTCCAGAAGTAGTAAATACTCTCAGGAGAAGGGTTGTAGAGGTCTGTCAATTTCACTTTCCTGCGACGGATAACCCAGTACTCAGCGATCATAATCCCGCACATCGGGCCCAGGAACACAGAATACGCTGATAAGACGTTGATGAACGTGGATGCGCTCGAGAGCAACTCCCAGGGGCACATGGCGATGGATATGACCAGGACTATGTATGACCCGCGCCGGATATTGATGTACTGTGGCAGCAAAGCGCACAGGTCCATCCCGCCAGAGAAGGCGTTGTCCACCGTGTTTATAGCTAGCTGGCAGGCTACCAACCCAACTCCTGCGAAGAAAGCTCCCGCGCGAGACCGGGCATTGTAGTCTGTGTCCATCCATTTCAGGGCAATCTCAGGTGGGTTCCAGATCGCTTCCCCGTATATCCCCATTGTGGCGGAGGACGCAAGACAGCCGAAGAACGGCATAAATGCGCCAAACACGATGATGGAGAACCACTGTCCGAACACTTGATCTCCCGGCCTCCGTGCGAAACGGGAATAGTCTGGCTGGTTCGTCAGGCCGACTGCAATGCTGCCGATCGTGGACGTGACGCCCTTGACAATCTGCCAACCCAGTTCTGTCGAGGAAAGCGTCGAGGACTGGTGGAGAAGAGGACCACCACCTTTCGCGATCGCGAGAGCCCAGATCATGATTGACATCAGTGTGACGAACGATATTCCGTTCATGACGGCGAAAAGGGTCCGAGTCTTCTCGGGAGGTAAGTACAGCATGGGAATGGTGAGGACGTTGTAGACGACCCAGCCGACGAACTGCTTGGTGGTCATATGTGCCGATTCAGGAAAGACGTTCTTAAGATGTTGGAACCCGGAGAAAATGGACGAGAGAACTGCCGTTACGCATAGACCGCCTGTCCAGCTTTGGACAGCCATCCTAAGATTGAGTTAGATATGCCCAAGAGACTGTTGACAACAAGGCCTTACCAGACAAGAGACAGCAGTATCCGCTGCAGCAACGCGAGATATGAGCCGTAAATACCCCAGACTGCCCTGGACCAGACTGGAAATCCAATATGCCATTCTGCACCAACATAACCGTTGAAAATAGCGACCGCGGCAATGATGAATTTTCCCAGGATCACTGCGATGACGGTCTGCCAGACAGACAACCCCGACGAGACCAGCGACGAACCGAGCTGCCAGTTACTGAGACATATCTGGTTGATCGCCCAGAAAGAGACGTAGGCCCATTGAGTCCAAGTGCGACGCCACGGGGGCAGGGGCCGTATGTCGTCGTTTATCCAGGCGGAGACCTTGTTCTCCCGGTTCGTGGGGACCGCAAGGAAGGAGGCGATAGAGCGAAGGGAAACCATCCTCTGTGGCCAAATAGAAAATCGGTACCGAGGCCAAAGGCTATCGAATCCAGTGAAAGATGGATCAAGTCTTGAAGAAGTAGATTCGCCGCTGTCCCTGGATGTCCCTGGGACTAAATAGCAAAGTCGACTGAGCCACCAGGATGCACCAGTATCGGGCCTATCTATCGCTCTCACATCCCCTGGTGCGATTAACGAAGGTGAAAGCAGCACATATTCGTCCTTTGACTTTGCTTTCCGATAGATAACAACCGTATAGATGTTCAGACTGACCTATCAACCACGCTCTTGAGCAACGCCTGGACTGATCGCGCAAGACGCGTCGGTAATCAATGTCTCAGCCGATAAGCGTCCGGGGCCGTTCCGTCGGGGGCTTACCAGCTCCATTGGCGGACTGAAAGGATTCAAAGTTGGCCGACAACGATAAGATCTGCCGCCGACACCAAACGGCATCGAATCGGTCGCCCACCTGTTGAATCGAGCCATGCGGGGCCAGGGAACTGGTGGAACGTGGCTGATGCAGGCTCTGGCCCGGATGGCTTGATCCTAGGCCGACTTCGCCGTGATAAATAGCTGGTAGGCATCCGGTTTGACGGGGTGAATTGCTGTCTTTATTTGGCATCCAGTTCTCGAGGTGATTCTTTTCTACCTGTTGGTGCAGCATCAAGAAACCATCACCATGTCCCACGGATTCTACCGCATCGGCGTGGATGTAGGAGGCACCAATACAGATTCGGTCATCCTCGACACGCGAGCGGCCGATTCACCCAATCGGGGTGTCGTTGCACTCAAGAAGACACCTACGACAAGCCCTAATGTCACGGATGGTATCGAGACGGCCGTCCGCAGTGTCCTGGAGCAATCCCAGGTTCCAACAGACCAGGTTGCATGCCTCACCATCGGGACCACCCATTTCATCAATGCCATCGTCGAGCATGATGCCCGGCGACTGTCCAAGGTCGCCATCATCCGTCTCTCCAGAACCTTCACTCGTGAAGTACCCCCGTTCTCCGACTTCCCTCCCGCGCTGGAGAAGCTCATGAACGGTCATTATGGCTACGTAAATGGAGGCTTGCACATCGACGGATCACAAGAAGCTCCTGTCGACGAAAGTCAAGTTATAGCGCAATGTGCCATTATTAAGGAAAAGGGCATTGACGCGGTCGTCGTGTCCGGTGTCTTTTCACCGATTGACGAGCATTTCCGCCAGGAAGACCACGTACGGAACATTATCCTTCGCGAACTTCCAGGCGTGGATGTTGTCTGTTCGTCCGAGGTGTCACAGATTGGGTTCCTTGAACGAGAAAACGCATCCATTCTCAATGCCTCTATCCTCAAGTTCGCGCGGAGGACCATCCGCGGGTTCCGGGCCGCTATGAAGCGACTGAACTTGAAATGCGCGCTCTACCTTACGCAGAATGATGGTACTTTGATAGATGCCCCGGCGGCAGCTAAGCTGCCTATCCGGACCTTTTCTTCTGGTCCGACCAATTCCATGCGGGGTGCCGCCTACCTAGGTCTCCAGCAGGGCCAAAACGGTACCGAAATACAGGAGCGAACGGCCACCATCGTTGTTGATATTGGGGGAACGACCGCAGATGTGGGCGTTCTTCTCCCGTCCGGATTTCCACGCCAGGCATCTGCGTACGTCACTGTTGCGGGAGTCAAGATCAATTTTAGCATGCCTCATATCGAATCCATTGGCCTCGGTGGCGGTTCAATTGTGCGTGCCGCCGCCAACAACAAGGTCACGGTGGGACCAGATTCAGTGGGACATTACTTGGACTCCAAGGCAATGGTCTTTGGAGGCGACACTCTTACAGCTACAGATATTGCAGTTGCGGCAGGGGAGCAGATAGGAAAGGCGGAATTGGTCAGCCACCTGGATGCTCTTATCGTCACGAATGCACAGGCGAGGATAAAAAGCATGCTAGAAGGAGTCATCGACCAGATGAAGACTTCTCCGGCCCCTCTCCCAGTTCTTCTCGTAGGTGGAGGATCCGTCATTGCCCCCACGACACTAGATGGAGTATCCAGTGTCATCTGTCCGCCATTTCACTCCGTAGCGAACGCCGTGGGTGCAGCTATATCTAAGGTTGGAGGCGCAGTCGATGCTATCCAGAACACATCAGAACAGTCGGCCTCCGAGATTGTGGAGAAGGCAAAAGCTACAGCAGTCGAGCGTGCCGTTGCCGCTGGCGCCCTTCCGGAAACAGTGTATGTCGCAGAGGTCGACACAATCCCTCTACAATATGTGGCGAACCAAATGAGAGTCATTGCAAGGGCAGTTGGGGAACTCTCCCCGCAAGGGCTCCCGTTGAAAGAGAACACCACAGAGGAAAGCAGTGAACCAGACGATGACACTATCTACGCCGAAGGCGAAAAGCAGCAAACTACGGAAGACGAGGATTCAGCCCCATCAGCAGTAGACATTCTTTCATATCGTCCGAAAGTCGTCAAGAACCCAACTAACGGCACACATGAGTGGATCATCTCGGAACTCGATCTTGCTTGGTTGGCCGACGGCTGTTACGTTCTGGGGTGTGCAGGGGGTGGTTCGCCATTCAGCGAATACATTCGTCTACGGGATCAAGTTCGACACGGTCATATCATGCGCGTTGTCGATGTGTCTTCGCTAAAGGAGGACGCCGTCATCTACTGGGGTGGACACATGGGCAGTCCAGCTGTATCTGTAGAGAGGCTTGCAAACGACGAGACTGAGCAAGCAGTTGCCGAACTGATGGAGTTCCTGGGACACAAAAAGATCGATGCATTCATCGATCTGGAGATCGGGGGTGCAAATGGCTTGCAGGGGCTGGCATTAGGGTCGTCGAAGAACCAGAATTGTCCAACTGTCGACGCAGACTTCATGGGTACGGCCTTTCCAAAGCAATTAATTGTTCTTCAAGGGAGGACTAACACGAACAGGGCGCGCATATCCGACATACTGGCAAACGACACTCTGCGCTTACACAACGGGCTCCCTGGTGCCATGCGCTATAACAAGCGGCGATGGCAACACCATTTTCATGACCAAATCAGCTACAGACGAAATCGTCGACCGGGCACTTCGCGCATCGTGCTCGGAAATGGGCAGCCGGGTCGGGATGGCGGCGAAGCCCACAACCAAACACGCCATAGCCTCATTCAGCGTGTTGAACACGATCTCCCTAGCATGGCGCATCGGGCGCACCATCGCGCTTGCCCACGCCAACAACACCGTAAGCACAGTCGCGGAACAAATGGTTACCGAATGCGGCGGACCCGAGGCTGCCAAAATCCTGTTCCGCGGCAAGATTATCGCCGTAGAACGGAGACTTTTCAAGGCGCACTCCTACGGGGAGATAACCATCCAGCAAGTTCGGAGTGATGAGCAGGAGGACAGTAGCAGTAGAAATTCATTCGAGGCAGCGGGGATAACCCCGGTGGCGACGGGAGGCGTGTTGAAGATCCCGTTTAAGAACGAGAACATCTACGCCAAACATATTGCCGATAACGGTGTTGAGACGTATATCGCCACCGTTCCTGATTTGATATCCGTCTTGGATTCTCAGTCCGGACGCGCACTGGGGGTTCCTGAGTTCCGATACGGCGTTATGGTTACTGTACTTGGGATCACTTGCAGTCCTCGGTGGACCGAGAGCCCTAGGGGTCTGGAGATTGGGGGGCCGAGAGCGTTTGGATATGATTCTATTCCGTACGTGCCTCTGGGTAAGTACGTGGAGCCAAAGAGTGTCGTGTCAGAGTATGCGGAGCACTAGTAGTAGGTCAGGTTATCTAGATCGTGTAATTAGCAGTACATAGAGTGTGTATAGACAGACAGACAGAGCAATAGACAACGGCAGATATGAAGCAGACTCAGCCTGTCAATAATTATACTGTCAACACCTCCCCAGCTTTCCTCGGTCCGAGCTTCGCAGGCGGGGGATTCCGGTCCGCCAGTTTTCCAGGTCGACCACCGTCACCATCGGCCACCGTGGATTTCTCTTATTTTCTCGACTCTTGCCTTTTCGCATATCGTCACCCCTACAATCCTGCAGTCATGTTCCGGACGATATCTCGACGAGCTCCTCGTCGCCTACCCACGACTGCGGGCAGTCTGTCATCGACGCGCACAGCTTTGCGGCCTTTCGCGAGCTCTTCCATCCGAATGTCGTCCTCTCAGCTCCCTGCCGTTCAGCCTCCCATATCGACGTCGCTTCCCGCAGACTCGTTCCAGCTACTATCGACAGCTGATAAAGCTGGAGCTGCCGAAGATGCTCTGTTCGAGCAGCAGATCAAAGATGTCGAGGCGTGGTGGAGCTCCCCGCGGTACGAAGGGATCAAGCGACCCTACTCGGCCCAGGACGTCGTGAGCAAACGCGGTTCCCTACAGCAGTCGTATCCGAGCTCGTTGATGGCTCGGAAACTCTTCAACCTACTGAATGAACGAGCGGCGGAGGGAAAGCCCGTCCATACCAGTGAGCGCTGAGAAAAAAAACCCCCTTCATTTTCCTGCGAAAAAGTACAGACATTAACCTACGCTCTCCCCAATTACTACAGTGGGCGCCATCGATCCCGTCCAAATGACACAGCAGGCTCCTAACCAGGAAGTTCTGTATATTTCCGGTTGGGCCTGTTCCTCGCTCTTGACCACTACCAACGAGGTTTCGGCCGATTTCGGCGATTATCCGTACAACACCGTTCCGAACCAAGTCCAGCGCTTGTTCAAAGCACAACAGTTGCACGATCGGAAGCAATGGGATGCAAGGCAGAAGTTGAGTGCTGAGGAGAGGCAGAAGACTCCTTACGTTGACTATCTGCGGCCAATTGTCGCTGATGGAGATACTGGGTATGTGCCGCCTCCTCCTCCTTGAACCTCGGTACTTGTATGGCGAAAAGAAAATTGGAACTTGGATTGCTTATTTTTATTCTTGAGTATAGTCACGGTGGACTGTCAGCGGTCCTGAAGCTGGCCAAGCTCTTCGCGGAGAACGGTGCTGCGGCCGTCCACTTCGAGGATCAGATGCACGGTGGGAAGAAATGTGGACATCTGGCGGGCAAGGTTCTTGTACCAATTGGCGAACACATTAACCGCTTGGTTGCTGCTCGCTTCCAGTGGGATCTGATGGGGGCCGAGAACTTAGTTATTGCCAGGACGGACTCCGAGAGTGGGAAGCTACTGAGCAGCGCTATCGACGTTCGCGATCACGAGTTCATTCTCGGGGTCACAGAGGACATCGAGCCGCTCGCCGAGACCCTACAGGCAATGGAAAGGGAAGGGGCCGCCACGGAGGAGATCAACGCGTTCGAACTCGAGTTTGTGAAGAACCAGAAGCTGGTCACGTTTGACGAAGGTATTATCATTTCCTATATCCGTGTGCGTTGTTGGTTACCTGCCAGAATGGCTCACTGACATCTATATAGCGGTCGACGCACATCTCGAGGCCGAGGGTGCCCCCTCTGCTGCCAGAGAAGCGTACAAGAAGATCGTCCAGGAAAACCCAGACTTGTCCATTTCCCGCCGGAGAGTATTGGCAAGCGACTACACCAAGACTCCCGTGTTCTGGTCCAGCGACATCCCCCGCACAAGGGAAGGCTACTACCACTACCGTGCCGGCTTCCCTGCCGCCACGAAACGCGCGAAGGAATTCGCTCCGTACGCCGATCTCTTGTGGGTCGAAACCGGTGATCCGGACGTAGCGAAGGCGGCCACGCTTGCCAGGGATGTGCGGTCCGCGTACCCCGGCAAGAAACTCGTTTACAATCTGTCTCCGTCATTCAACTGGATGGGCCAAGGCTTCGATGAGGCATCGCTGAAGTCGTTCGTATGGGATCTTGCTAAGGAAGGGTGAGTTTGAAGTTATCCAGCTCCTATCCAGATGGAAGATAAATAATATCTAACGAGCAAACCGTACAGATTTGTGCTGCAACTCATCTCCCTGGCCGGCCTACACACCAACGCGACAATAACGACGGAGCTTTCTCGCGCGTTCAAGGACGAGGGCATGCTCGCGTATGTCCGTCTGGTTCAGTCGCGCGAGAAGGAGCTCGGAGTCGATGTCCTGACGCATCAGAAGTGGAGTGGGGCACCGTACATTGACGGCATTCTGGGAGCCATCCAGAGCGGTAGCAGCAGCAGCAAGAGCATGGGAGAGGGTAACACTGAAAAGGGTGAGTTTGAACACTCTCTGTTTTCATCTGAAGTTCCTTCAGGGCAAAAGTGACCACAGCTGACTTACTCTCAACAGGTTTCTAAGATATTTGCTAAAATTTAAGCCTAGAGAATATAATTATGACATGTTTACTCCACAAGCGTCTCCGTAGACGACTATTAGTCTTAGACATTAGCTCTCGTGACTCAGCCTATCATCGGTTGTCTTCCATTCTAATTGTATTAATCACCACACACACAAATCACATTGCAAATCATGCAGCAGGCCTCGAACATGAACAAGGATGTTCAGAAGCCAATATTAGCAAATTACTTCGTAGACGCCAATTTGTCCGCGTTGCTACAGACATATCATGTGTTGGCCATGCGTCGGCAGCCGGGTTATCAGCTACCAGACACGTAAATCACGTAAATCAAACAGACACCGAAAAATCCCCGAAACAAAAGTCCTGCCACGTCCTTTGGAAAATCGAACAGGTTCGAGCCGGGAAAAAAAGTCCCATTCGGCAGTGAACGGCTCGGGCGCGAACGAAACGACTGCCAGCTCAGCGTAGGAAATCGAACGGGGCCCCGAAAACGCCGCCGACGTAGACTGATCGACAAACGGGCCGCTTGCGGCTCCCCCATCTCGTCACTGGTAATTATCGCGCAGCGTACGTCACTTCATGTATCTGTTGCCGGCGGACAGGCCTAGAAGCCATCCAAGTTGGCAGCATAACTCGCTTTTGGAGAATACTCAGTGGAAGGATGACGAGGGCTGTCTGTTCTCTGTACCGTGATCCGCGTCTACGTTCGTATGTGGCTGCAGATTGGGACGGGATAGCCCGCTATATGCGCAGCATGATCGAAACGCTCTACGTGTTGGTCTAGGAGAGAAGAGGGTGTCAATGGATCTGATGAGTCGCCATTTCCAGCTCTCCGCGACCGACTTGTTTCGGATACGACGTCTACAACACCAAGCCTCTGGGGCCACTTCAACGTATATCGACAGGACTAGGGGGGAAGCGAGAGCAATGTCTCCTTGACGGGAAAGAAGCCCAAGGATAGCGTGCTAACAAGCGTCGATAACCACTTTTACCAGATGCGCTGTTACCCTCTCCTCCGGAATCCTCGCATCGGACCATGTCTCGGTGGGAGATCTGGAGCGTATGTGATGACATGTTCTTGCGCTACTTATTTATTGGAAAATGGTTGCTGGGATGAGGATCCAGGAGATGATGAAAGCTTGCATGGCCACAAGGTAGTGGCTAGGATAGGGACAGAAATAAACTGACAACCTTGGAGTGGATTGCCTGGTTTCTTGAAAACAGCCAATTCCATTCAGAAAGCAAAAGTGACAAAAAGATGAGACCGCATATCGACTCGCTGGGAAATACGTTTTGCTCTATATCCCTTTGCTGTAGCGAATTCCCTTCGACACGCAGAAACTTGAGATCGTCTAAAGATCCATCTGGACCTGCTCTGTCTCCCGTCTACCAGCCGAATGCACTTTTGGGTTCCCATTTCGGGTCCGCAGTACGGGGGCGATCTTCGAAACATGGCCCCCCAACACTCGCTGGAATGTAGGTCTAGCTTTGTTAGAATCCAATCATGGTTCGAGTTTATTCCTTTCACTGCTCTGTATCAAAAATGGCGTGGGGAATCATGGGAAATAGGAAAAATAAGAGAGGAAAGACAAAGATGACATCAAATTTGTTTTCCATGCCTCAGACTGGCAACCGGCGAGATAACCACTGTTAAGAACTTCTCGCCCACCGCACGATACCACACAGGTTTGAGGTCACAAGTTCCCTTCCCCTCCTAGAACTCAGGTCGAACCAAGGAGTTGAGTTTACATACAAATAAGACCTCGGCGTCCCTGTCTCAAGACCCCGAAGATAATCATCACTGATTTCAAAATGCACGAAGCATATGTAGTGCTGCGTAGCATTAATGACTATAACACTGCCCAACTTATCAGTACAAGTGAAACGAATACTAAGTCGAGGAGAAGGGTAATCGGCACAATACCTGCTATGCTGTAACTCCCCAAGCGGATCAGCTAGTCGGGCTACCAAAGCTTGGCACGTCATCTGCGCAAAACATTTATCTGAGATGATTGGTTTGCCACTCTCCAGAGATTGAAAGTGTCTTTTAGCTTCCAAAATAGCTACCCGGTTTTTCGAGACCTGAAAGACGCCACCGTCATCAATAGCTACAATCCTCTGCCCCCGGACCGACGCAGCGAGTCTCGTTTTAGCATCTCGAAATTCGACTACCCTAGGTAAAATCTCGGAATCTTGGGGCGGGGCAAAGTATAAGATATGTCGAATGACACATGATGTGAGTCGTAAGGTTTCATCTTCGGGCAATGCGAGCAACATGTGAGATTCAGCATCAATATATCCTACAGAAGAGGTAGTACCCTGAGAGCCCTCGGCCAACGGACTGCTGGACCCAATTTGAATCGTGCTGGAGTCAATGTAAATAATCATTCTGGAAGGTTTGCCGTCTGGGACGTTTTGATCTCTCCGCATAATAGTCGTCCGCTTCGTCCTCGGAGCCATCCGGCGCATCCCTCGTACGGCGGTCATGGCCGCCTTTGAACATTGCCATAGCCGCCCAAACTTGGCCAAGAGAGACACCACAATTAGAATCCCGCACGAGATGGTGTTCACTCTGAGTCATCTGTGCCGCATCTGGCCCGTTCAAAAATTTCACGATCTCAGGTGAGGATTCCAAGTCTGACCGCTTGGTGTGTCCCGATAAGATCGGAAGAACATTGTGCTGAGCATCTTTCCGAATTACGCGAAATGCAAACAGGTGAGCACGATCCCATTGACTTGCGGCAACATCAGGAAGTTCTGAGAGCGAGAAATCGCTTTCAGCTTCGAATCGACCCTTGAAGACCGACTCAGAGGTTACAATACTGAAATAAGGGGCGACGGGCATGGTAAGTTGTTGTACAGCGTACACGGTGGGTTAAGATTGGAGTTTCTGTCCCGTCCCCCTCAGCCCTTGGTCCGAGCTCTGCGGTAATCGTCTGACTCAGCAAGTTGGGGATCTCCTGGCGAAAGCAAGACGAAATGTTATACCGCGTCTGAGCAAACGCGGCCATCAAAATGTCGACTTCCAGCCTTCATGACCTCCAGCGCTCTTGTCCCGATCTCTTTGTGCACCCATTATTCTGGGACTCGCGCCTTCTTTCCCTGATGGGATGCCGGTTCCGAGAGGTTGATACCACCAGACGAGGACCAGTGAAAGATGACCATAATGTTCTGCAACAGGACCGCGACAGTGAAGCACCTCCTACTAGTGATGGCCTCGGAGTACCTGAGTGTGTCAAGAGACTTGCCGAGAGTAGCGCGCCACTTGTGAAGCGTTTCGCCCTCATTCATCTTCTAACTCGCCAGGGAAGCGCGTTTCAACTTTGCGATACGAAATCTTTATGCAGGACCGATGATTCTGTCGACAGCAAACAGCCTACATTCTTTTTCGCAAACAAACGGGTGTACCGACCGCCTTTGACCATGTTCTCTCTTCGTGGGCAGCATGACAAAAGTCAATCATCACTGCCATTTGTCGGCTATTTTGACTACTCGGAGGTCAACCAGCGTAGACGACGCACACGTTACCGCCGTGCCAGGGGAGGTGAACTGGGCCCGAAGGAATGGATCGAGGATCCGTATTTAGCGTGTGTCTTGCTGTCCATTGCACAGTTCCAGATGAGCGTTGGACCGCCCCGATCGACGACCCCCCATTTGTCGAAGCCGCGTCTCCTCGTGACGAACCCGCTAGATACTAAATTCATCCATCTTTACGTGGCTGAAATCCCGCCTGAGCTTCTCAAAGCACTGGATACACCGACGAGCCCGACGAAACATACGCACTGGCCTATCGACCGAACAGAAGTCGCATTCGAACCTTTCGAAAGTTTCCAGGAGCGAATAATTGAGGCAATACTACTGGATCCTAGTTCTCGCGGAACATCGAAACGAAAAAATATGCACTCTGGTGATTCGGACACAAGGGCATTTTTGTGCATTGGGTCAGATGATGGAAGTCCTCCTATAAAAAAATGCAAGAACGGTGCATAGCACGCTGGTGTGTGTAGCTGTATACTCTATGTCGCACTGCAACTAGGGATTTGCTAGGCAATGCGTGCTCCCCGGAATCTAACGGAGCTGGGTATATGCCTTTGTGGAGCGCGGGAGGAGGCACGGGCGATCAGGCCTGCCATATCGACTTGACGGAATGTGGAATGATAACAGTGAATATACGCTTCCTGGCGATGACTGGCGAGTTGTGCTCGACGCATTGACTGTTTCGGTGGTTGTGACAAAGCAGAGCAAGAACAACAACATCGTTGGCCTATGGAAGGCGTATTATGCATACCGAGCTCATGGGCAAGTCCTACCTGTCCACCTTAACGATGGTTGGCTGGGGATACGAATCCGATCCAGAAGTGTAGACGAAGACGTTGAAGTCGGGAGAAGAGCAGCACTGGTTTGGAGATACCATTCTCGTAGGAGTTGTTTATGCGCCTGGTGTTAGCGTGGGGAGGGGTATATCCACGTTGTAAGAAGGAAGAAGATAGTGGAAGACGAGAATCCCCCCTGATCGCGCGAGTTGGTGGCGCGATCAGGGCCGAGAAGTCCGTGCAGACGAGGGTTCCGGGTGATGAGACCGAGGCATCGGTCGCGGTGGAGATCGATGACTACAGCGCTGTACAGAGGAGTCGAGATTTTCCCGCCTCCGTGGAAGCTCCCATGACAACCTCCTTTCGACGACTTGATTGGAGGGCGATGAGGATCTCGATCACGTCAAGCATCTCGCGCTTCATGATCCGTTATCGCTCGACGGACGAGATGGTTATTGTTGGGCTTATCCGCGACGAAGGAAGCGGTCTGATAGCGGGAGGACAGTAGAACGTTAGAGCAGGGATGCCTCGTTGTGGACAGGTACACTGATTACCCTGAAGTGTCAGGGCACCTCCAGCTATGACGGTGATGGAGAGAGATACAGATTAGCATCCGTTCGCATCCGCTGAGGGATCTCAGGCACAGCTTTGCACATGCTCTCCTCACTACTCAATAGATGACATCAGGCAAAAAAAAGAGCGCGGAACCAAAAGATCACCACCTCAGCACCACGGCTACGAAAACACGCATCTCACCTCACTCGCCAATTCCGAACAGTCCTCGTCCTCGTCCCTCGTGCCTGAGCATACGACGCAGGCCAGTGACGCAAGCAGCCCGAGAATCATGCCGGACCAGGTAAAAAAAGAAACAAAGGCGCAAACTCTATTATGCCGGGGGCGTCGTAGCCGAAACTTTCTTTTTCTCAGCCAGTTCGCCACCACCAGCCGGAGCCTGCTGGAGCCTGCTGGGCGCATGCGGTTGCGAAGAGTCGGTCTGTGATCGGCCATGTCACTCCCGAGTGGATCATCGTGGTGCTGCGTGACGCGCTTGTTCTTTTTTTTTTTTTCATTTCCCCCCTTTTCTGGAAGGATAGCTAGCGGCCACGGATCGATTCCGATCGGGAAGGAATATTATAGCTTTTAATAATAATAATTAATGCAGGCTGCCGTGTGTGACCGTTCCTCGAATGTGAACCTCACCGCAGCACGACGTACGCACGTACGTACGTACGTGCTGGTGTCCATAGGTATGGACAACAACCCGGACGCAACAACAACCAGCAACAGACAAGTAAACGGAACGAATAAGCAACAGCAACATTTGGGCCGCAGAGAGCGCGAGTAGCACGAACTGGAAACAAATATCGCAGGTCACCTGCCCCGTGGCCTGACGCTGATCACGGACAGCATCATCGAGAGCAAAAGCAAAGAGTCGTATTCTACCGTCGACCCCCGAAGCTTCTCCTGCTAGGTGCACTGATGCTCACCTCGTCCGCGCATTCTCCGTGGTCGGCCAGCATGGGCCGCTATGCCGATACGAAAGTTTCAGCCCAGTGCCGCTCTATTGATAGTTCCCTCTTTCTTCCATGAGGGCCTGGATCGTCGTGTATATCAACCCCCAGGGCGATATGCTTCTCCCTTCCCCCTTTTACTCACAGAGCCTGTAAAGCATACACTTATCTTTTTACTTCTCCCGATTGTGGAATTCGTCCCTGACAATAAACAACAGCCTTCCCCCCCTTCTTCACCGACCGACCCAGCAGATCATCTATTATCTTCTGGAACCGTGGAAACAACCAACTCGACCGAGGTCGTCCGCTTGCCCGTACCATACATCACATCCATCTAAGCGATCGGCGGTCCATCGGCCACGTCGATCTTGAATTTATAATTTCTAATTTGCAGTTTCTTCTTATAGGTGGGTCTGACATGAAGCACCGCAAGATGGGGGTGAGAAAAAAACCCAAATATCCCTCCCCGGGGAGAGCAATACCTCCTCCCCTCTTCTCCTCTTCTTTCTCTCTTTCTTGCTTCCCCCCCATCTATATTCAGTCAAAACTCATGTTCCCAGACTGATTTCTAACTCTCTTTCTTCAGGCCGCACTGCCTTGAGCTGCGTCAAACCGTAACAGTCTGCTCGTCTGAGTCTTGACTGTCAGGACCTGTTAGCCTTTGTGGTTCGCCACAGCCTCTTTTTTTAAATCGAGGCCACAATTTGGCCCGAGGGCCAAATCCGAGAGTATCCTACTCGGAACGAAGGATCTATTGCAGAAGAGTGCTGCAGAGTTGATATTTTCCTTCAAAAAGAGGAAATAATTTGACTTTTTTCCGAAAGAAAAAAAAAAAAAATTCTTTTTAACCACCATGACCGTGGATGTACAGCTTTCCCACAACCTCTCCGCCGGCTGCGGACTCTGCGGGAAAACAGAGAACCTGCAATGCTGCCCACGGTGCAAGGTCATGTTTTACTGCAGCAGCGAACACCAAGCGGCGGACCGCGAAGCACACAAAACGCTCTGCAAGATGGTATCCAAGAAGCGGGCGCGGCTAGAGTCCGAAGAACGCGCTCTGCGCTCCAACGCCCCCTTCTCGTGGCTACGCGAAGACGTCTTCACGAACTACGAGGGTATTTTCTGGGGAATCCTAGAGACGCGCGAGTACATGCGCGCTCGGTTCGCACTGGCCGACGCCCTGGGCAAGGTCAACACGCGGACATCCGTGCAAACACAGGTCGAGCATCTGCTCGACATGCTCCGGCTATGTCGGAGCGATAACATGGGCGTGCGCAACATCATCCCCTCGCTCCTGCTGCGCCTCAACAAGGACCAGGAGTGCTACGACTTCATCAAATGGTGGCACACCACGGGCGGCGACGGCGGGTACGACTGGTCGAACACCGATCTGCCGTATCTAGATGTGCGGAATGCGGATGTCTTCGAGGACGTCGAGCCGTTCTGTCGTCGGCCGTTCAATCTCAGCCACACGGTGGCCGTCACGCTGTTGAAGATCAAGCTCCTGCTTGATCTCGAGGCGCTTCACAACTCCATCGTAGTGGGCGCGAAAGTACCCCGCGAGATCCTCGATAGTATCCAGCGGCACATCGTGCGGAGTCCCATCATCGCGTCCAACAGGAAGCTCATGGAATGCTGGGACCACTCGCGGTATATCGAGGCACTGGAGCTCCAGGTGTACAGCCTGTACATGGCTGTGAACATGTTCAACCCGCACTTCTGGAAGTGTCTGGCCGATCCGTGCTCGCATCTATCTGTTCGGCCCACATCGTACACGCAGGGTAGCATCGAGGAGGCGCAGCTGGTTCTGCAGGACTCGTACGATGCTTGGGTGGAAACGCCCGGTGCCATCTCTGTGATCCAGGGGTTGATGGCCGACGAGCGGATGCACTGTGACGCAAGCAGCGTGTCCTCAGACGAGGGGATGGGGGTGCAGACGAGCCTTGTGCGAGCCTTCTGAATATAAGCTACCCCATTCGAGATAAGGCTATATACATATATATATGCATGTGTACAGTGATGCCCTCCCATCTGTCTCTCCCCCTTTCGTTGGTTTGTATATGATACATCTCTCGGATTATACGATGCGTGCACGATACCCGGAATTGAAGGTTTTGAATACAAGTGTTTATATTTATCGGTGTTTCTATCCTATTGGGGGTCATAGCCAGGAGCGTTGATTGGCGTTTTGAAAATGTCGCAGTCTGATTGCCCTATAGACAACTCATCTTGTACTTAATTAATATATTAATTCTCATCACCCTTGAGCTGTGAGGATCGTCCGAACCAGATGCAAGTTAGCTTCCTGCGTAAGCCACCGAATGATCACAGCTTCAATAAAGTATCCACAGCTAATACTCCATTCTTATCCTTCATGTCGATGAAATCAGGCCGGTCTCTGCGTAAATACAGCCGAACTTCAAGCTGCGCTATTCGCTTGACGTCAATAATCTGATCGACGTGGAGAATACCTCAAATAACAGACAAGCACAACCAGACTCGGAGCGAGAGCTGCAGATCTCCAGAGCAGAAATGGCATTGAGGAAGACAAGTCTAAAGAGGCTCGAACCCTCTAATAATATCGCTAGGCCCAACATTGGTGGCAGGACAGACAGGGGTGGGTGGGGGAGAAGAACTGTGGGGAAAAAAACAAGCTCCTATTGCACCATCGTCACAGCTCGAGAGCGCCCACTCGAAACGCGTCAACGACTACCTATGATACGAGCCGTTCATTTTGAAAGACCGATAAGGAACCCCCGAGCAGCCACATAGAGATTGCTTGGAATTGTCTCGTAAAGAGCATGACGAAAAGGAGGGGTAGATGACGAGATCACCAAGCATGCGGTGCTCTCTCTCTTGTATCTACGGGCTTTCTGCTGAGGCGCAATAATACTAGCAAAAGGCAGTGCAGTGAGAAGACAGAACCAGGTGAACAAGTGCATGCAGTGTGACTTGATGCGATTGTCCTCTCTGAAGACGCAATGCTCAGTCACCTTTTTAGCATTTGCATGGCTCTCCTGGGCAAAACCTTGCAGGCACAATGGTAGTATATCATTTGTCTAAGGGCACTGTTACCAAGGGCCATGGCGAACACCTCCACCTTGAGCACGAGTCGAGAGGGGGGGGGGGGGGTTCTGCAGAGCCCTATAAAGAGCTGGATTCTGTCTCCTCGTCAGTACCTTTTGATCTGCTACTTCCCAGCAAACCAGTGCCTGTCTCCGGTCTGATCTCTCATTCATCGATCTGCTATCTCTCTTTTTGCGAAGTGTCCTCCGTGTCGATTTCATAAGTAAATATATCACGCCTATAACTGCCCTGTCCATAATAAAAATGTCCACCGACGTCAAAGATGTCGATGCTCTCGTGGTCGGGGGCGGATTTGGTGGCATCCGGCTCGTCCATCTACTGAAGAACAGACTCCATCTCAAGAACGTCGTCGCCATCGAAAAGGGCAGCAGCCTCGGTGGAACATGGTACTGGAACCAGTACCCCGGCGCCCAGACCGATACGGAGAGCTGGGTCTATCGCTTCTCCGATGACCGCGATCCGCCCCAGTGGGATACACGATACCTGAAGGCGGAAGACCTCCAGATCCAGATCGCGGACACTGCGAAGAAAACGGGCGTCGCCGAGAACTTCATCTTCGAGAACGAGGTGGTCTCCGCGCATTACGATGCTGCCCGGAACCGATGGGATATCGCAACGGACAAGGGTCTACGTTTCTCAGCAACCTACTTCCTCACTGCGCTTGGAATCCTCACCAATCCCAATATCCCCAAGTTTCCCGGGATCGATTCTTTCAAGGGCATCTCCTTCCATTCAGCCCGGTGGCCCAAGGGTCTCGACGTCACCGGGAAACGTGTCGCTGTGATCGGCACAGGGCCGTCGGGGAGCCAGATCACGGCTACCATCCACCCGCTCGTGAAGCAGATTACCGTCTTCCAGCAGAGGGCGCAGTATATCGTCCCCGTCAACGACCGGCCGGTCAGCGAGGAGGAGAAGAAGGAGATATATCGCGACTACGACCGCATCTGGAACACGGTGTTCACCTCGCTCTTTGCGATGGGGTTCGTCGAGAGCAAGAAATCCGCTCTCGACGCGACGGAAGAGGAGCGGAGAGAGGTCTACGAGCGCATCTGGAACAAGGGAGGTGGATTCCGGTTCTTCTTCGAGACATTCAATGATCTCGCAACGAGTCTGGAGGCGAACGAGACGGCCGCGGCTTTCGTCCGGAGCAAGATCGCTGAGATTGTGAAGGATCCCAAGACGGCCAAATTGCTGCAGCCCCAGGGGCCGTACGGCGGCCGTCCACTCTGCACGCAGGGCTACTACGAGGCTTTCAACGAGCCGAACGTGTCCCTCGTCGACATCGCAGGGAACCCGATCTCGAAGATCACGCCGACCGGTCTCGAGCTCCATGACGGCCAGACATTCGAGTTCGACATCATTGTCTATGCCACCGGTTTCGACGGAGTCGACGGCGCGTACCACAATATCGACATCACGGGACGCAACGGTGTCAAGTTGACTGAGGCGTGGAAGGACGGTGCGAACGCCCTGTACGGCGTCAGCGTTGCTGACTTCCCCAACTTCTTCACCGTTACGGGTCCCGGTGGTCCGTTTGCAAATATGCTCCCGTCGATCGAGTTGCAGGGGGATTTCATCGCGCAGCTGATCGAGGAGGCAACGAAGAGGGGGGACAAAACCGTCGAGGCGGACGCGAATGCTCAGGTGCGGTGGGCGGAAACCGTGCAGGCAGTATCCAAGCAGACCGTCTTCGACAAGGTGAAGTCGTGGATCCAGAATGACAACGTTGAGGGGAAGAAGAAGTACAGTGCTTTCTTCTTGGCTGGACTGCAGACTTATCATTCCAAGTTGGCCGAAGAGGCTGGTGCGAAGTATCCCTCGTTCGTCTTTGCGCACTGAGCTTGCGGTGGACATCATGACAGCGACGATCATTTTATATTTCTTTGCCCTACTACGCTATACCAGCAGCGTATGGTTTTGTTAGTACACTATCTCATAATAAGCAATGACTTGTTTCCATACCGGATCAGAAAGCTCGCCCCTTACTTGACATTAGTTGTGGTTTGACTGGTCTGTCTAGCATAAACCAAGGCCACCTAATAGATGTCCTGGGCAGCTACTACAACGGAATCGCGTCTGTAACCCCCGTAAACAGCTCATCCAGGGCAGCCGCGTCTATATCCAAATACTCCTGGAAATCCGGAAGCGCAGGTGCGGAGACGACATCATCGTCGCCAGGGTCATCAGCAGAGCCGATCTTGGCGGCTAAATCGCTGCAGTTTGCCAGACAATTATCAGCGAGGTCCCAAGCGAAGTTTCGACGATGAGACTGTAGTGTATCGATCATGTCCTTTGCGATCCTGAGAGGCATGTTGTGGGCTGGGTTTCTCGCTCGAAGGCCCGTTCGGAGTAAGAATGTCGTGGCGGACGTCAGTGAAAAGGAGTTGAAAGGGATCCAGAAACCGTGGAAGTGAGGCTCTTCTAGCTCCTGGACCAGGTGGACGATCTCTTCGGCTGCCCTTTGGGCCTGTTTGTAGAATGGCGAGGCAGCGTCTTCTTCTGTGAAGTGGGCGGAGCTTTTGTCGAGATCGAGTTGGATGCGTTTGAGTAGGAGCTTTACGGCAAGGTAGGCGAGCCGGAAATTGGCTGCCCCCGGGGCGTTCAGGTTATTTCCTCTAAGGACGAGTCGGCGGATATCATCGCTCAATGCCTCTTCCCATTCATCTAGGAGCCGCTCGAGGAGGTTCGTAACTGATATTTCGGGCCAGGATGGGGCGTCTGGAGAGACGCAGTAGATGTGTCCAAGGTACCGGCCCAGCACCTCCGTTAGGGTAATCAGGGAGATGAAGATCGAAGCCGCCGCTGTATGAGATGGCGAGGTATCAGCAGGGCAAAGGTCGTCGAGCGTTGGGATAGGGACATCGTACTGTGCACGGTTGATCTGCGGAGGCGTCCCGTATGCCAGACTACACCTGTGTAGGACGTCGTCAGCCCTCGTGGACGTGAGAATGAAATGCGAAAAATGACCAAAATACCAGCGATCATGGATAACGATTAACCACCAGATTCGCATTCTAAACCGCTTTTCAGACGGAGATATATTCCAATTGGAAGGATCCCGGTTCAGCCCCAATGCATTGGACAGCGCGACTGCTGTCCCGACCATTCCTCCGTTACCGAAAATCGAGGTACTAGGTCTGCCGCAGACGTTGAGAATTACTGCCATGACGGTTGATATCCCGGGTGACAGATACAGCTCCGAGTGAAGAGCTTCGTTCGCCTGGTTCCAGATGAACCGAGAGTCAAGGCAACGACCAGACCGCAGTTTGGGTGAGCTATCCCAATAGACCAAGGCATTGGCGTACAAATTACACAGAAGTGCTGGCGAGATCTTCTCTTTATGTGTGCTGTATATATTCCGAAAGGAAGCCTCGTCGAATACAGGAAAGCAGATGTTAGCCTTGAAAAAGAACCTTGACATACGTTGATCTTTTAGCAGACTCTTCCCATCAGACTAGAAGTGCCACTGATCCAGAACGTTACTCACAAGTCAATAATTTCCTCGACGTGAGGCTCGATAAACTTCTCTATAAGTTCGCACTTCCCAGCCGCGAGAGACTGGTTAACAGTGACCCCCAACGGTCGTCTTAGTACGGTGTTGAACAGCACCGGTCTGACCGGTAAATTCGAGCTGGGACCGGCTCTAATCAGGCTTCTCCTTCGAGAGTCGGGAACAGTAGAAAGATAGCTCTCCAGGACTTCATTGTCGTCCACAACCGCTGGGCTAACGACATGGGAGCTGCTGTCGCCAGCTTCGGCGACAATGCCCGTCATATTCGAAAGCGGCTCTTCTCTCTCTTGATCCTGAATGTGCAATGGCACTGAGCGATATCCCGGTGACCTGACCGGTACACCAATATCGCTCGGAGTCTCCTGCACTTCGGCCGGACGAGGGATACTCGGCGAACTGCAATGGGGACTTGGGGTCGGAAGCACTCGTCGATTTCGCATGGGTCTGACTTGTCTCTGTGCAGCAGATAGCCTCCGTGAAGATGTTAATCTTCGCTGTAATCTGTCTTCCGCACAAGGGAAGACACATTCAGTGCCGTGAACCAGACACATAATACACGTTTCCGAGGAGTCCCTCGTCTTGCACCGAGACTTCCGCTTCCTGCAGGATAGACATGCCGGGTGCAGGTGAGACCGGTATGGTCTTCCATGTCCGTCGACTCGATTATAGACACTGGGGGTTTCATCCATCTTGATCGATCAGGCACTGGGGCATAGAGGCGAAACGACACTCACACGGCGAAAGCGAACGATGTATGAGTGCGCGGGCAACTTAACGAATTGAATTGAGTTTGACTGTCGACAGCAGATGGCCGCGGACACCGTCACTTCCACCCAGACCTTAGGTGCCTTTCGAAGATCCACGGAACGTGAAAGGAGAGTCGAATGCCGTCTCCGGTCTGTCGAGAAGCTATAGTAGTACAGAGCATGGGAGCAGGAGACTTGCAGCAGTGATCGCTCGACTGCCCGCGGCCAACTTGAAATACCGATAACATAAAGATAGCGACACTGGCCGCGGGGAACTAGTCCTCTGATATCAGTTGGTAGAGCTTATAAGAACCAGCTGCGGCCAAACCGATTTAATGCAGTGACTTTGTTTCAATTATCCCGCAATTTACAGGGTCGAGTTACACCATGGGCTCAACCGACACAGCTTCATTCTTCGCCAGGGCAGACAAGTACCTGATGTCAACGGGCGTCCCTCCATCGCCCGTTGTAATCACCAAGGCCCAAGGCACTCGGCTCTACGATGCCAACAATAAGCAGATTCTCGATTTCACATCAGGCCAGATGAGCTCTTTACTAGGCCATTCCCACCCAGAGATTGTCGAAGTCGTCCGAAAGTACATTGGGGAACTCGACCATCTCCTCAGCAACATGATCACACAACCCGTTGTGGACCTCGCTGAACGGCTAGCTCGCTTACTCCCTGCGCCTCTGGAGAAGTCGTTCTTCTTAAACACCGGCTCCGAGAGCATAGAAGCCGCTATCAAAATGGCAAAGTACTACACCGGCAAGTTCGAGATTGTGGCCTTCATTGCAAGCTACCACGGCCTGACTCAGGGAGCCGGTTCCGCGACATACTCGACGGGTCGGAGGAATGGCGGGCCCTGTATGCCTGGCCAGCTTGCTTTCCCTTCGCCGTACGCCTATCGTTCGCCTTTCCGGAAGCCCGATGGATCCTATGACTGGGAGGCAGAGATGGACTTCGGTTGGTCGATGATTGACCGGCAAAGCGTGGGATCGCTGGCTGCTTTTATCCTAGAGCCCATCCTCTCCACCGGTGGTATCCTAGATCTTCCCCCAGGTTACCTCCAGCGCTTGAGCATTGAGTGTAAGAAGCGAGGCATGCTCTTGATCTTGGACGAAGCCCAGACCGGCGTCGGCCGCACTGGTCGAATGTTCGCTTTCGAGCACGACGGCGTCGTCCCTGATATCCTAGCCCTATCCAAAACTCTCGGCTGCGGTTTACCGCTGGCTTCCGTCAGCACAACCGCTGAGATCGCTCGTGGCTGCCAGGAGACCGGCTTCCTGTGGCTGACTACCCACCTCAACGATCCTCTGACCGCTGCCGTTGGCAATAAGGTACTCGAGATCGTGGAACGAGATAACATCTGCCAGTGTGCCGCTGACCGCGGTGCCCAGCTACGCGCCGGCCTCCTCAAGCTCAAGGAAAAGCACTGGTGTATCGGCGATGTACGCGGCCGTGGACTTCTGCAGGGTATCGAGATCATCTCCGATCCTGAAACTAGAGCCCCTGGACCGGATATCGGTCACGCAGTTTCCAACAGGGCGATGGTCTGCGGTCTCTCTTGTAACATTGTCAGCTTGCCGAGTATGGGGGGCGTTTTTCGCCTGGCACCACCTGTCACTGTTTCTGCGGACGAGATTGAGGAGGGTCTTCAGATCCTGGATGAAGCGTTTTCCTACGTTCTCAATACGAAGACTCCGTAGTCTGTGTGTGATCTGTCAGCTTTCATTTCTATATCAATGGATTAGCTAGTTGATGAAAGTAATTGATTCCTTTCCTAGGAATTTTAGAAACTACTGAACCTGATCGATCCACACATGCTCTCTGAACCGATGACACATCTAGACATGCCACAGGCTTTGGCTCCATCAGTGTACTCGGGCTTCCTTCGCACATTTCTTTCAGCACATATGAGAACATGACCATGTTACCCATTCATCTGGTTCACGAAGATGTATAGCACAGTCTAGGGTGCACAAGTTCTGACGACACTCCAATTGCCTTTGCTGATGTTCATATACCGCTCAGGCCTTATTGAGTTCGGATCGAAGCCTGTCCCTTTCAGCTTGTAGTTTGTTGATGCTGCTCTTCTTCAGCTTTTACTTGACCCTTCCAAGTTTTCTACAGCTCTTCCACGAATCTGGGCTATCTAATGTTAGAGAATGAGGATGGTCAGGGCCCCAGGAAATCTTATCATTATGAAAAGAAGGGCTGGGGGAAGTCCACAGCCAGTAAATTGCTCTTATCTCAGTTGCAACTTCTGCAGCAGGTTCCCATACAGTGTAGCCTGAAACCGGGTCGATCTGGACTGGCGGTGGTTTAAATGGTGCAGCCTAGAGAAGAAGACTTTTACATGGTGTGCATAGGGACTTGGAGGACGACACTGCAGAATGACTCGCTGAGTTTTCTGTGTCATCTTTCGGCAGTGTTAAGATGGGGTAACGGTCAGCTAAGAGATAACATTATTGGCGCTCTTGAAGATTTATGAAGTAGTATCCACTGCCTCAACAACTTTGCACCATAAATCAGCGTCAGTTCTTGCAGAATCATATCCGCAAATATGGAGAGCAACAGGGCCGATATAACCAGGAGACGCCACTTGTTGATTGAGGGTATTCCATTTCTGTTTTGCTGGGATGATTGCACTTTCAGACGCAGGACCAAACAACAGCTGGTCCGGGGGAACAGAACCGCACGGTTCCTGCTGTGTTTCAATTGGCGCAAGTCCGACTGTCCAGGACATTCTGCAGAACTGATGAAGAATAAGAAGCCGAAGCCATCTGGGCTTGTTCTCCCAGAGACTTGTAAGACATTCTACGCGGAATCGACTTGTCACTAGTTGGCTGCGCTGCATCTTCCAGGCCGTTCTCTTATTCTTGCATGTTGATTGCCGTCGGTGATGTTAAGGACTGGCTTTGCTCTGAGTCACTCAGCCCTAACCCTGATACCAGATTGTTGTCGTTGAGATCCGTGGCCTTCCCTTAGCAAGGTGTGCCTTTTCAGTAGCACTCTGCGAGGCCATAAATTAATCGATTGACGATTCAATTATGTAACACTTTCAACTGCTGTTACCCATGATGTGCCGGTATCTGATATCACGTAGTCATCACCAGGTCTTGTTTGTTGATTGTGCGGGATAGTGGCGAAGGGGAAACAAGAGATCACAAGCAACAGGCATCTGGAAGCTCACATGGAGTATTCTAAAGTATGAAGCCTGAATTGCAGGATCGATCTTCTGTGCATGAGCCATCTCGTTTATAAAGGTTACCCTTTCATGATGGTATCCCGACATCTTAGGAGTGTCACGTCATTCATTGGTGGTTATTTCCCTAGGACAAGCAGTAAGAGGTCATGCATTCTATACAAGAAATAGAAATATCCCGAGGTTAAATTAGAAGCATTAAACCGTATATCACCTTATGGTGTTCCCGATGAACCTCTGGGACTCCGCAGTGTGGTCCTAGGATCATGACAGGCTGAACCGAGGCCGAAGCGACGTTTATCATCCCCGCGGATCCATGGATGGATGGCATTTTAAGAACTCTGATCGACGACTACCAGTTTCTCCAAAAGAATAGCTCTCACACGCAAGTAGTTATTCCTGCAGACATCGCACTGATAAACAGAACGACCGTAGCACGTTACTGCTGCGCGTTTTACGAATTACTCCTTTAACCCGTCCTCGAGAGAGTAACAGGAAAATAACCGTCGAAAATGTCGGAAAACTATGGTGCATTTCAACTTGAGATCTACGGAAAAGGTTTCTTAGGAAATGTCAAACCCAGCGTTACGACCGATCCTCGACTGCTGGAGGAGCAGGCGCAGAAGGCGTTGGGGGACAGGGCTTTCAATTACGTTGCCGGTGGTGCAGGCGAGAAGGCCACCATGGACAGTAACCGGTTAACGTTTCGTCAATGGAAACTGTACGTGCTTTCTGTTATCGGATATCATCGATGCGAATAGGCCACTAACGTATGGGAATAGGGTTCCAAGGATGATGAAGGCGGTTGGTGTTTCTTGCCGGGCCCGCAACTAAGATTCCTTGCAACTGGGCGTTTTCGCGACTAACGACGGTTTGTCTACGCCTAGGTGGACAATCGCGATCTCTCAGTGACCTTATTTGGGCAGAAAATATGCCCATCCGCTGCTCATGGCACCCGTCGGCGTCCAATGTCTGTTCCATGAAACCAAGGAGATTGGTCTCGCAGCGGCATGCGAGGAAGTGGACGTGCCATACATTCTCAGCACGACCAGCTCCAGCTCGATTGAAGAGGTGGCCGCTGCGGATAAGAACGGGAAAAGATGGTTCCAGCTGTACTCGCCAATGGACAATGACGTTACCCGTTCTTTGCTGAAACGGGCGAAAGAAAACGGGTATACGGTTCTGGTTGTTACATTGGATTGACGCCCCGCTGTCTCTTACGGTGTAGAGTCGAACTGAGTGAGCTGATTCTTTGCACCTCGTGGCTCCAGGCGCCCAGCAGATCTGGACAACGCTTATGTTCCGTTCATTCGCGGAACTGGCATCGATATCGGTCTCACCGACCCCGTGTTTCGGACCAAATTCGAGAAAGAGTCTGGAACTACAGTCGAAGGCAATATCGTTGGCGCATCGAGAGCGTGGATTGAGGACGTGTTTTCCGGCCGGCCTCACACGTGGGATGATATTTCCTTCTTGCGGGAGAACTAGGATGGTCCGATCGTTCTCAAGGGCATCCAACACGTCGACGATGCAAAATTAGCATATGAAAAGGGGTGCGACGGTATTATTGTTTTGAACCACGGAGGTAGGTCATTTCGAGTCTGCTGCATCATTGCATTTTGAGGCTCGTCCGAAACGTCAATTGCTTATATTTCCACGGCAGGCCGACAAGTAGATGGCGCCATTGGGTGTTTGGAGGTCCTCCCCGAGATTGCGGACGCAGTCGGGGACAAGATGACTGTGCTCTTCGACTCAGGAATCCGCACTGGGGTGGATATCATTAAAGCCCTCTGCCTAGGGGCCCAGGCCGTGTTAATCAGTAGACCAGTGATCTACGGATTGGCCATCGACGGACCGGACGGGCGAAGAACGTGTTGAAGCAGACTTACGGCAAAGTACGGGGCTAGCCGGATTTCGCACGATCGCCGAATGCGACAGGCAGGGTATCAGGAAAGTGCATTATCCTGGAGATCTCAAAGCAATGATGTAGGCAGCTCGAACCACGAACCAGGGTCTAGACATACGTGTAACAATTGAATCATCGATTCCGCATCCACCAGCGCGATTCACATGCTCAGCGGAATTACAGAGCGTTAGTAATTAGGTGATAGGGCAAGCATGCAATCAAAAGCCTGTTCTGGCCTGATTACCGCAGCTTCTCCAGTGAGTGTCCAATCCACCATCTGGCTTCTCCATGCAACACGTGTGTCCAACGCCCACACAACTGCAGCCGTCGTAAGGGTTCTCGCGGACCAACAATTGAGAGTAAATAGGCGGTGGGCTGTATAGAGCAAATAGACGCGTGCCATGTAGGAAACGGAGGGGATTCCGTGGGCTGACGCGAAAAGCGAACCGCGATCGTGGCGTTTTCTGTTGGGAATCTCGTGCAGATCACATGCGCCGACCTGGTCGAGTCGCCCAACGAAGCAGGCAAAGTTTCTTCAGACGAGCGAGCCACGCACGCGGTGCCTGGACCGCAGGGACAAATATGACATTCTCATCAACTTTATTTTCTTCAATGTGTCCATGGCTTCAGGAACGTCCGCTTTGACACTGCAAGTCACTCCCTGCGTCCTGCTACATGGCTCGTGATGTCTTTGAGTTCTGGCACTGAGAAGGCCCTCGAGAACCAGCCAAATGGGACACAGTCGGTCGCACAAGCGCCTGTGGATACCCTGGATCATGCCGTGAACCATGTACCAGCGACTTCGGGTGCCACCCTCCTCCCACGGCCCGTAGCTTCTCTAGTTTCGTTCATTACGCATTCCACTTCACTTTCGCTTCGAATAGGATCATTTTTCGGTGGCGTTGCGATCGATGGAGCTAGAGCCACAACGCTGACGGGCCTCGAGCTTAGTAGAGCCATCATCGAAGGAGTCCTTACTAGGGCTGGACGTGATGTTGCCATTCGCAGCAACGGGGAACGTGGGAAAGAAGAAGCAGAATCTCTGCTTGAGCGCAGCGTAAGTTTTTCTCTCTCTTGGCCATTACGCTTTCTCCTTCGCAGACCGTCGCGAGGCTGACTCGGAGTCCTAGCTGGCGGTCCTACACTCAACCTTAACGTCAGCATCATTCTTTGCAGCAGCTACGTTTCATCTATCATCCACGACGCTTTCATCGGCTTCCCATCTGTCTCAGAGCCTTCTGTCTACCCTCGATGCCATTCTGGGTTCTTCGGAATCGTCCCGGGCCATAGCTGCAATTGTAACTCTCATCCGACGAGAGTTCCGAAAGTCAGGACAGGATGGGGGAACCGACACAGTTGGCGTTGGAGACTTGCTTGTTGGCACCGTTGGATTTGCTATGCTACAACGCTGGGGAAGGAAGAATACTGAGAACGACATGCACGATACCGGTGGATATGAGACGGTCTGGGATGTCGTCATTCTAGACAATGGCGTAAGGGCGGACGTAGTAGGGGTACGTCAGCTGGATTATGCGAAGGACGCGCAAGATGACTTGGAAAATAAACATAACCGCCCTGGTTCCCTCATGTCTTTCAACAATAACAATGGGGCTTTTGACGCCGTGGGACGTCCATCAAGTGTTATCGACACGCTGAACAGTCCTAACTTAGTTCTGTCTCCCGAAACGCAGCACCAGATATCGGACGAAGATCTGCGCTTATATATAATGCGACAGCTTCCTCGAGGCTGCCGTGCGTCAATCAAGACCGATACGATTACTGCTCGCACCATTACCGTGGACATCCTGGACGATGATACCGCGGAGGTCACTGCACCGCCCGGCACCAAGATGATTGCCGAGAGATTCTACCATGATCAAGACTATGCAAACGCGAACGACTCGAGCTCTCACCGCCCACCCAGACATACGATTGTTTTCAGAACGGCCTTTAGCAGATCGCAAAGCGCTGATGTCATGCCCCAGGCGTTAGTTACTAGGCCAGACCAACGTCAGCTAGAACCTGCGGAGAATGATGGCATAGGTATTTCCACTGCCACAAATGCGCCCAATACTGAAGTACTGCCTGATGGGGGACGCGTAGTTGAAGACTTAGGCGAGGCGTCGGACTCTCAGAAAATGACGGAGAACTCCAGACGTCGGATTCCAAGGCGGGCTCGACATGACCATAGCCGAAGTCTGCCTGAACCGAGAACGACTGACCTCGCCTCCACACGGACGGGTCCTACTGAGACCATTTCCCAAAGCAGAGCTTCGGAACCGTCAAGTCCGTCATCGCAGAGCGGGCCCGACAACGCCAAAAGCAATCCATTTGGGAAAAGTTCACTTGCCAAGCTAGCTCATAGAGTGAAGCAAGGCGGCGCTGAAAAGAATGAAGGCCGGAAGCGGCAAATGCCCAGAAAACCTAAAGTCGATTCATCAGCTACAAACATACCGCAGTCGAACAGAGCACCTCCAGGGCCTCCGACCATCAGAAAGACAGCGCCTCAAAGGTCGTCTGGTGGGCCGAACTCCCAAATAAAGTCTAACGAAGATCCAGCGTATCCGAGCCGTATAGTGCATTCTCCTCTACCTGACCGAGAATCATTGAGGGTTCCGCTGCCGAATTCTAGAGCAAAATCGGTTCGTCACCCAAATCCTCGTCCCGTTCCCCAGCGCGACGGGAAAGCTCCCGGTCCTGATTCCTTTTCGGTTCGTGAAAAGAACAAAGAGTCTTTTCTGGCGCAGAGAGAGTCATACTCTCGCCTATCTGGAGATACCCGCCCACAATCGTCTGACACCACCAGGGGACATATGCGGAGCAGCAGTTCGATGTCGATGACTAGATCTGAAGCGGAAATGACGGTTTCTATCAGCAGCGATCGTCGTGCAAACCCATCCACCCGTCAGCGAAAGTCCAATTCTATCACCAACAGTTTATATTCGTTACCGACAGCAGGGTCGGAAAGCTCTCTTATCCTTGCTCCTCGTCCGCGAAGCATTGCTCATGGTGATATAGAAACAGTTCACGTCCTTCAGCGCGATGGCTCGTTTCCTGGTATTTTCCCCGAGAAGCACCTGGTACAGAACATCCAGCGGTTTTGTCGATTTTCTTCCGCATCTTACGGAACCAGTGCTCTCAAGGTAATGGGGGTTCATCCCATCGCCAAGACCCAGAAGTTTAGCCTCCAGGGATCCGACGACCATGAACACAGTGCATTTTGGGACTACGCTGGACTCCCTCCATCCAGCATCCTACTGTCATCTTTTGTCGACCCGGAAGGTGGCAGCAATGCAGCCGGGGAAACCGAAACAGGCTTCCCACTTGTTCACTACTTGTGTCTAGACCATGAATCCAAGGCTGTTGTTCTGGCCCTGAGGGGGACGTGGGGATTCGAAGATATCCTTACCGACATGACCTGCGACTATGATGACCTTGAATGGTTGGGCAGAAATTGGAAGGTGCATAAAGGCATGCATGCCTCTGCCAACCGTCTATTACAAGGCGGCGGCGGAAGAGTAATGGTTACAATCAAAGCTGCTCTGGACGAATTTCCGGACTATGGCGTGGTATTCTGCGGTCATTCCCTCGGAGGTGGTGTTGCTGCAATTCTGGCTACTATGATATCCGTACCCAACGACGACACACCTGGCACATCCTTCATCACCGCGTCTCATGACTCCGCCTTGCGGCCCATGTTGCCCTCGGCAAACGATGAATATCGCTCTCAAGACTCTTACTTCCTCCCACCTGGTCGTCCCATCCATGTTTATGCCTACGGCCCGCCGGCCGTCATGTCTCCCCTGCTCCGTCGCGCAACTCGCGGGTTGATCACGACCGTTGTGAACGGTCAAGACGTGGTACCGAGTCTTTCCTTGGGCATTCTACATGACCTGCATGCGGTATCGGTTGCGTTTAAGGGTGACGTCTCGGGCGCCAAATCCGAAATACGCAGTCGGTTCTTCGAGGGACTCCGACAGAGCATCGTTAACAAATTCTACGTCAATCAGCCTCCCATGCCGATAGAGGCTGGTGACGGAGTTGGCGAAGACGTCTGGGCCTGGAAGACGCTCAAAATGCTCCGAGAGGAATTAAACTCGCCCAAATTGGTGCCACCAGGGGAAGTGTTTGTTGTGGAAACTGCTCGCGTTCTGCAACGCGATGCCTTCACACCCCGAAGCACTGGGGACCCGTATTCACTCGGCAGACCGGCTACAAGGGTGCAGCTGAAATTCATTCGGAGTGTTGAGACCTGGTTCGGAGAGTTGAAATTTGGGTCGGGCATGTTCGCCGATCATAACCCGGCCAGGTATGAGGCTAGCATTACTGCGCTTGCGCGTGGCGTGTTAGATTAATGACATATTAATGGGATTTCTGTTTGGTGATATTATTGCTGCTTGTTCTACGATGCATATGGATGGATACTCAAATTGGATAGCGCAGCGTCTTTTCTGTTTCCTTATATATACCCATTGCGGGATGAAAAATTGGTTGGGCTGGTTTTATGAGCGTGTCATTCCTTTGTTCTTTCCTTTTTGCAATGATATCCCATGTACGGGTCATTTTACAGAGACCACTTATAGTGCTCAGAAGCTAAAATTAGATTGTTGTGCACTTTACTATATAAATTATATTTACTCCATCATTGGCCTCCACAAACTGTGTGACTAATAATCAGAAGCGCCATGTAAGTTCCGGTTCAAACAAGGACCAAGGAACACGCTACAAGTCCCCAGTGAAATACATCCTTCCAAGTGCGCTGATCTGCTGATCTCATTGCTCAAGCCATCAATCCTTCCCAGCAATGTTCATAGGCATCAGGTATATACACGTAACTGATACATGAAAGTTCGAGCACCATAGCACCCATTGTCCTTCGTACGCATGATGCAACACAGTCACAAGTCGCGTTGTTGAAAAAATACCTCTGATGATCCAGCACGCGCGTCTGGCAAGGCAGACCCGGTGACGCATAGGCCTTCTCCATAGGCCTATGAGAACTCAAGAAGGTCTCTGGAGTAGAACGTCAACGCATGAGAGGCAGCCCTCAAGCTTCCCACTGACGGGTTTGGATAGACACTGCTTTCGCATGGAGATTTGTCAAGTAGGTTTCCGGTCTCTATCATGAGCTGTCGATGGTTAGAAGGTGATCTCTCTGACTGAGAATAGCTACTTGTATCCACACTTACAGCATGGCAGAGCCTAGCCTTGTTTTGAACATGGATCCCGTTGCTTCATTCTTGATTCTTGAATTGGCTGATCTCGCACACCAACGAGCCCACTCATGGTTTGTTGGTAGACTCCAGGCCCTTCGCCTTCTTTGCTTCAACCCTTGCATCTAGGTCCCGAATCTGCTTCTCGATCATTTCTTTCTTGCCCGTCAGGCTTGATCGCATTGCTTGCAGAGATGCGATTCGATCGTCGATTGTTGCTTCTTGACGCTTTTGGGTATTCTGTTTTGTCAGATGTATCAGTATGAAATATCTTTCAAATCAATTGCATGATCTCATTTATATTAATAGAGGATATACGATAAGATCTAGTATATCAACAGTCCAGAGTAGACAACCAACGCATACCTGGGCGACCTCTTGTTCCGTCTTCAGTCCAGCACCATACAGTGAGCCCGCAATAGTAACCGAAACTACTGCCCCGGTCAAAACAAGGCGTCGAACATTTTGAACCGATACCATTGCGAAGGAAATTCTTATCTTCTCGCAGCAGCCGAATGTCCACGGTCGAGGTTTCGTTTCAACATTCCCGAAACCTTGGCAATAATTACTGCTCTCCTAGACCGCCTACCAGGATAGGATCTTCACGAACGGTCCCGTTCCAGCGGGCGCGTCGCGTCGCCCCGTGCCCATTCAACAAGTCCCGCAGCAAAGACCGCCATCCCCAGCGCTCGAGAAGAGCCGTTCGCGGCATTTTCCCCCATCCTCACGAAGATGTCTCCTTCGCTAAGGGTGCCGCGCCGTCGGCGGCGGGTTGAAGAAGGTGATGATGAGGATGTCGACGAGACATCGGGACAGTCTACCCCCTCATCTCAATCCAAGACGCCAAATTCTACGCGTAGCAATAAGCGCCGTCGAGTGGAACCGTCCCCGGAAAGTGAAGATGCGGAAGAAATGGATGATACGGACACTCATGATGAGGATTCTGAGAGCGCGTTGGACATCACACAGATACGAAATAGCGTCACGCAAACGGATAGTGCGCAAGACACCAATACCCAGCAGACAGAACCAGGTTTCCCGCTTACAAACGGCCTTGCTAATGGACTTGGATCTAAGGTGGATGACTACAGACCTGGCTCTATCGTCAGAATCAAGCTTAAAGACTTCGTGACTTACACTTCCGCGGAGTTCTTCCCTGGACCGAAATTGAATATGGTGATTGGGCCGAATGGAACAGGGAAAAGTACTTTGGTTTGTGCGATATGTCTGGGTCTGGGATGGGGGCCACAGGTATTATTCTACCTAGTTATCTGCCTACGTTTGAGCACTCTTCAATGAAGTACCTACAGATTATGACTGACACTTTGCTTTCTTTCCCGCCTATAGCATTTAGGACGAGCAAAAGATCCCGCCGAGTTCGTTAAACATGGCTGCAGAGAAGCTACCATCGAGATCGAACTTGCTCGGTCACCGAAACAACGTCGAAATCCAGTAGTGTGTCGAACTATCAAACGCGATGGCAACAAGAGCGCCTTCACTGTAAATGGGGCACCTGCTTCCCGCACCCAGGTGCTAAAGCTCGCTCAGTCATTCTCGATCCAGATCGATAACCTGTGCCAGTTCCTTCCGCAGGACAAAGTCAGCGAGTTTGCAGCTCTTACGCCCGTCGAACTACTTAATTCTACTCAGAGAGCTGCTGCAGGTCCGGAAATGGCTAAACTCCACGAAGACCTGAAGATGCTGAGAGCAGAGCAGAAGAAATTGCAGCTGGACAACAAAGGTGACAGAGATTTGCTCGCAAATTTGGAAAGCCGACAGGATATGCAGAGAGCGGACGTCGAGAGGATGCGGCAGCGAACACAGATAAAGCGAAAGATCGAAATATTAGAGGCATCTCGTCCAGTTGTGAGATACAAAGACCACCACGCCGTAGCGAAGACCGCCAAACAGAACCGCGAGAGGATCCTACAAGAAAGCAAAGACCTGGAAGCGGCTTTGCAGCCTGCTCTCAGAGAGGTTAATGCGAAAGAGGAATATGCCCGCAAGTTGAATGAAGCCGTCAAGCGCCAGAAGCGAGTAGTTGAGAATGCGGATGCAGCAGCAGCTCGACTCGAAAAGAAAATAGAGCAGTGTGAGGACGCGGTGAAGGATCTCAACGGCCAAATTGAGGCTGAGAAAAAGAGTGGAATCAATTATCGACAAGAAGCACGCAAAATAACTCAGACTATCAACAAACTCAGACGTCAGTTGAATGAGGAACCTGTGGAATTTGATGTCGACTCTTACAATGAAAGAATAGTAAGTTACGTACGGAATGGAAATGGGATGATTTTTACTAAGTCCTATGGCAGAGAGAAAAACGGCGGCATACGAGAGAGCTACAGGCTCAGGTGCAAGAGATACAGGACAAGAGACGGACGCTCATAGAGAGACACAACGAGAAGACAGGGCAAATCAGAAAAGCAGAGCAACGTCTGAAAAATATGGATTCGCAGGCTGGCCGGCAGGAAGCAAAACTCGAAAGTATATCTGCAGATTCGCTAAAAGCGTACAAGTGGCTTTTGGAGAATCAGCACCAGTTCGAAAAGGAAGTCTTTGGTCCGCCGGCTCTATGCTGCTCCGTAAACGATGCAAAGTATGCTGATGCGGTGGAATCAACATTTCAGAGGACGGATTTCATTGCATTCACAACACAAAGCCGAGAGGACTTTCGGAAACTACAGAAAGCTCTAAACACCGAATTGCGACTTTCTGATATCGCGATCAGAACGTGCTCGATGCCTCTGGAACGGTTCCAGCCTCCAGTCTCAAAACGAGAACTTCAAGCTCTCGGCTTTCAAGGCTGGGCAAAGGATTTTCTCAGCGGCCCGGAACCTGTTCTGGCGATGTTCTGCAGTGAGAACCGATTACACCAAACGCCTATCACGCTGGGTGATATCTCGGACGACGAATATAATAGAATGGAAAGCGGGCCAATTAGTTCTTGGATCGCAGGCAAGCACACCTACCAGGTCATGCGGCGAGGAGAATATGGGCCGAGTGCAACGTCAACTCGGGTTAGGCAAGTACGACCGGCGAAGATTTGGACATCCCAGCCAATTGAGGCATCTGTGAAGGAACAGTTGGAGTCAAGTATTCAGACGTGGGAGCGAGAGCTGAATGAAGTGCAAGAGCAAATCGATGCGGACAAGACATTGCTTTCTCGACTGGGAAAGGACAACGAGGAAACTGAACGGGTTAGGGTATGCATTTGCGTCATCATCGGCCCGGTATGCTATAGAGCTAACCTTGCTCTCGTGTGTAGATTGAGATTGAGCAGGAGAAATCTGCAAAGCAGGCAGCTCTTCTTAACTACAAGGCTATCCCGGAAAAGATCAGTAAGTGTCCCGTGAGATCACTAGGATAACAGTTGACTCTGACCCCTTGCAGGCCTGCAGGAAGCGAAGCAGAAAGATGTGCAGAATTTCTTTGACCAGATCAGGGCAAGGGTTATGGATATTCGCACCCAACAGGATCAAGTATCAATTGAAAGAGCCGAAGCAACCATTGATTACGCTGTATGTTGGTCGTGTCACCTTACGTTTTGCTTCATTGCTAACATTGACGCAGAACTCCGTCGAAGAGCTCCGTCAGCTACATGAGGATCTTATCAAGCTAGACGTCCGACATATTGAAGCTCTTTCCGATCTTGATGTATTGCGCGACCGTAACTCCGGGTATCGTGCGCGGCTGGATGCCAAGCGAGCGGAGTTGGATGAGGCATCTCGCAACTCCAAGTTGGCATCTGAGCTGGGCAAGAAACTACTGAGTGAAGCGCGCAAAATCACGGGCCATCTTGCCGAGAGGCAGCCTGATCTGAAGGCTTTACTTCCAACCTTGGCAAATCACACGATGGACCAGCTTGAGGCCGATATTGATTCCGAAAAGGCGCGCCTAGAACTCACACAAGGCGGCAATAGCAATGTGATCAAGGAGTTTGAAGAGCGTGAAAAGCAGATTGAGGCGCTCCGTGCCAAGCTCACTGACTTCCAGAATAATCTCATCAAATTCCAGGAGGCCATAGATGAGATTCGAGCGACCTGGGAGCCGAGGCTTGATGCACTTGTGCAGAAAATCAGCGACGCCTTCTCCGACTCGTTCGCGCGTATCGGTTGCGCCGGACAGGTGTCCTTGGACAAAGCCGAAGATGAGGATGGGCCGGACTTTGATCAGTGGTCTATCCAGATCCACGTCAAATTTCGAGAGAATGAAAACTTGTCGCTACTCGATTCACATCGTCAGTCAGGAGGAGAGCGAGCAGTCAGCACTATCTTCTATTTAATGGCTTTACAGTCACTTTCCGCGTCACCATTCAGGGTGGTCGATGAAATAAACCAGGGAATGGACCCGAGGAACGAGCGCATGGTGCATGAGCGCTTGGTCGACATCGCTTGCGGGGCCAGTGAAAGCAACGACGGTGTGGGCGGTCAGGGAGGTGGCCAGTACTTCCTCATTACGCCTAAGTTGCTCAACGGACTGGCTTACAAACCCGGCATGAAGGTGCTGTGTATCGTCAGCGGCGAGCATATGCCGCAGGACTACGAGGTGGTCGATTTCGGCCGCGCCATCAGAACTATGCGGGAGATCCTTGGAAAGGGCAAAGGCAGGGCTCTGAGCATTCGAGGCAGTAATACTGGTGTAGATGTTTCAGCTTGATCCGATGATTAACGGGGCCTCTGCCACCGCTGGCTTTCTGTGAAAGAGCACATATTTGGATCGGATTTGTATTTTTGGTTTGCTCTCTGCGTCAAGCACATTACCACTTGGGTGTGGGCGTTGTATAGGCGTCTGGAAAGTAATATTTGTCTATTTGGTGCAGTTTCTTAAGGGATAATGTATGATAGTATGGGAGAATATGTATGTTGCCCATACGTACCTGCTTCTCTAGAACCACAGAGACTCCCAAGAACCTGCATGTGAATGACGGTACTCAAGGCCAACTCAGTGAAGCAGCCGCATTCCCTCCGCAACACTCACTGTCTCAGGGGTGGCTTTAGTTCGACAGCCATATTCAACGTACCCTGCTCTCCAGGCCCATACTCTAGTTCTTGAAAGTCGAAGCACGTTGTTCTCTGGGTTTACTATACTGTTTATGTCTACAAGCTGGTATACCATGACAGCCTTTCCTTGCCCTTGCTTCAATCCTAGTAACACGAGATCTTTCAGGAAACCTTCATCTTCTCAAGAACCAATCTCTCACTGTGCTCTGTTTACATTCCCTTGTAAGCATATTCCTTGTATCCCAAGGACGAGTCACTGATGAACTATTCTTTAGTACGTCCATTACAGCACTTTCGATTCCAGAAGAGCACGATAATCACTAGAAACACACACGACACTTGCCAAAGATGTCCCAGGACGAATGGCCAAAAGACATCGAACAAACTTCCCAGAACCGAGATCGAGTGGCGAAAGCTACACCTGAAGCCAGCCACTTTCGGAAAAGCATAACATGCCGAGGATATCGACAACTATCACAGAGAACATCCCATCGACGTGCACGTTCGGGACCTAAACAATTAGGAATCGGCATCAAAAATACAACTGTCTCACTTCCTGACTGCCAGAATTCTCTAGCAGTTTAGACCAGTCAGTCACATAGCACATTTGGACTTCCAAATTCTCTCAGGAATCTCAGAAGAGTCCGGCTAGAATGGAGAGTGTACAAGAAGGCATTTTCAACCAGACAGGCCAGTTACCGATGGCCGTCTCAGCTCGGGAGATGCTACGGAAATCCATTCTCCATAGAAGGAAACTACTGAACATGTTTTACCATGCAAGTTCTGGTAAATCAAACAAAATCCCTAAGGTCAGGGCTTGGAAGGTAGCAGCCCAAGCACCCACATTCTACAATCTGAATACCAATACCAACAACAGTAGCATGGCTGCCACCACTACCTTAAATAAGATTCCTGACTCTGAGGCTATCTTCAGTGTCAGCACTAAGGATATCAAAGAATTCCTGAAAGAGCTTGAGGAACAGGTGACTGAATGAGGTGTGTGATAAATAGGAGCAGATGCGCATCCAGTAACCTAAGCTGGCTGATGCAATTGGTGACCAGATTATGGTTGTGTTGGATGCCTACATCACATCTAAGGCCTGCTATATGGAGATATCGCCTGATGACTGCCTATGACTTGTTGAGGAAGTCAAACCATTTGCTCCGTTGAGAGACCCAGAGCCAACTTTCATGCAAATGGGCCTTGAGATAATGGCATGGGTGATAGTCTGCGTCAGGACTGAGACAGAGAGAGGAAAAGGTAAGTAATCGTGGATATCTTAAAATAGTCGATTGACGGTGACGATTTTCTAGCTACTTTATGGCGTCGCAGCAGCACCGACACCAAGCATTTCTCACAGTGGCAAAGTTCGACGAAACATACGTGGGCCATCTACTCAACTGAAGAAAATGTTGGATTGAAGGAAACTTCATTCCTGAAGCTGTACTGTTTTGGGCCCTTGGAAGTAGGATTTAAACCTGTATTCACTAAGAGCTAATTCTAAGGAAGACAAGCAAATTTCGGATTTCAATCTGCTCCCACGCTTGGTATGGCCGTCGACCCCGTCAATCATTGGTGCTTTCTCCCTTTGAATTGCCACTTTCATCATACTCCTCTGAAATTGAGGGAAGAGGCACTGGCACCTTTGTACCTTGTGTGATCGGAAAAGCCCATTGAAGTAAAGAATCCATCTTCTCGACATAGTTTGGGGCATCATCACCATTCTGGAGTCTGGTAGCTGCAATTTTGAGTTTGCCATTATCAAAGTACACATAGAACACTTGAGCTCGGGCTGGTGGTATAAAGGAATGGGCAGTGGTCTACCTGCATCGTTAGCATATATAAGCAGTATACCATGCTTCGTGGACACAAAGGGCGAACTGGAAATACAATATGGAACCTCAATGACTCGTGCTTTTTATGCTCTTTCTTTGCCACTATTTTACATTCCTCATAACCCATGCCTCATGGCATCCAGCTAACAAGTACTGCCAATTCAGCAGTTGATGAACGACGGTCGTCTGCATACTCGGTCATATGCATTTCCACTGTGCAATGTGACTGACATTCTCCAACAACCTGCCCAGCATAACATACTTCATAGTATTCGCTTTTGTGGCCAGTGCAAAAGTCCCGTCGTCCCGACTTCAATTTATCGAACCTAAACAAATATTAATTGTCATATTTGAACTAGTAGACACTTGAAGAAGTTCTTTACAGTAGACTTCCAAGAAGGCTTTAGACCAGAACGGGCAAATCATCCAGCTCTATATTCATTCCAGCCATTAAGAAGTACTCCAACCATCCTCAATCCTTGTAAACCCTCCTTGTATTGCTTCTACTGTACCTAGCAAACCTGTTGTCGGCAGGGTCTATTCCGCTGTTGGAAACTCTGAACGCCTCACTACCAGAGGGCATGACGTATGGAATGACTGAAGAGGAAGTCTCCCCCATATCTAGATCAAGACCAGACAGCTCTATCTGAAGACTTTGAAACTGTTGATCTGTAAGGAAGGAACCGGTGGCAGGGGAATCTAGGAATGCAAGTATGTCTTGGGGTCTTTTCTGTCTCTGTTTGAAGTCGCGAAGCCGGAAAGCTGAATCCTCTCGCTCAGGGTTCCGTCTGTGGCCGCCACGCATTTCCGATGGAAGTACGGAGTTCGATGGAGACAAGGGCTAGGAATGATGGAGCAGGACTGCGTATACACCCAGGCAGATGGATGGTGGTCCTTGCTGGAAAGTTGACAGAGGTGAGCCTATAGATCAGAGAGGTAACTATACCTGACTATACCTAGGTACCTATTCGATCGTGGACGCAGCTTAAGATTGGTAATAATCATCGACACGAGAAGGACAGCTTCATCCCACGTGATTCTTTCCTAGCTTTTCACAGTCGACACGGCCCATCTGGAATAGAAAGACCATCCTTCGAGGTGTCCAGAAATAAAGTAGTAAGTAGTAAGTATAACATCTCGATGTTCTAGAGCCAGCATTTGGGCTCCCTATGGCTAATCTGAAGCTAAAGAGCTGTTGCAACGAGGAAACAAACATGATAATACTAGCTACAGTTTCTTAGGTGAGAACTTGTTACTGTGCAGGCTAATGCTTAGTGATTTGCTTTTTGCTGGGACAAGAAGAGTTGCATGGCTTGATTGCGTTAAGTTTCTTTCTAAGAAGATTAGATGACCCGTACATGAACGGAGCTGTATATTGGGCTTCCCTGATGCCTCTGTGCTATTGGATTCTCTGGCCGACTGCAGAAGCACCAGGGTGCTTCCTCCAGCACTCCTGCACGCTGCAACTGGTATCACGATTAGCTTTGGCAGCAGTAAGCCGAACACGATCACCGTTACCACCGATGTCAAGCCGATTTGCTATCAGGAAAATTGCTTCGTCACGTTCCTCAAGTAGCTCAGCTGATTCAGTAATATTTAACTAGTACACTAACTAACTAGATAGCAGGATTCCTTGCTGTGTAAACTTGCCGTCGGCCTGCGAAGCAGCATGAAGATAGTGGTAAAGTAAGTTGTATGGCGAAGCATACGACTATTACAAGCCTGATGATTGAGGATGACCATTTTCGAGGTGCATTGCCAAGGTCCGCAATGGCACATGAACCACGCAAGCCATTTATTCAACTTGGGTGTCTTTTCCCTTCGTCCGGCCTTCATGCCTGATCAACATGTGGGAAGAAAAATGGCTCAGAGGCTGTTTCAACATCATATGAAAGTGCTGACCCCTGGGCGCCAAATATTCGGCGAAATGCAAATCGCGGTCATGTAATTTAGATGTCGGATTCGGTTTCCGTTCGTTCGTGCCGGCTTTTCAACGGTTCCCTTCCTTTTTGGGCTTTTTTTTTTTTTATTTGGTGGTGCTGCCCTCGTATAGTTTCCCGTTTTCAAGTTCAGAGCTGTGCTTGGACCATACTAGGTTGCCGCGGGTATTTGCTGTTGTCGTAAATCTTATGGCGGGATCGACGGGGACCATGGATTGCCCTGCTTGGAAATGGCTTGAGTTGTACGAAGCTTCGGGGGGATGATCATCCGTATTGTTATTACTGACTACTGCCGAGACAGGAGTTGGTAGTGGAGTGTTGCACACGTTGTCGCTGCGGATCACTACCCGAATATTGCGGCTTCAACCGCCGGCGTGCACTTGGGGGGTGATCTGAGTCAATGGGACCAATGACGGTCGCGGATGCGAGTTGGAAATGTTGGACAGATCTCGTTGAGGCAGTGGCTCTCCCATTGGTAGATCCATAAGCTATCTTCAGGAGGGATCGCATCCTTGCTGGGGACATGCGACCTCGATAGTCCAAACAGGAAGGTGCTTTTCTCGCGGACACGATCCAACAGAGCTACACGTGGCAACGCTGACTGGGTGCCGGAATGAAGGTCGGAGAGAGGTGGACTTCTTCTCTCTTTCCTGCACTCCGTACTCCGTATGCAACCACAGGCAACGCCGCGAATGTCACCTTACATGCAAGTGTGGGAGCGTCATCGCTCTGGTGCAGATTAGACGATGTGAGGTTAGGAGCCCCATTCTACAGAGTACCGATTTTGCGCTGTTCTCCGCTGTACTCCGTCGTACTCCGCACATCCCGTCCTCTTTCTCCTGACGTCGGCAACGCAAACATCAAACTTCAGTTTGCAGAAGGAGCTCGTATTTTCCCTGGAACGACCCGTATCAAACCACCAGAGGCACGGAGCCACTGCAGATCATTGCGTCAGTGCTAGGTCAACGAGGACTCGGGCACCGAGCAGAAGCAAACGTGCAGCGAGGTTGCCTAGTGCGCTGCAACAATGCAGGATGTGTTAATTCTTTTTTTTTTTTTCCCCTTTGACTCGTTTCATGTTTTCCCAGCCGTCTCACCCTGGAGCTGCGCTTATTCGCAGGAGGTCGAGAGTTCTGGCCATCTCGCAGAGTAGCATCTCGGAGCTTGCTGTGCCGCGTGAGCAGCGCGCGTGTCTACACAACGGTCCCAGGGGTGCGGATGAAACGTGGATCATCGACAGGCGCAGCACGGGCGTAGTAGCGACAGGAACAGGAGCGGGATGGGGGGGGCAGCCGCCGATCACGGGTCGATGCCCAAGGCCACGGCACTTAACCCAGACAGGCTAGGAAGGGCGTTGGCGGCGGCAGACGACCTAAGCGCCCCGCGGCCAGACTAGCCTACCCGACGGAGGATGGGCGTAGGGCGATCATCCGCGCAAGTCAGACACAGGCGCGGCACGGCAGTGGAGCGTCTGATTGGATTGCCACGTGCCGCGGATCGCCAGGATCGGATTTAGACTGTGACCGAGACACGCGAACCTGTAATTTACGCGACGCGGTCCAACCACAGGCAGCCGTTCAGGGCGCCCGGTGGGGTTTTGATGGCGCCCTGTAGACCTCACGAGATTAGATGCCCTGTGCGTGTCAGCTAGCCCGCCCGCCACGTGAGGAGTCCAGACAGGTCGCTCGGGACGCGCGCCGTTCACCGACGCGAAGGTCCAGCGGACCCGTGGACGTCGCTTTCGACTTCCTTGTTGGTCCAACCTCCGTGGGTCGCCTATCTCAACATCTCAACATCTCACCGCCCGTCACTGACACAGGGCCCCTGTTGCTTGTCATCTCATCTCAGCTTCGTGTGTGATGCATCGTGGCTGCATTGCATTGCATTGCAGCGCAACTCATCATGCTTTGATCATTTGCCGGTGAACTGCCATCTTCTCCGAAATCTCCCCGGTACCTGCTGTTGGTAACTACCGCCGCCTGCTGACTTTACCCTGACAATGATCGTCCCTCGCCGCCGCCTCCCCCCCTTTGGGAGAAGCACCCGTCGCTTATGCACAGTGCCACGAAGATCCGTAGGCCACGCAGCGCTTAACCTCCCACATGGCACGCCGGACACTAGAACAGAGTTTCGCTGCTGCTTTCCCGCCACTAGACTCGGATGAAGGAAATTATCGTCGGCTCTCGCGCCGCTCTTCCGGCAACCAGGTTTCTGTCCATCCTATCTCTCTCGCTATCAGCATGATCAGAACCGCTGTCTCAGATCGACAGCTAGAACCTTCACCGTCGGCTAAGTCATGTGGACCCCCGGCTTTGGTAAATCCGTAGATTACCCCCCCCACTAATGTGGAACTGCCCAGTGCAAGTGCGGGCCACGAAAATGCCTGCTAGTATACGGATGTATCCGAGACAATTTATTGTTTGGCGACCTCTTTTTTTTTTTTTGCTATTGTTTTCTTTTGTGCAGATCAACAACTAGAGAATCACCCCTGTGACCCCTCAACCACCTTGACCCATTTAGCTGAACTGCGCTTGGACGTCTAGTTCCTCGACGCCCCCCGCAACTAGCTTTCCCACTTTCTTGCACACCTGTTGTCCCTGGAGAAATTGAAGCATGGGGGAAATCATCGTGGACCGGTGGGTCAGTGACCTGTTTCAATACGGACTGACATCATGATTAGTGCATTGCAAGCGAGTTTCGTGAACTCTAACTTTAGTTTGCACTGACGGACCAGCCAGGACTGGGAAGCGAGTTGTCATTTCCACGCCAGTAATAGCGTTTGATTACACAAGTATGCCCCGTCCGCCATCCGCGGGGCCGGCTTTCAGGTCAAAGAGCAACAACAGTGTGCAGCAGCGCAGCATGTCGCTTGGCTGCGTTGTAGATCAGGATAAGAGCAAAACCCTGCGCATCACAAAATCCCTAGAACTGGAGACATCGACCGGGGGATGTGTCGCAGCAGTTGGTACAGGATTACGCGGCGCGAATCACGAGGGGAGGATCGCCAGAGCTTGGCAGATCCTCGTTGATCCTACCTGACAATTCCGCCCCCGGTTCGAGTCTCAGTGGGCCTGCGGATCTTGAGACGTTTGGACTGCACAGGACTATTGCCGTCCCCCTAATGGCTAATCTGATTCTCCCAAGCGACTCGCCTCGCCTCGCTTCGCTTCGCAAATCCAGAAATGGAGACCAGTCACTTTTAAGTCCGTGGGATTCCGGGGCTGGGCAATGCTGTCACCTTCCATCACGTAGCTATCAATAGATCGGTCTGCAGCTAGTCATCTCCGCTGGCAGATTGGCAGATGGGGCGATGGAACGTTGTGATGAGCGAAAGTGCGGCACAGCAAAACGGTACCAATGAGCTCACAAAACGGGCCAGAGCCATTCTCTCCCCCCCTGCCCCCTGAAGACGCATTGATCTTACAGTCTGCACAATAATATGGCATGCCAGCAGTCAGAAGGTTTGGGCGCGGATATGACTTTTTACATGGCCTGTTTGGCCGTGGGGTGGGGTGAAAGCAGCACAGATCAATCTCTCAGAGGGAAAGTCGAAGATGGGGTTAATAATTAATTAATAATTAGTCAATCGGGCCAGTCGTGCACTGAATAAGAATATGATGACAATTTTCCAGAAAATAGTGGAGCAGTATTCTACGGGGCGAGCGTTCCAGACAGAACAGGTAACTTTAGGCGCTGCGTCAGTGGGCGTGAGCAGCGTGTCCGGGGCGATCTCTGTTTGGGGGAACCAGAGAGGAACGCTGGGTGTTTTCTTAGCCGGGATCGGAGTGACTCGGAGAGTGGGCCGATGAGTGCGTCGTTACCAGAGCAGTTCGTTATTATTGACAGGGAGGAGGGCCCAAACTGCTCTCTCCCAGTACCTTAATTTCCACCAACTCGCCCAGTGGGAGTCTGGATTACAGTCGAAGGGCCGATGGAGACGATGAGAGGGCAAGCGAGCACTGGTAAGTGGAAATGGCCGAGTAACATGAACCTTGAATGACGTACCGAAAAATGAATAAATAAATAAATAAGTAAAAAATAAGAAATAAAAAATTAATAAGTAAGAATAATAAAATAATAAAGTAATAAAAATAAAGTAAAATTCATAATTCATAATACATAATTGAAAAGGAAACAGAAAGGGGGAAAGGAAAAGGGAAAAAAAAAAAAACAAAAAAAAAAAGAAAAAGAAAAAGACCAAAAAAATATTGGCTTCCAATCTCCCTCCAAGACCATGGTTTTGGGCCGCATTAGTGGCTTCTCCTCCTCGTGGCCCGACCAGACGGCGTCCGCGGCCAGTCCTGATGGCGTGAGACCAGGGTTTCGAGGAATGGCGTTGAACACGGGGTATGATGGTATATAGTGAGTGAGCAGTAATACACAGTGGATGTCATTAACTAGAAATAGTCAGAAGGACCGACTAAGTACGGTGCAAGCGCAAAAGGGACGAGAGACAAGCCTCGACAAGCTGGCAATGATCTGCGCAAGGTAGTGCTGTGCTGATGAAGCCAGGCCTCGCGCCGCTTGAAGGATCATCCTCGCTTGCATCCCATCCCGCACTGACGGAAGAGGTCTTGATTGGGCGCACAGCCTGGCATCCACGCAACGCTGCGTCAAGGCGCCCTTTTTGCGCGCGGCTGTGCGTCTGATTGGACGCGCAGCCCATCTGTCAAGTCCGGTGCAAGGACGATCTGCCTCCGTCTGGACCTGTAACAATAAACTACGCCCGCAGGCCCACCGCGTCCCGGAGCTTTCTTTTCTTGTCAGGCCCCTCGAAACCGTTTCCGGTTGCGGATCGACAGGTGCTTTCTTTTGCTCTCTGTAGCCTCCTCCTCCTCCTCGTCCTCCTCTTCCCTCTCCTCCTCGCCTCGCCTCCGTCGGACTTGATGGATGGATGTACGTACCATTGAACCATGGACTCTGGATCGTCGCCCGGCTCGACCTGGCCACTCGGTAAACCTAATCAGCAGCAACCTTGCACTGGCACTTCAGATCCATCCGTCTCCGTTCCCCGCCCCCTCCCTGGTGATGATGACCCAGTCGGCTCCCAAGCCTCTGGTTACCAGAGTTTGGTAGCAGTAGCAAGTTATCACTCTCGAGTCACTTTCCTTCTCTGGTTAGTACCTAGTTACGCCGTAGAGCGATTGCCTTTCCTCCCCCCCACCAACCACCAAGAAAGCCGGGCGTGAGACTGGTACAGACAAGGTCCCGGCCAACCTAATTTTATCAACAACCCTGTTCGTGTCGGCTGATCAGCCCGCCGGACTGGCGATGATTTGACGACCCTCGCTATAATTACGAGACTGCTACCGTACATCTGGAGGGAAACTATATTCCACCTGTTGGGTCCCTAAACACATTCTCCCCTTGCCCTCGTCCCCTCGGAACATCGGACGTCGGATCGCAGCACTAATCCGTATACTTTGTGCCTATTCCCCCCCCCCTCAAGTCCTCTCGTGTCTTCTCTTTCGTCTTTCCTCGTGTCCTTCCCTCTCTTGCCCTTACTCGGGTTGATTGACTCTCGGGCTGTCACAACAACGTCATATCGACCTTGAAGAAGAAGAAGAGCATCGCGAGCAATGTGCGCCACCCTGACACAGCGCCCGTTCTGCAAACGGCCCAACACCATGGACCTCTCCAGTATGATCTCAAATTACACACCCCCTAAGAACCTCGAAGCTCCCTGGAGAGAGTCCGAGCCTGCATCGAAATCCAAGTCTTACTTCGCCGTTGCGCTGCCAACATCCTACGTGCCCTCTCCACAAGCTCCCCCGTCCCCCCCAGTGGAAGACAAGCGCAAATGCTCGCTCCCTTCTATCTCCAGCTTGCTCGAAGGCGCAGACAATAGTGCCCCCTTGCGTGCAGCCAGTATGTCCTCACTTAACTTCTTCTTCGCCTAACCTTTGACCACGTCAGGCAAAAAGGCTAACAAGCTCATGCACCAGAGCGACAAAGACCCAACCCTCCTTCATCTCTAGGGAGAGGCTCACGAGGGCATTCCCTGGGCCAGGACATAAGCCCTCCATCTCCAGCCCGCGTACCCCCAACGCCTCCAATGCGTCCGGACTCGCGATTCCATCGCCGCCAGGAGAGCCATCCGCACTCTCCCTCCACGGCATCAGTCTCGCGCAGCTCAGTTTCCAATTCAAGCTCCGGCTCTGTCTCATCCTCCATCTCCACCCCCAGCATCATCCACGCCGATACGCGGAGCCAATATCAATGCCAGCCACCGCGGACAATGTCTACCAGTAGTCCATCTTCAACATCAGGCGCAAGCGCAAGCGCGAGCACGCCACTCCATCGTCCATCCCGCCCATCTCCCCCATACGCATCTCCCGCACTAAGCGCGGCCTCCTACGCAACATCCCCCGTTGAATCTTCCACCCCAAGACCAGTACCATACTACTACCGAGGAGGAGCGCAGCACCAACACCACTACCAGAACCCCAGCACCACCATGGCCTCCGCTGCAGCACCACCGCCACCACCACCACCTCCTCCTCCAGCTCCCGTACCATCTCAATCCATGCCCCCCGTGACGCCAACATGGCAAAACCAACAACAACATCAGCATCACCACTACTTCCCTTCTTCTTCATCGACCACTGCACCCCCCTACCAGCCCTCGCAGGACCGGTATGTGTGTCGCGTGTGCAGTAAGGCCTTTTCCCGCCCCTCCAGCCTCCGCATCCACTCGCACAGTCACACGGGCGAGAAGCCGTTCCGGTGCACGCATGCCGGCTGCGGGAAGAGTTTCTCGGTTCGCAGTAATATGAAGCGCCACGAGAGGGGGTGCCATCCGGCCCGGCTCTCGTTGGTGTGATTGTAATTTTCCCGGATATTGACTTAGGGGGAGTTTGGGTTGGTGGGGAGGTATTTTTTTTTCTGGAAGTCTTGTTTTATTTTATTTCTATTTCTATTTCTATTTCTACTTTATTTTTTATTTTTATTTTTATTTTATTTTTTTCATGGACATTTTTGAGGGCTACAGTACGTGACGCTGTAGGCCAAGCCCGCGCGGCCAACCTGGCTCTCTCCAGAGGGTCCTAGGAGGGTTGCTTTTGCCAGTACGATTTGTATTGGATTTATCCGGACTCGGACATGGATCCCGGTGCTTGTTCCAGACCTTGGTCCGAGCCGAGTTCGAAAGGATATATTTACTGATTTGGTTAGATTTGAGTTGAGTGAGTCTGGAATGGACTTGAGAATACGCTCTAGTGGCTTAGGTACCTAGGTAGGTAGGTAGGCAGACTTAGGTGCCTCACTATCAATACAACCCATATGATACGAATAAGTCAAGTTTCCCGAAGAACCCTGTAATGTATGCAATTATTCTCTTTTTTTTTTATTTTTTTTTCTCCCGATTACCCTGAAGTGCACGGTGTCCACTAGTCCCTATCCGGTAATTGACGCGGCCCTAGGTACCCTGTAACAGGCTGTAATCAGATAACAAACATACTTTGATGCGACCTCATCGAGTCTAGAATGCGCGACTGGTTATCTTCGGGGACAACTGATGGGATGCGGAAGTTTCCGCCTGTTTTTTTTTTTTTTATCAACAGCAACTGGATTTCATTATTAATTCGCTCTTGCTTGTCTACTGGGTAGTATTGCATATTGCCGCCTGTAGCGAGGTTATTCGTTATTGGCTCCGGACTTGGGAGGCTTAACGACCTTCCTATTTGGGAAATCAGGCGTCCGGAGCCCGCCGTCCCGGTTGCAGTTCTTGTACAACTTGTTCGCTAAGTCTTAGGGCATGAGTCGGCAGGGTATTATACTGCCTCTGGAATAATTTGTCTTGGCCTGTGTAAAAAAAGAAAAGAAAAAAGACCGGCCTGTTTATCTTTCTATACCAATATGCGTGTGTATATCGCCTCGTATATACCTCTATGCCAAGAGTTATCCAAACCATCGTCAAGTCGTCAGATACAGACATCGTCCCCGATTAAGAAGGTGCCTATAGATTTGTGTCCTGCCAGATATCGGGGAGCGTAGATAGCAGCGAGATCAAGCTTCCAAGCCTAGAGTTTCGAGCAGCTGGTCCAGCTTCTCCATCAGGATCTGGTAGTTGATAGCATCCCGAGCAAATTCGTCCGTGGCCTCTTGTCCGTCCAGAGTCCGCACGGCCGCGTTGCGACCTTGTGTCTTGGAAGGAGCCGGCTTCCCCGCCGCAACGACCTCGTCCGAGACTTCAAGGGTGTCGACTCCGTTGGTGATCTCGCCCACCTCGTCTTGCTCTTCCGGGACGGCATTCGTCTCCTTGCTTTCCTTGGCTGCTGCCCACTCCCTTTTCATCATTTCTCCCAGTCCCGCGTCGTCGAACCGTAGCCGGAATCGTTCTCCGAGGTAGTATCTGATGTCATCCAGCAGTTCGATCGAATCCGTTTCCTGTCTTGCTTGGATCCGCGCGGCCGATTCCCGAATCAAGTCTGCGAATTCTGCTGAGTCCACGTGCGCCTCCAGGTGGTACGCCAGATAGCGCGCCGCGAATTCTTCTAGCCGCTGGACGCGCGTCAACCAGGCTGCCCGGATGATCGAGTAGATGTCTAGTTCCTCTTCCTCTTTGACAGTTCGTGTTTTGGACGCTTCCGCCTGCGACATGCTCCCGCTGCTCGCCATGCTGATGACCACCGCCGCCTTGGTTTTCAGCTTCTCGATCAGGAGCATGTCCGCTGCAAAGAGCACGTCGACCGCCAGGTCAAGCGGGATGATGACTTCCTCCGCGTAAAGGAATGTGAGCACGACCTCGAGCACCTCGGGGGAACAGTCCACTTCGACTACATTCAGATAGTCCGTGACTTGGGCTTCGCGGAACGCGGACGAAAACATGCCCTCGAAGAACTCCGACCGGAGCAGCATGGCTCGATGGCAAGGATACAGAGTCGATTTCCGAGTTCGGCCCTTGTCGACACTTGCTGCAGATGCTGCCGGTCCGATTGGGATGGATCCATGCTCTTCATCCCCGGGCCGCTCGCTATCTTCCTCGTCTAGATCTTCAAGAGCCTCGTCAGCCCGGAGCAGGACGTCTGCAAAGACCGCATTGTTGCGATCCCATTTCACGTCATTCGCTTTCGGTGCATCGATGACCACCTTGTGTCGAAGCACGTTCTGCTGGAACCACTCCCGTAGCTGACGCTGGCCCTTGGATACTTCCGCCGTTCTCCTTTGCCGGGTCAGCCGCCGATCCCCGCTGTCGATCATAGTATCCAAGAGACCCTCGATCTCCAGCGTCTTGGAGATCTTATCGATTCCCGTGAAAACCTCTGACTCGGTGTAACCCGTACCGGGGCCACTTCTCAAATCGTGGGGTACGTCTCCAAGATACAGATATTTGATTGCTGCCCCGAAGGCTTGTGGCGGAACAACGCTCGGCAGCTTCCATGATGATGTTTCGGGGGTAGCAGCCAGCTTCTTGCGGAAGTAAGATGATCGCGCTGCAAGGATAAATTTGTGCAGGAAGAGCGACTCGTCAGAGGCGGTCACAACAATGTCGGATGTCGCCGGATGATCTCGGGTCAGAAGCGAAGAGATGTGAGCAGCCAGTGGCTGGAGAGGATCTGTAGATTTTGAATAATCATATTCTAGCAGGAGGTTGCGTATTTTGTCATTCAGGGCATTGTATAGACATCTGAAGCATCACGGTGTGGATCAGTAAGGTCTGCATCGTAGAACAGAGAGCCAGAAACCGGGGCTCTCACCGTTCGCCTTGGAATGTGTCCCGCTCGCATAGAGCACCAGATTCGAGGAGTAGTCGCACGACATCAAAATGGCCACAGAGACTAGCCTTTTTTCCAAAGACGAAGTCAATTAAATCCCATTCGTCCAAAGAGCATGGGCATCGCGGTGGCTACACTATCCGCGATGCAAAATACAAACGGAACGCAAAAAATAAAAAATAATTAACAGTAAATAAGATAAAGAATAAACGAACTCACCAAAATCAGCGGCGTGTAATCATATGGATCACGGGCATTTATGTTGACCCCTTCAATAATTTTCTCTTGGCACACCTTCAAATCGCCCTTCCGACAGGCGTCGCAAAGTTGACGAAATGGCAGACTGAGGTCGAGCGGATTGTCTTCCTTGATGAGACCCTCGTCAATCAGCTGCTTCTCATTTCGAAGACGAGTCTCTATTTCTGGCTTTGAGAGAACAGTGGCTCTGGTCATCTCGAAAGTCCGCGGGGACACCCTCCCTCGATCTCTCGCAGGAGGAGAATAATAATGTGTGTGGAGAGTGGGGGACTGGCCGATGGTGCTTCTATCCCGCTTATCGATAACAATACATCACGTGCTGCAGCGGCGAGGTCGGCGAGCATCCGCGACGAGTCAGCGAGGCTCCCGGAGAGGAGACGGGATTGCTGCTGCTGTATGAGGCTCCCCAGAGAATTATCTTCAAACAGGATAAGATCAAATCTTGCATCTCAGAGCGATGGGTATACCATCTTGTCAATTGCTCAGCATTGTTCTTGAAGCAGGGATGTGGTGTTCACCAAGAGCCAAAGGACCTGTTCCTGAACACCTGGAGTCTCACCGCCTTCTTCACAGGGAAAAGTCACCGTTAGGAACACCGTTGCTCAGCAACAGTGCTTCAACTAAACAAGCCCGCTCATTCCTGGGGTGTTCTTCCTTGCTTCCAACTTCTCTACTCCAGCAGGTTTTGCGGCGCCCTACTAACCATACAGGTTTCTCTTCTATGGACCCCGGTCGTCGATGAATTCGGATCTCATCTTCATCTCTTTCCTCTACTCTGTTTCTTCATCGAAACTCTAATATCGAGATCGAATCCCCCGGACTCAACTTGGGCCACTGTTACAATGGCGATTGCTTTAGCTGAGGCGGACAAGTATGAGCTGTTGGAGAAGATTGGTACTATGGGTCGCTTCTACTATGTTTGCTAAACCAGAGCTGACCATATATCCAGGGTGCGGTTCGTTTGGTGTGATTCGAAAGGTGAAGCGGAAATCGGACGGATTTGTAAGGACAACCAGTCAGCTAGCAGCTAGCTACACGAGATCACGATGCTGACGAGCAGCCAGATCCTCTGCCGAAAGGAAATAAACTACATCAAAATGTCTCAGAAGGAGCGAGAGCAGCTTACGGCTGAATTCAATATCCTGAGCTCCCTTCGTCACCCAAACATCGTCGCCTACTACCACCGAGAACACCTCAAGGCCACCCAGGACCTGTATCTGTACATGGAATACTGTGGAGGTGGTGACCTCAGCATGGTGATCAAGGATCTCAAAAGGTCGAACAAGTATGCAGAGGAAGAGTTCGTCTGGCGAGTTCTGTCCCAGCTTGCCACGGCCCTGTACCGTTGCCATTACGGCGTCGACGCCCCGGAGGTTGGCCCGAATGTCCTAGCACCCCCACCTAAGCCCTCTGGTCTCAAAGGGAAGCAGGGGCAGGTCACTATTCTGCATCGTGATCTCAAGCCCGAAAACGTCTTCCTTGACAACGAAAACTCTGTCAAGCTGGGTGACTTTGGTCTGTCGAAGCTCATGCGGTCCCACGACTTCGCTTCAACGTATGTGGGCACGCCCTTCTACATGTCTCCTGAAATATGTGCTGCGGAGAGATACACTCTTCGCTCCGACATCTGGGCTGTGGGCTGTATTGTCTATGAACTGTGCCAGAAGGAACCTCCGTTCAACGCCAGAACGCATATCCAACTTATTCAAAAGATCCGCGACGGGAAGTATACACCCCTGCCAGATATCTATTCTCCAGAGTTGAAGAACGTCATTGCAAGTTGTCTACGTGTCAATCCGGACCAGCGCCCTGACACTGCTGCCCTGGTTAACCTTCCCATCATTCGCTTGATGCGCAAAGAGAAAGAAGTCGCCGATCTCGGGAAGACGTTGCGGAAGCGTGAAGATGCTGCTATCCAAAAAATGAGGGAACTGGAGCAGACCCACACAAGGCTAGAAAAGGAAAAGCAGATCATGAGGTCTGAAATAGACGGCACCGTTCGCCGCGAATGGGAAGTGAAAGCCAGGCTGGAGATTGATCGGCAGGTGCGAATGGAGCTCGACAGACTGCGGAAGCGGTTCGAATTGGAAGTCCAGGAGAGGGTTACTACCGAGATTGAGAAATATAAGAGGGAGGCTGCTTTCAGGGCGAGCAATCCGGAATCTCAATCTTCCGCCAGTACTGGCAACGACACTGATTTTCCTTCGAGCACCGATATCAGCCAGCTGTCAATAGAATCGCCGACTCCTGACGCCAGCAAGCCTCTGAAGAAAGAAACACGTACGCCATTCAGTCGTTCCAGGACTGTGGCCGAATCACCCATGGATATTCAGATGGCCGAACCCTCCCCTATTTCGATTGCGTCTCTCTCACTTTCTCCACGTCGTACCTCCGGAGTGCATCGAGGAAGTATGTTTGTGGAAGGAGATCGACAAAGATTAAGGTGGGAAGCTACCATGCTGCACTCTGACGACGAGGATGACACCCCTGACGTCCCTTCTCCCACACGTCCTCGGGTGAGGGCCGATCCAGTCAGAGCTCCTCATCGACCATTACTCCGCCAGAATACCACTACAATGGTGCGCAATATGAGCGCCCAGCCTCCGATATTCCCTGCAAACACTTCTCGGCTGCCTCAGATGTCTCCGTCGCAGGCAGAGGCCAAAGCGAAATCACCCCATCGTCGTCTCTCCAAGATCCCATCTTCTACCAATCTGGCCGCTGATGCTGGGTCTCCCACTCGCAAGAAGTCCACAAAACAGCTGCCTCATAAAGCTAGCACTGGCGGTGATGGAATGTACAAAGCTGTCATGCAACGCAACATGGGGGGTCGAACCTTGGTAGAACTTGCGCAGGCAAGAGCTAGTGGCCGCCCAATTGACGATTTTAAACGGCGCTGCAGCGACCCTCATGCGATCGCTGCTGCGGTTCTGCGGTCTTCATCTGATCGCGATCCTCCGGCAGTCTGGGATCCGGAAAAGGATGATATGCCTAGCCCCTTCCTGGAGCGTGGGAAGAAAGTTATCCGCAACTTTAGGTGAACTGGGTTCTGTCTCACTGGCAGATCTGTTGAAGCTCTCCAGTTCAAGCTAGGGATACCAGCTGCACTCATTTGACTGCCATATTTTATGATTTTGGTTTACTATCGTGTGAGGCAGTTAGTCATAGCAGAGAGGATCCATTTGCCTTTCATACCTTTCACTAACTGAAGTCTGTCGTTTTCTGCTCTCTGCTTCTTTTCTCATCGAAAAGCTCTGGAGTTAGGCTGCAATGATTCTTTTCATGCAATGCCTTTTTGGGTCTCCCTTTTCAAACCTTTTGCACTCTTGGATTCATTGCGCCTCTTCTTTTTCTTTTCTTTTTTTTTCCAACATTGCAGTGACATTCTCATTGTTCATTGAGCCTAGAAACCAGCCATTGCTATCGCATTTTCATCATTTGAGAAACCCCGGGGCAAGCCCTTTCTTTTTCCTTGACTTCTTATCTTTCTCCGCGAGCATCCTGTCAGGGTAGACTGCATGTGCTTTGCTCTTTTGGGTTGATTCGTCATTGAACAGCAGCCTTGGTTTCCAATTGTTTTGATCGCGTAATTGCTACACTTGGGCCAGCTGTCGGCCCTCCTCTTGTTTCATTTTTTTGGTCTTCCTAGTGTCTCTCATGGGTCAGGTGTTTGTCAGGATTGGAGTTTGTTGGAGTGGAGAGAAAGAATTCTTTTTGCACTTGAACTTGTACATACCATGCCTAGCTCCACTGGTTCTTTGCTTTCTAGATATCCCCGCACATGCTTAAGCTCCAGGGCAGTCTCTGTCTGCCTTTGCATGTATAGAGATTGCATTGTCACCGAGTCAATATTCAAATCTGAATCTAAGATCATTGAGAGTAATCGGAAAACCTATCTGTTCCTGGTCCGTCTCCGAGATTTTTTTCTACGCCAATGTCTACTGAGGTCGCCACGAGAGGTTTATAGAGTCGAATTGCGGCCCACGTACCTAGCCAGGCGAAAACGCCCGAAGGACATCATGAGTGTACGTAGTGGCATAGCAGTACTCCATTACAAATAGCATGACGAATAAACAGTGAAGACACGCATTGCCGTGAGAAAAACGTAGCCGATTCCTCGAAACCGCGATTTCAGATATCAAGTGATCTTTAATCAGAGTTTGCCGGAAAGACGATACGTATCGTACTTTGATGCATGGATAATTAATAGATCGTCACTACGTAGTCTAGGATTTTCTAAAAGATTTCGACGACTCACGCTAAATTTCAGTAACCCCCCTGCTAACAGAAGCTAATTTAGATCCTACAGGTCATGGAGCATCCAGCGTACAGACGGTTTCCAGGGACAAAAATAAGCTGAATTTGTTCTGTTGGCTTGTATGTTGACACATGGCTGGATGTTCGTCACTCAAGATCAATAAACATCAGATATATCCGTCACCAACCTGTACCACACATCTACCACCTAGTAAGTCCCCCAATCAAGCAGATATATAAATATGAATGAATATAGAAGGTAATTAAATATCACATTTTATTATTCTATCGCTATTTTATTCATATGTGCCCTAGTTGGCGTGGAGGGTTCCGGAAGAAGCCGCCGTAGCGCCAGTGCCTGCCTTACACTGCTCCTCAGCGCATACGTAAGCAGGGTCTGAGACATTTCAACCAGCAATCTTATGATTAATGAGGATAAAGGGGACACTTCTCAGCCAGCATTTTTGATCGACTTGGACCTTGCAATAAGGGTGTGGAGAAATGAACCTTCAGGTGCACGAAGTAAAACCGGTACTAGGGCATTCATGGCAATAGGACTACTTCTTGGAGAAAAGCAATCGTTTATGCATGGCTTAGAGTCTTTCTTCTGGTATATTTTCTGGATAGGCATCCACCATGATGGACCACACGAGAACAGAGTTGTTCCTGCCTTCGACAAGTGGAATTATGTTGATATGGAGGAATTGGCAATGTTGAAGTTGGGCACTGTGGTGCAAGAGACAATCTTTCTTAAGACAGTAACTGACGACTTCACGCATTATTATTATAAGCCATTGATTCCATGGGTTAATCAGCTGCGGAAGGTAGTCTTCCCTATGGACAAGCTGTGGGGGGAAGGAAGACCAAGAACTCTATTCCAGATTCAGAGCAATTATTAGAAGTGCGAAAGAAGATCCACGAGTGTTAGAGGAATAGAGGGACATGGGCCTTAGTTAATTCTCTCTTCCCTTTCATTTTCTGAATTATCGCTATGGTAATTATTCTACTCCTGTGTGGGGTTAATGGTACGTAGTTCTAGTATTGCCATCCATGCTCAACCTGGTCGACTGTTTCAATTACCGCCTCAGTACTTACTTACGCCATGCCCCAAATATCCACCTCCGGAAATCCCGCAAGATGAGGAAAGAGATTATGAGAGCTAGATTGCTTAGGTTTAGATCCATGCATTACACAGGGCGGGACAGAAGCATGATATGCGTGAATTGTATTAGAAGTCAGGTCGACACGTCATGGACTGCGACAGTGGCGGATTGAAGATACTAGTAGTTAATGAAGTCCTCCGATCGCAATAACTACTAGATATCTAGGCACTGTCTACTCTCCACACATGGAGCAACGTCTGTGTCGGGAAATAACAAACGAAGACAATAATATGTCTATGAGACCTACTCCGTATTCAAATTTCCATTATCAAGAATTTGATCTGAGAGTGAGATCGTGAGTTACATACCGTCATTTCTCAGTTGTGGTTTCCCATCATGAGTCTGCTACTGTTCCTTTTGCAGGCTGGCGAAAGCTGTAGGTCTGAGCTGGTAACAGATAAAGTCATAAACCAACCTGGTAGAGCAATCGGGCAGCTGAGCGAAGCGAGCTTGAATGGCTTATATATATATATATGATTACACTATGTCTGCAGCTACACCTTGTACCGCACACCGCCCCTGGAATATAGTAGACACAAATCAGGTGCAAGGTCCCAATGCGTCTCACGATCATGCTGCGTAACGATGTCAAACTGCCGCACAAAGTAGATGGCCCTAGACAAAAATGTAGCAGTGACCATCCCATATGTCTGTTTCCTAGCTCAAGTCTCATATGAAGCGACATAAGAATGATGAGATGAGGATCCCGAAATGCGACTGTCCAGGTCCAGAGCTGGGCTATCAATAAAGGACAACAAGAGGACCATGAAACATACATCATTGCCACAGGGATGGCAGCGCGCTTTTCTACAAGGTTCAACAGTGTAGATACAGGATAAGAGGTGGCATAGTCACACAAGTCATGGTAATGACAGACAGAAAATGCGGTGGAAATGCGGTGGAAACAAGGCACTAAGGGGAATCAAAACAGACCCGGACAGAAACAGCTCGCTCCATAAGGAATACACAAGGGATCTTAGAAACATAACACAATAGAAGAAGAAAGAGACAAAAGGTAAAAAGAAAAGTAAAGGTAGGGAAATTCTCCCTATTCGCAAGAACATGAAACAGACCAGTGCCAGACAAAATCCAACCAGATATACAACAAGAAACTTGTCCCACCACGCCTCTTGACCCCGATTTCCCAAACCCAGACAAACATGTAAAAGCGCATCATCGTATGAATATCGCTGCCCGCAACTAGTAAACCCAGAGGACGCTCACGCACATCACGAAGACGGAATAATCAGGAATAATGACCAGAGAAAAGAAGTGTCGGAAAGACGAGAGGTGAAAAGTCGACCAGACGGAAGGGTAAATATTTCCACGAAATAGTCTCCATCAACAAGACTAAAAACAATGTAGCAAGTAGGAGAGGAAAATGGCTCTGTCTCCCTGATCAATTCCCATCTGTGGCTACTGGACTTCCGCTGTCACTGCTGTCCTTGTCCTTCATTGCAGGATTCTCGTTTTCATCTGCGGGTTTCGCACCAGAGGAACCCGAACCGGACGATGTGTTCGCATCACCGCTATCAGCTGGGTTACCCTTTCCACAGCCTTTGACAAGAATATGGCGCTAAGAGAAGAAAGTTGAGTTAGTCGACATTGCGTCACTTGAATCACTTGAATCACACAAACTTAAAAGAAACACTATCCTACCTTCAAAGCATCCTTGCGGGAAAAGCTCTTATCACAATGAGCACACGGGAATGGCTTGATTGAGAGATGGATCCGCTTATGTCGTTTCAAGTCATGGTTCCGGTTGAAGCTCTGCGGACACTGATCGCACTTGAATGGGCGGTCATTCGCAGGACCTGGTGGTGCATGGCCAGCAAGCGGAGGATGTCCTCCATACATTTGCTGCATGTTGGCCACATGTCCGCTATTGAATCCCGACAAGAACCCCGGTTGCAAACCACCGACCAGTGACATGGGGCTGTTCGGATTATGTACATTGGTCATAATCGGTCCTGGCATCGCAGGGAGCGAATACGATGGCCATGGGGGGCGATGGTACCCTAACTGAGGCGGAGGTCCAGGAGCTGGATGACTAGGGCCTGCTGGCATCCTTCCGGGAGCATTGATTCCATGTCCGCCGCGTACTAGAGTTGGCGGCCCGCCGTACGGGGATGCATAACTGCCCTGATGATGAGCACCGGGGATTGGGGGCGAGTTCCCGTAAGGCAAAGCTGACTGGGGCTTGGATCCATACGGATCAACCGCACCTAGCGACTGAGGAGAAGCGGTCGGTTTCGACTGCGAAGCAGCTTGAGCGTTCATCATCGCCAACGCTTGCTGGTGCTGGTGCTGTTGCTGTTGCTGTTGCGGCGCGGCCGTGGGAACGTTAGACGATGGAACAGGGAGTGGTTGCTGGAGTGGAGGAAGCTGGTTTATGTCGTACGGCTGTTGTGACATACCGTCAGTCGTAGGGGGGGAAGCCGCGGTCGCAGTTTCGCGTCCGAACTGCCCTAATGATGGCGAAAAAGCGGTCCGCGAGTGGAAAACGGCATTAACGCCTGGCGTCCAGGGTTGAGGCGGTCCCGAGACACCGGCGTACGGATTCTGACCGGCCCAGTAGGTCGAGGCGTACCCGGAGGGTAATGCAGAACCCGCAGACACCGCAGCGGCAGTCGTCACTGGTTGCAATTGACTCGTCCCGTCCCCAGGTTGATGTGTTTCTGGAGGGGTGAGCAGATTGGTAACGGCGGCGTTTGCCGGAGGGTGCAGGGTGAGCTGCGAAGACGAATATTTAGGAGGCGTACTGGCAACGTGGAAATTGGGTGGCGGAAGCTCAAAACTGGGGAGATTCGGGGCCTGAGGTCTACGGGCGTTCAAAGACTGAGGAGTTGCTAGCGCTTCGAGCGCCTGTCCCATACCGGGAGGCGGGATTGCGAGTGCAGCCAGGTTGACAGGTGGGTATTTTGACAACGCCAGAGGACGGCAGATTTCCGCAGTTACCACTGACGGTGAAACTGGCAGACCGATGGGAGTCGGATCCCTAGCTGGCGCAGCGTACGATGCGCTTCCTTCGGCAGCAAAAGCCCAATCTCGACCATCCAACAGTCCCACCGGTGGCTCTGGAGGATCCAGGAGGGGCGGTCAGATCGTGACTGAGGCTGACCGTAATGCTGCGACTGCTGAACGCGACTGAGGCGCGCGCAGTCAAGATGAACACAAGGGTTGACGTTTGAGGGCACGTGTTTCTGTCTTTCTCTTTCCCTTTCGGACGCCGATCTCTGATTCTGCTTCTGGGCCTCTTCACCAAAACTCAGTCGCGCAACAAATCACCAAGTCGCGATCGTTTCAGACAAGCCCATTTGCGTGTGAAGTCTGATCTCGAGCAGGGAGGAGAAGATGGCCCAGCTCTCCTTGTATCCGACTCCAGCGGTAATGGAAGGAGAGGGAAAGTCTTCAGGAGCAACGAAGCCGCGACGGATGCATCGCCTACTGATAAAGCCCACGTAACGAGAAAGGCAGACAATCAAAGCTGCGATGCACAGGCAAGGCGACGCCGATTCAATTCAGCGCGATGATGTACAGAGGGGGATGGTGGTGGGGAGAGAGAATGTACGTGAGAAAACACCCGAGGTAATATATTCCTGGCAATTCTGGGAAAAGCTAGGAGACCGGGACCCAGTGGAAAACTAACAAAATTCGTGAAGATCGTAACCATGCAGATAGGAGTGAATAGGATGAAGAGGAAGGCAAAATCGAAGAGAAGAAGAGACCGTGAGGGTCTTAGACGTCTGGATGGCCGGATGTGCGTGTAATATTGGTAATGCTATGGGTACGTCCGTATGTAATATATACCTGTATACCTGTAACCTCCGACAACGTTCCAAAAGGGTCTCTCGACATACGCGTGTTTTTATTATTATTCTACAGATGATTTGTGCACAGGACTGGAGACCCCTGGTAGGCAAGGATTATTATCATTTCATTATCGTGTCTCTGGACGCTAATTCTGACCCTTCTTCTTCAGCATTCTGAGCTGACAGGCCGATCCCAGCAGTGGCCCCCTGGATGGGGAAATGACTGGAAACCAACAGCAAGCCAAAAAAAGAAACGAGGCGATACGATAATAATAGAGAGAGAGGAAGGCTGAGAGCGGCGGAGGACCGCAGGCAAAGTAATCGGTCGCATTGCACCGTGGGTCCGGGAGACAGAGCCCGGAAAAGGAGCGACAAATGAAGACGAAGACAATGAACTAGCAGAAGTCTATTCGGAAGCATCGACCAACCAGGCTGGGGGGGGCCACGAGTCTGGTCCAATGCTAGATCCCTGCTCGCTTCGATGTCCAGTTTCTCTCACCTTCGCTTCGCCTCTCCTGTCCAGTAGCAGGCCCTTACATCCGCGGAATATGAGGGAGGGAAATTCGAATCTCGCTTCGCTTTATGCACTATGTATTGAACCCGTATGTGGTACGTCGCATGTACTCGGTTCAGCGTACGGAGGAACGCTCAGCGTATAGGGTCTAGATGGGGAGAGTGTCATACTGATCTTCACGCCTCCCCGAGCGCCCATCAAATCGACGGCTGAAGACCGACCCTGTTTGGTTGGAACGGCGATTAAGCTTAGCAACAGCTGAAATCGGTGAAGATCTCATTCCTTCCATCACTGCGTCTGGTCAGGGCGTTGACCAGTGCCATCTGGGCGGGTTCTAGGATGTGGTGTCCTCTTCTACGGAGCTGAAATAGCGCCTGGTCTTCGACGCTTGAATGTGAAAATACTCCTCCCTAAGGGAGTCGACTTAGTTACACACTATACCTATCAGAATACTAGGTGCTGGAGGCGGTAATTATGGGCGATACCTAACTTACAGGGACGACGATGCCTTACATGGCATTATTACGACGTTGGGGAACAGCGACCAAAGCTAATTCATTTCCCTTGGACCTGGATTAGTCCACGAAATCAGAAGTTCATGGGGCTCTGTTAGTTTATTACCTAGCTTTCATCTCTTGTCTCCTCCGTCTGGGTCAAGAAGGGGGGCCTAGATTCGCTGAAATGTATCGAATCGGCTGGGACCGCGACCCTTCATATTACCTGTGAAGGTAATTATTCTGGTCCAATGTTCGACCTGGGGTACCTAGGTAGTATCTGCGGTATCTGCGGTACAAAGTGAATACTAATCTCATAACTGGCACTAGCTAGTACGAGTATCATACAGCGTAATATTGCAGTGTACTTAGGTACCTGGGTGACAAGTCCTGAACAAATCGGAAGAATACCTCCTAAGTACTTCCCTCCACTCGAATTGAGCCAGATGATATGACACCTCTGCGGGCAAATAAAATGGTTACATGCAAGTCGCTGACGAATGGCGACCGGCCCTCTTCTCAAATCTATCTATATTGATAGAACTGAATACACACCTCTGTCCTGCGTAGTCAATAATCAGAGGATATCTGTATGTGCAGTAGTGCAGGACCATACGGGGTTGTAACATTTTGCGTACGTCAGCTTGCATACCAATTCTGCTCGTCTATCAGACACAAGATTGAGAATACGAGGAAGAAAAAAAAGTAAAACCAGGGAGTCGCTGGGGATGTAAGCGAGAAATCTGGTCAACTTAGTCCAATGACCGTGGAGAACAGCGACTAGTGCGTGGCTGGAACGGCTGTCGAGATGACTGCTCACGAATAACTGGATGCGTTTCCGTATTGTAATCGCACCGTTGGCGAATGGCGATTCCCAAGCACGAAAGAAACTTCTTGTGATCTTGGAGTTGCACCGGTACTCAACCGCGGTTTAGCTCTGGAGCATACGCAGCACGGGGATGGCCTCATAATCTCTGGTCGCGGAGTCTTCCTAATACGGCCTGGACCGTTAGGCCGGATGCGGCCTAGTGGTGGGGGGAAGAGGATCCCAAGGTCGCATACTTGATACTCGAGTTTATCTAGCACCGGCGACCTTGCGTGGGAGGGATTCGCCATAGCTCGGGGACCAGAACATGGTGGAAAGCCAATAGAAGTTTAGCACTGACCCACACGCAGCCATCCGATGGGTTCTTGCAGATTATTGCCCGGGCTTTTGGAAGACATCCAGCCCACCCGGAGAGGCTGAGAATAGCACCAATCTGTCGGTATCGTTGAACCGTCCCACCTCTTGGCCATCCCGTGATAAGAGTGACAAGTTGCTGTGGACACGAGATGACCCCGGAAGCTAATATCCCCCGTAATAACGTCTATTATTCAGGCACGACGGGAGGAAGCTTCCATAGGCCCGGCGGGGGCACATCACATCGCGCAAATACCCGGTCTGGTCCACTCCCACTGGATGGTCCCAGTTCCGAAGCGGTGTAATCAGAGCTTCGAAGAATCTAGTTCAAGGGTACCATACCTACCTAGGCAGGAAGGAATCGGGTTGTTCCAAGTTGATTATTCAGGTAATTATTACCAATGAAATTGACAGATGACTCTGTTATCAGCTCATGCATGCAGGTTGGTTGGATGTCATTGTTGCTCTCACAATAGTTACCCAAGTATGACTCTTCCGTTTGGCTGCTTCTCTGTGAGGGGGTGCTATCGGATGTAAGATTTAATAAGCAATCAGACGTAGGTTACTTATCGTAGGCGACAAAAGTATATGAACACTCAAAACTCGCTAGTATTGGGGCCTCCCTAATTAGGAAATGAACGAAGCTGATCAAAACTCTAATATCTAATATGCCACCCATCAACCTCAAGGATCGCCTGCACGCGGTGAGGCGTAGTAGTAGTATTGTACCCGATAGATTTTCCAGCACCATCTCATCGATAGCATGCCATGCCCCTAACTACCTCAATACAGTGCCTAAGGGCCTCTTCTGTGTCTGGAGCCGTTTCCACTTCTGGGTAGCACATCATGGAGGGCGTCTACCACGTTGTTTACTAAAACGCTAGAATATAATAAAATAGAGTTTCATTTATTCCTAATTGGAAGAGCAGTAATACTAGTGTGTTTTTTGTTGTTCAAATACTTTTGTCATGCCACTGTATCAAGGTACAGGACTGCGCACAGAGCATCTGGTATGAAATCTGGTGTGATAGAGATCGCACCCCACCAAAACGATAATGATCCCATCTGTCAAAAATGTGGCAGCCCACATTTGTGAGCTGTACTATGCCCACCCAGGTGGCGTACATTATTCAACACACAAAGTTGTGCGTTCACTGGCTGTTAGAAAATTCTCCGTACACAAGCATCCGACCCCCTGGCCGTCATGATCGGTTGATCTGTGATGATGGTCAATATGTTCCGTCTGTTTTACCCAAACATGTCACCTATCAAGCTGACAGTCTCGGATCTTGTTGGTCTCTGGATAGGTGACATCTGCTTGTGTCATTTTCCGTCGACAGCCAGCCTCAATATTGACTCTCTTCCTGTTGCAGGACAGGATCGACAACAGGGTCCGTCTCTTCCTTACCGTGGAGTCAGGGTGCCAATAATCTCACGTGACTCTATCACGTGATTCAACCTAATGTGCCACAGTGGCTTGTTCTTTCGGATGCTTAATGCGCCACCCGTTACACTTGCACTCGTGGAACCACCGTGCCGTGACGGGAGATTGACGTACATAAATAATAGTTTAGACTCGCCCATTGCCGTAGAAACACAATAAAAAAGATTATTCCCAATTGCAGTCCGTTCTCTCCAGCTTTAGCTTTCGCAAAGAGCAGGAATCATATCGAAAGACGCGTGTAATTACAGCTAAGCCTACTTAGAAAGGTAGGTGGTGGGGAAGAGACCCGGTTTATGAAGATGACGTTAATCTGAGGTCCCGACGCTTCCCCTCCCTTCCCCTCAAGAACTCAACCTGCATCAACGGTTGGTCCTCCAGTGTTGTTTGTCACGTTGTCTCTCCCTTTTCTGCCCGCTAATTGAGTCTATGCAACTTCTGACTACTCCTTTGCGAAGGCCCTTCCTTGCTCCCACCAAAACACACCATATCAGCCCATCCAGACCTATTCATTGCTCCGCTACAACCATGTCCGGAGTTAGTAAGGCTTGTTGCTCGTGAGTCTTTCTCCTAACGGATATTCGTTGCGCTGACGGTTCTTGTCCTTTACAGCATCCCGCCCGTAGTCTCCAAGGGCTACCAGGCCAAGGGAGAATACAAGACCATCAGTGGCTTGAAGACATGTATACCTCCCTTCACTCGAGAATCAAGGATGAACTTTGCATTGGGCTGACTGGGCTATTTAGATGTTACTGGACCGGAATCTGCATCAAAGGCTATTCTGGTGATCTACGGTGAGTAGAGTCCAAGCTTCGATACCCAGCACTTACAATAGGCTAACGGCAGCTTGTACACGGCAGATATCTTCGGCTTCTGGGACCAAACGATTCAAGGTGCCGATATTATGGCCACGTCAAACGAGCAGAAGTACAGGGTGTTCATTCCCGACTTCTTCGAAGGCGAGCCAGCCGATCTATCCAAGTACCCACCCATGACGGAGGAGGACCAGAACTATATCAAAAACTTCTTTCAGACGAAGGCTCCGCCTCCGATGACCCTTCCTAGGATCCCTGGAATCGTGGAAGAGGCCAACAAGCTTGCACCGGGTGGTAGTAGTTTTGCGTCTTGGTCTATCTTCGGCTACTGCTGGGGAGGAAAGATCACAACCTTGGCGGCGGGCAAAGGGAACACTCTTTTCAAGGCCGCAGTTCAGTGCCATCCGGCTATGGTAGATCCGAACGATGCGAAAGAAGTAACAGTGCCGATGGCATTGCTGGCTTCCAAGGATGAGGATCCAGCTGCTGTGGATGGTTACACGAAGAACTTGAAGGTCCCCCACTACGTCGAAACCTTCCCTACCCAGATTCACGGATGGATGGCCGCGAGAGCGAACCTGGAGGATCCTGAGGTGCGAAAGGAGTATGAAAGAGGTTACAAGACAGCACTCGATTTCCTCCACAAGCATGCCTGATTTGCTGCGGGGATTGTGGAAATGTTTTCGGTATGATCATGGGCGGCACAACCAGCATGTACCTGGCTAGTAGCAATTACTAAGCTCTATGCTTCTCTCAGAATTGAAAGCAATAAGAATGCCATGATGCTATAATGGAATTTGATCTCGTATGCCCTGTGGGTGGGAGATTTTGCTGCGTGTATCACCCCTATGACCACTACGGATAGCTGCGCCACTATCAGGAGACACCCGCTTCCGGTGGAGGCGTCATCGATAAGTATCCACCGTGGCCAACCATGTGCGGCTTTCTGCGTTGGCCATTTGACTCGTCTTGATTTTGCACAGTATTCGATTCTTCTTGTGGTTTTCTCCTTTCGTACTGCCAACTACTGCCATGTGCCTTGTCCATCTATCGGTCTTGTTTCTATCTTTGTCGTCGAATCACGCGTGACTGTCTCTCCCCATTCTTCCCCAGTCAAGGTGTGCAGTTACGACAATCTGCCCCGAGCTCGGTGATCGACACAGGCGGGGCATCAATCGTCTGCCTCGTCTCTTGACGTTGTCTTTTTAGCAATCGTCCACTCCAGCGCTTTTCTCCTTGACTGGTTTCCTAACAGCCAGATCTCCATCGTTAAGCGGGAGACTCGATGACCTTCCCTTTGGTACGCAGACGGTCCGTTGCGATCGCTGCGTCTCAAAGAAGTGGAAATGGCGAGGAAGAGGATACAGAATTGGTGCGAAGTGCTTCGTTCCCATTCGGGCATACTCATCCAGAGAGTGCGACGTCACCCCCCAGCAAAGGAGTACTGTCGAGTCTTTTTCGAAGGGGCAGCGATGCGTCCCAAAGACTCAGTGAACTTATGGCGGGACCGAAGGCCTCCGATGTAAGGGTGGTTCAAAAAGTAAGATAGGGAAGGGAGGAAAGAAGACGCACATTTCGCATCCCAGTTCCAATTGGTTATATTCATATATCTCTCTAAATTAAATATCTGACACCAGACTTATAGGCCGGTGTGAGATCGCCGAAGGCAACAGACATCGAACCTTCAATAAAAAAGCCTGATCCTTTCGTTCATGGTAATGGCCACGCAGGCCAGCGTGTAGATGAAAAACGGCCAGCTGCCGCTACGGCTGAAAATCACTCCCGGCCATATACTATACAGGATGCTCTTGAGTTGAGGATAGAAGCTGGTATCCATGCCAATGAGCGCGGGACGGATGCTCAGCGTAACTCGATTCCGAGGGGCGAATCTATCCTTACGAAAGAAGACGTGAAAAGTGTCTTCTCTGGAGCGCCCCATTTTCTTCTCGAGAAGGGCAGATACAACCAGTTCTATCCGCAGGTGATTTTCCCGTGGGATGAACATGACGCCTCTATTCAGAATCTGTGGGATCGGAAACCCCTCGGCCACCGTGCATTCGCACTCTCCACCATACATCAGCATCTGCCTGTGCCGGATGAATGGGCAGCAAAGCGGCACGCAGCTCTTTTCTCAGAACATGAGATCCCCATCTACGGCCAAAAACGTGGAATCTTTGATATAGGAGTGTTTGAGATTCCGAATATGCTGTCAATGAATGGATGGGAACCGGGTTCTGTCGGTTTTCGTTACTATATCGAACTCCCAGCGGCGGACCGTGTCAAATATGTTGGACCTCGTCGCCCGAGACCGGGTGTAGAATTGCGAGAGTTCTCGGAACTTCCTGCCACGTCTGTTTTTGAAATGATGGAACATCATGATGATGCGTACTCCGAGTGTGGAAACGGGAAGATCCATGACCAGCACCAGCTCCTACTGGAGGGTCCACCGGCATGGAAACGAGTCGGGTTGCGAGATACAGACTTCAAGGTACTGGTTGACCGCTTGGAGAAGCTGAGGGACATTCGCGACCAGTGTTTGCACCATGCGACGGGCATGAAAACGATCCTCAACTTTGAATCCTTGCGCGACTTATACGGCCATCTTTTTACGAAATTCCTCTACCCCCCACCTCGAAGACTCGTGAATACCTACTACGAAGACCCATACAGCCTCAAGTCCCAGATCAAAGTGCTGACCAATGTGCTGGCCGTAGCAGGTGTGTGGTGGGACTTTAGTCTCGTTGAATGGCGTTTCCGGGTTGGACAAATTCTCTGGGAGGCGCCGCCTCACCCCGACGGCGATTTTCTCAATCCAGATCCGTCGGCCCACGACGCTGCTAAACGTCCTTGGTTTAGAAATGGGTTGGAGCGGAAGTGGTTTCTTTTCCAGATGCTTCTCGCTGCAGAACTGCTCGTGCGTCTCGATGCAGCAGTGCATATCCATGGGGTGGACCACTTTATCCTTCTGGAGAGCGAATTGCATCTTTTCAACAGGTTGCGGAGCGGTAAAGTGAACTGGGATCTCATCGTTGCAAGGCGCTTCTTGGATAGCTTCAAGGTCAGCTGCACACCAGCGAACCCAGAACCACCTTCCGAAGAAAAAGAAAAAGAAAGAGAATTCTTTGAGCGTCATTTGAGTTTGGGGAGACGTAGTCAGGGACATCATTTCTTCTCCTTGGGTCACAGACTGCCGGCGACTACGGCGGCTACCGGTGCCTGGTTCGCTTGGGAATGTAAGCTGGCTTCATCCCATCCGTCTACGCAGCTGGAAGGGCTGTTCACGTTCGCGGACGAGGTTGGTTGGCCGCGGATTGAAGCGCTCAAAATACGCATGGAATCTGCGATAACGAAGGGGAGTCTGACTTCAGCAGGCGAGGATATCTTCGGTAAGTCGGTGCTGAATGAGCCTCCTGCAGACCGTACCAAATTCGTTAAGGACCTGATGTACCGAAAGAGCTCTTCGCAGTTGCCGGTGTTCCTGCACTGTGCGTCTGGCGAGGCAGACAGGAATATTGGTGGTTGGTTGTCTCGTAGCTGGCTTTCTGGCTTTGTTCTTCCAGGCGACTCGTCGAGTCACCTCCTCATGGCCACGCTACTCGAAAATGACCCGCAAGCCATGGAGCGCCTGGGACCGGCCGCGAACCTCATCGGCGGTTTCTTGTATGAGGGAAGGACCTGGTGGAGCAAAGAGTGCGTTGTGGGCCGGGTCCTGTCGAGCTTAGAAGGTGCAAAAGAGTCCATGGGGTGGATGAGTTACAAGGTCGTCCCTCACAATGCGATTACGTCCAAACCATTTGAGGATGCTTGGTTTGAAATAGTTACCACCGCAGTACCACTCCGATCGGAGATACCACGGATCGAACAAGGGAGCAAGGTCATCCGGGAGTCTACGCCGCTAGGAATTGGAGCGTTGTCAGGGGAGGCGTTCACCTTGCCTATGGATGAGCCTCTGGTTCCAGCGTCGGAAGAGAAGGTAGAATTCGAAGAATTGATACTTTCTACGGAAGCCGTCGGAGGCCCTCTGCCTGCTCAGTGCATCAATGTCGCCAAGGAGGCCATAGTATCATTCCGCGTCAGTCCAACATCCTGGGGAGAGGCGACTACAACCTCCTTGCCCTTGACGTACAATGTCCATTTTATATCGGCGTACGAGTGTCGCCCACCACTCGGACGTGCGGCGTACCATCACGGCTCCGAGGCAGAATTCGTTGGGGTCAAAATGACGCATTCCTCTGTTCTGGCGCTTCCCTCGGGACATACCCGTCTGCCAGGGCACCCGCTTCACAAGTCCTTTTCCTATCGATATATATCGTTGAGATCGCTTATCAAACTGCCAGCACTGCCGGATGACGACAAGGACTCGAAATGCGACAAGATCACTGTCGTCGATGCTCGGGGATGCAGCACCAAAGAAGCGCTTGCGCGAGCGTGGTGTGCGTCGGTTGGAACCGACGCGGTCATCGGGCGGGTTGGGAGAACGTGTTTGTCTTGCTGCATCCGAGAGGCACGTGCCGCAGAAGTTAGGATTGTCATTCGCGTTGGAGAGTGAGTGGTTCATGTGATTGACATGCATATGTCCAGTAGTTATGTACGCGGAACACCCTGTGCAGCGAGTCTTTCGCAGCATTGATTGCCGAGGTGACCGACTATTTGCGATGATTGATGATCTGCATAGAATTAATTCCTCAGTGGGGGGCTTGATAATTGTAATTCGGTTCTTCTAGACTTCTAACCCAGGCACGAGCATTATAATAATAAAAGGTAATGATGAACTCAAAGCTGTCCTTAATCGTCCATTTATGGCAACTCGTGACATCGAGTGACCTGGAGACAGGACGATCCTGCGTACGTACCATGGTCGTCTAGACCCCATCTACAACTTTCACGACGTCGCGAATGCGAAAGTTTGAATTTTATTTTTTTTATCTCTTCTCCGAGATCTAAGCCTCATGAGGAAAGTAGAGTTATTACGGGGGGTCCCAGAGATGGAACTGGAATAAAAATAGTGCTCTCATGGTTACAGCGTACACCCGCCGGAATATGTTCGGGGAGTTGCATAGAGTCCTTCAGCTGCTAGGCTTACCCGACTTTCAAGCTACGTCGCGCGTACCACATCGAGGTGCAGGAATCCACTCTTCTGCGCCATCATCATTAGAGACCATCCCTCTGGACCGAAATAGGCTTTCTGGGAAACCCCACTGTACTTCATGTATCCCTCCTCATCAGCCATCGACCAGGAAGACCCTTATATCAATCATCATATCTTCCAGCTACCAGGTGCGAGGCAAGTGCCGACCCGCCAAAACAGTCTGCCGGGACCCTCACTCCCCACGTCTTCAAGGATCATGGGACTTGTCTATTGGGAGCCACCAAACTGTATTAGGGGGGGGGTTAGCAGGAATTGAACATTAGTCATTGGCGTGCCACTCACGGTTGTCCGTCGATACATGCTAGAGGAGGCCTGAGCCCCTCTTCCCGACAACGCTAAGCTGCAGGGTGCATGGTGCCAAGCCAACCCAGCGTCAAGTCTGCTTTACCTTCAGGTTTTTTGGGCGCAACCTTCGTCAGTGTCGGGGACATATCGTCGTCGCAGGCCACTGAAGACCAGCGTGGCGCCATGAGGGAATGTCTTTTGGATCCCGTGGCTGGGGCGCTAGTCCCTCTGCGGAAGTTCTTGCGGACGAGCGCTGAGTCAGCAGCCGTCGGATTTCCCCACCGCTCTCGTGCTCCTCTGTTGCTCCGGTGTCTCATGTCCTCTTTAGTCTTGCCTCGAAGGTTCCAAGGTTGTCGCGGAAGCATCGATCCTCGTCTTCGCGAACTCGTCCGTCGCTTAACTAATGGGCCCTATTGGGCATCGACGCCGCGGGGGGCCCGTCCGTCAAGGGCTATCGAGATCCTTTTCTGGCAGGTCATCTGTTGTTCTTTTTCGATGTCCCTCTACGAGTTTCGAGCAAATTCCTTCTATGCTGCTGCATGGCCTTGCGTCTGACGTGACCTGCCATTCGACGCTTTGGACGCTCTACCAGACGGGGTGCAGAATCATGCAATGGTCCTGCAGGCCTGGTTTGTTCGAACTTGCGTTGCTAGTCCCAATGCACGCCCATGTAGCGTGCACTCCATGCAGCTTTTCCACGCTATTTCTGACACACTTCCCCCTTTGGGCTTCGTGCCTAACTCCATACCGGATATTCCTCCGAAGCTTCCACCAGATCTGAATTTCTGTTCCCACTAGATATTCTATCTAGCCTTTGGCTATGGCTCTTGCCAAGACCTCCCGTCGAGGCCATGGTGCGCTGGTATGACCCTTAATCAAACCTTGGTGCTCCGCCTCAACGTCTCTACGAAGGAGGACGAGAAGTCGACACCCCACTCGGGGTAAACGTGACTATTTTTTCTCCGTCCGGAGGCTCCTGTTTCAGGAATTTTCAAACACTCTTAGATTCCAGAGTTGGAAGTTCGACGACCATATTTCTTGGCATCGTGAGAGAAAACTCCCCCAGGGTGCTTCGTGACGTAGTAGTTAGTTCCTGAGGCTGTTGGTCCGGATACTACCACCAAAACCAGCATATACGATGCTACCAAAGCCACCTATCATCGCGGAGGCGATCGAATGCCCCTTTCTGTACTACCCTGTGTCAACGTGCTCCTCTTCCGTCTACACTATGATTCATGTTCTCCCTGCAATTCCTCCTGTGTTTTATTTATTTAATTATTTATTTTTTTTAACTCCCTTTCGCCCGCGCCCGAGTGCATTTGGCATGTTCAGCGTGGCGAAGCTGGAATCCACCGACATTTGGCATGGGTGCGTAGATACTCTTCGATGTCTCCTTCGTCTCCAGTTTCTGTTACCGTGTTAGGTGTTCTGTATGGAGGAGCCGAGCACTAAGCCCTCGTTGAATAATGGCTGAGGGAACTCGCCAGAGCCTCCGTGGAGTAGAGGCTATGCTCTTTTTCGGCATAACCAAGCGCAGTGTGAGCGCAACGCCAAAATAAAGTTATTACACATTATTGGCTGAAGAACCGAGCCAAGCTGAGCGCTGGTCAGCTTCCAAAGGAAAACACCACCCTCCAGAAGGTCGGCGTATCTTTTGCCATCTAAGATCGACATGTCAAGGTGGTATTGGCACTCTCTTTGTGCGAACGAGCTCCACACCATGCCATAGTTCGCGAAAGGAATCGGAGAAGATGGAGCCTGAAACTGCCCTGTTTCGGTTCACGATTTATAAAAAGGTATTGTTCAAACTAAAAAAGGGAGATCAGCGGCCCTCGAACTGAGCCAGCCCATTAATCGGCGTCGTCTCGGTGGGATTATAATGATGATCCGTCGTCCATGGACACTTGACTCCGGCGTGCAATGGCCAGCAGTCGAGTGACCAGATCTATTCTTGGATTCAAAACCGCATTATAATTAGATACACTATTTCACCTTGGTTTATTTATCCCAAACTCAGAATGAAGAACGAGGGTAAGGGCGCAGAGCCCCTGGTGCGTTTCATCCTCATAAGCAATTCTATTGGTTTGCTGCTTTGTCTGCTAACTGTCCCATCTTTCTAACAGGTTAGAAAACTTCTTTGCTTCTGCATACAGACTCAGCATTCTGTAATCACATCCCCCCTTTAATAACCATTCCTCTTCTCGTTTTAGCCGATGGGCTCACCTCCTGGACCCCAGGTCGAGGGGATAAATATTTCTGTCTGCTCTCGTCGTTTCCTCTTCACTTTGCGATCGTCGTTAACCTTGTCTTATTCGCATCCAGTACTTTCCGTGAACGGAACATTCCGACGACGTGCCCGGCTGTCATTGGGCGCTACATTCTCTTTTCGAGAGGGCGCGCGATTGGGCTACCTATGCATATTTGGAAGATCCGTGTGGAGAAAGGTTAGAGGGCCAGCACTAGGCCTTTTTGTCAGAATTCCGCTGCTGGTCGCCCGAGCAGTCGCATGGAATCTTCAGCCGCTCTGTTATTACTGTCCTCCCTCCGAATCAGCAAGCACGCAACGCGACGCGGGCTGTCAGTGGGATACTGAAGAATTGATGCTTCTGCAGTCTTCAGCGTCTATAGTTGATGGTCCTAGTTCCCGGGGAGATGCCCGGAGCCATCGCCGAACCTTCAGCAGCGACACTGAACTCTCAAGAAGCGGCCATGAAAGGGTCCAACCCATCAACTACTGAAAAAAAGCGCAACAAGTTAGGATATCACCGAACGTCCGTCGCATGTGGTCAGTAGTACAAAGCACACAATTTGTTGGTGTTTTTTTTTTTTTCTCTTTTTTTTCCTCCATGGCTCCTTTGTCTATCTTACTACATCTCGTCTCACAGTCTTTGCTTTTTTTTCTCTTACAAAAGTTGATCTTCACCTAACTCGCGCATTGGGAACCTAATAGTGCACTGCCGGCGAAGAAAGATCCGATGTGAAGTCGCTGCGGACGATCCCCAAGGACGATGCGTGGATTGCATAAAACTCCGGAAAGAATGCAAATATTACCCCGTCGATCAACAGCCGCCTGCGGAGAAGAAATCATCACGGCAGGGTTCTAAGGGAGAGGCACTGCCATCAGGTTTTCCGTCAGCAGCGTCGACCCCAAGCGCCCCAGGGTCTCGTGCGGATCAAACGGACGCTTTCTATCCTCATCAACCAGTCTCACTAAGTCCTGGCCCAGGAGGGCCGACTTTCGACACCGCTAAATTTGTTAGTAGTCAGGTGCCGGCGTTTACTCCAGGTTGGTGCGAACCCATTTGAATTTTTTATGGGATAAGTGAGAGCGAGAGAAGAAGGACAAGAGCAGATAAAACAGGAGATGGAAAGTAACACGAATGCAGTAATTTTGTGCAGGCTAACTTTGCCTTCGTACAGATGGTAGTGTAGCAACTTCGGCAGATTACAGGGCACATGCAGCACTCGATCCGTCCGTCCAGTGGAGCGAGTTCGCAGCAATACCGAACACGCAACTTCTGGGCAATTTCACAGAGGAACAACAACAACAACAGATGTTGAATCTGCAACCAAACCTATGGACTCCAGGAGGTTTGCCAATGGGCCCCATTCCGCCAAACGCGCCAACACTCCCCAGCCAGCAGGAGTCCATAAGCCCTCCTATAGGCACCAGCGGAACCCGTCCACAAATGCCCTCATCGACATACTCCATGCAACCTGGGGGCCCGCAGGTATGGCCAGTCCCTCTCCAGCAGCAGTCGCGGTCGATGTCATACCCGACGCCCGGTGAGGTAACTTCGCCATACAGTGCGGAGCAATTCGCGCAGCAAATGAGCCACCCTCCGGACCCTAGACGCAGCATGACCAGTCCTGTACGAATATTCTCGAATTCGCCAGCGAGCATGAACATGAGCATGAGCGCTCAGAGCCCTCCACACCAACAGCAGCCCTTTCCCAGCTCCTCCCCCTTGGGAATCAATCCTCACAGTAGCCCACAGCCTCCAGAATTCCAGTCCTCACCAGTCCCAGTCTCATACGCCGGTCAGCCACAACCACAACCACAACCACAACCGCCGATGGGCTATGCAGGCTGGCAGGACGTGAATAACATGGCCGACGTGAACGTAAACATGCCGTATGGAATGTACCCACCCGGCACCGGGGTGGGCCTAGGTATGGAGATGGGCATGGGCATGAGCATGGACATGAGCATGGGAATGGGAGTGCCCATGGATACTGGGATGAGCATGGGAGCGCCGCAGCAGACGGACCAGTACGGCCATAGCCATGGTCATGGTCGTGGACGTAGCCGGCGCCCACACGGCCGTCCTCCAACATAACAAACAACATAGTTTCAAATGGCCTCGAGCCAGCCCGGTCTTTTATTTTTGTTTTGTCACCATATTGTGTGCGCGTGTACTTCTCTTCCTTCTTTTCTCCCCTTTTCTTTTGTTGAACTTGTCATGAATTTTATCGACGGGTTATGTATGTATGGAAGTTGGAATGAATCATGGCTATATGCGGTGATAAAATTGGGTGGACATCTGGTTCGTGCTGCTAACTGACGCTGATACCCTTTACAACCTTTCGTGGTATATTATTATATTGTATTGATATAAGGCATTGTTTACCATTCTCTCTTTTTTTTTTCGCTGGTGTAGGTAGGAACTCGGTAGATACTAATCATCCCTATGGGGACAACGGCCGCCTCAGTACCGAGACGGCGTGGGAAGCAGGAACTATACGTTGATGATTAAGCACGCTATGCCTAAACAAGAATGCCGTGACGCCTCCGCCTACGTTACCCTTTCAAAGACGCCTTGCTTGTCAGCGCTGCATGGTTGTTTGTCATTTTCTGCCTCCATCCGGTCGACTCCTTCAAACAACCCGCACGAATACTGACGAACACCCTTCGTAGGCCTCATTCTTGAAAATGGAGGCTGTACTAGTACATCCTCGGTCACCGCTTCGTGAAGGCGGCCGCGAATCGAGTCCGACTGCAACGGACGGGAAAGTACGACCGGCCCTTTCAAGTTCCCAGCTTTCGAGTCCCCATGCGACCTAAAGTCTCTCAGTTTTCCGATTCAGGAGACTTGCAAACTGCTATTGAACAGTCGCTACGGGCGGATTGTTATTTCAGAGGCGCGATAAGCGATGCTCAAGCAGAAGGCGTGCTGCCAACCCTCGAAGACCGAAAGCTAAAGTGAGTCTACACCTACAATATCTCTTGTTATTATCTAATATCCCTCCATAGGTACACCTGGAATGCTCATACAGGAATTTTGCGAGTGATAGTGCCCTCGTGGATTCCCAGTGGATGTCACAATTGGTTGGCGCGCTGGGCCCTGCGGGTGGTCGATTCGGAGGGCCTGGATGAGGAAAGCATTTCCGTCGGTGGAGAAGGTTCACTGCGAGGCTTTAATGGAGTATTTCGAAAAAGGTCAGTTTTTGGGTCTTGTTAACTTATGAGGAATACTTCTAACTACCTACCAGCGTTAAGCGACCGGATGCCGCTATATTTGCTCGTCCCCGTGTCTGGCCAACTGTGGCTATGGAGGTCGGCTATACTGAGTCTTATGAAGACTTGGTTGATGATGCTACGCTATTGCTTGAGGGATCTAAGGGCTTAGTCGGTTTAGTAATTCTTGTCAAGATCTACCCTTTGGAGGGCCACGAACAGACTGTGAAGTCAGCATTCGTGGAAGTTCACAGATATGATGCTGCCAAGGAGAAGAGAGTGATTAGGGATGGGAGAAAGGTAAGTTTCATCAGCCGTCCATGAATTCCTATCTCTACTTGGCTGACTTTTCAAGATTCTTTTTCCTGTACCCAAGGCCCATAAATCTCAAGAAATCACCTTTACGTGGGAAGAGATCTTACGAGAGGAGATCGGAACAATTGCCCCGAAGGCTAAAGCACCTCCTCCACTAAAACTCGATAACCTTCGTCACATCATCGAGGCTTGGACTAAGACGCATAACGCTTTCAAACCTTAGCATAAAGACTAGACGGGATGGAGTCAGGTGTTCATTTCGATACTTTGCTCGGGGTGGCTTGCTTTTGTATTCGTTAAGTTAATTACCTTTGTTTTTCTGTTGAGTTGCCCTTCCCATATGGAAGTGGAACCGGCAACTGTCACACGATATCAGTATCAGTTCACCTCCCATAGTGGAGTCATAAAATGGTTTAGGTTTAGTAGGGCAGTCATGGCAGTCATGTCGCTTCAGTGCCCAGGAGCATGTCTATTCCTGAGAGCCTAGAGTCTATCCTTGAGAAAGAGATTTATGTAGCAAGACTCTGTATAGTGATGTAGCTCATCAATGAACTGGGTTGGAGTGACAGAATTAATCAACATGGCCAATGACTGGTCTTTCTTTTTTTGGGGGGGGGGGGGGGGGGGGGCCTTCAGGCAGGAACTGAAACAATGGTGTAGTCAAGACCATTTTATTACGCTCCATATAAGTACTGACCAAGGAGCAGCTTGAGCTCACCCCAAAAATCCACAATAGCACCTCAGGATGCCCATGCATACATACATGGATCCACAGGTACCAATCAATTAAAGCGACAGTTAATTAATATATTTGGATACCGATGTAGACAGAAGGCAGGCTAATTATAGATATACAACAAGATCGGAATGAAAGTGGATACTTGCATACTCCTGTCCATCTTGACAATAACTACTGCCTCGACACCGAAGATTACAATGAATGACTTGAACTGACGTCAACTAAAATAGATAGGATAAATAATCATCTACCTTCCACAACAGAAAAGAAAGAGCATAAATAGAAGTCAAAAGTCAAATAAATAAGTAAAAGGAGATGCGCACTTCTGACCGGTCCCCAGGCCCCCATGGTCTAAACAGTAGCCAAAGCTAAATCAAAACAGCGTATCCAGAGCTCAATAAATGGAGAGAGATGGGAGAATTCGAGAACAAATAGAACGAAATGAAACAAGCAAACAAAGTAAGCGGGCAGGCGAAAAAAAAAAATCAAAACATTTCTGGGGGTGGGTCCGGAACAGACGCGATTGTATCAATCAAAATCACACACACAACGGACATGGAAAACACAGAGATCTCGCAGGAGACGAAATAAAGAGAAGAAAGCCGCCTGTATCCAAATATTATATCTCAGTCTCACGCAGTGGGATTGAAAACTGAGAAGTACCAGAATAAAAACCGTAACAGCCGACATTTGATATCCAACCCTGACGGGTGTATTTCCACCGTGTTTGGTCCCATTTCCGCCCGTGTCTCGTACGACAAACGCTTTGCAATTAGAGACGATGGAAAAAGTAAAGCAGGACAGGGAGAAGGTGAAAAAGAAGAAAAAGACCCGGCATCACGTCATCTCATATCAACCTTCGTAAAGAGTCAGGGTCCACCGACGGATATACCGTGTTTTTCAATCTCCGGTTGAAGTCGTCACCCTGAAATAGTTCATAATGAAGAGTATAATCCTGACCGTCGTAACAATTTCGCCAACAAACACCGTATTCGTCCTTAAAGAATCTCCCATGGTCTCGACCAGATCCTCTTCCGTCCATTCTATGAACAAGGCAATGAAGAAAAAAAAACCGAAGAGAGAAATAGAGAGAGATAATTAAGAACAGAGAAGGGAAAGGAAAAGACCGGCAAAATCCGGAACATCCAGTGGTCATCGTGAACTGTTGATTTACAGACTCATAGTTAACCATTCCCATTCCTGGCTTGCACCCTGCCCGCCTGCGATACTGTGATTCGCCGGGTTCGTTGCTGCGGGCGGCATGGCAGGCGCCAGAGGCACCACCTTAGAACGCCCGGACGAACTTGCCTTAGGCGTTTCATCAGACGCTTCGGAGTCGGCACCACCGCCGGTTTGACGACGCTGGCGCTTGGGGGCCATCAACACCGAGTTGCGGTTCTGATTTCCGCTGGACGCAGATGCCGCCTTGGGAGGAGCCGCAGCAATCGGTACAACCCCATTCTTCCCTGAACCCTGAAGAGTTGAGGGAGAGGCCGCTGATGCGGGTATCGCAGGTGGAGACTCGGAGGAGGCTGTACCGCTCTGCGCACGACTCGACGTGGGCGTCGTAGACGGGGTCTGCTGGACAGAATTCTTACGAGAGGACTTCTTCGCAGATCGCGAGGAGACACCAACGGCAAGGCTGTTGGCACTACTGCGGTTGCGTTTCTTGATGACGTCCGTCTTGAGCGACAACGGTCGGACCACGCCGTGAAGTTTCAGGAACAGACCACATGCATTGCAGAGGGGCTGTCCCTCCGGGTTACGACGCCACAACGGTGTCGTCTGGGTAAAGCAGTTGGTGCAGGTCGTTGGCCCGCCATTGCCATTGTTCCCGTTCTGGTCATTGTTCTTGGTACCACTAGCACTGGCGGGACGGGATGGCACCGCACTGTTGACGCTAGACTCGGGAGGCGTATTCGGGGAGGCGCTGTTCGCGGCCTGGCGAACCACCTGGCCAGTATTGGGTGACGACATCGTCCGAGCAATCTTCTGCCGACGAGGATCCTGTTCGCGATTGCGCACCTCGCTGACGGAGGCGGCAGAGCCGTGGGCGCGATGGAGACTGTTATTATGGCTCCAGTCGTGCGACGTATCCATCAGATCGGTGGTGCTAATGGTGACATGTTTCCGATGCTGGCCGGGGAAGGTAGGTATCGAGCTGTAGGATCCCGAAAACTGGGCGTCCCACGGCAGGTTCTGGTCGCTTGACAAATCGTCCATGCCGCTGAAGTCGGTAGTCATGCCTAGGCCGCGGTCGGGGAAGACGTTACCGTCGTCATCCTCATTGTCAGAGTCAGCACCAAACGCAAACATGGGGTTGTCACTGCTCGTCAGGTTCATGCCGGAGTGAGACTGCGCGGCGGAGAAGTCTTGTCCCAGCACCTGCGACGGATCAACATGTTGGGGTTGGCTGCTCACGGAGAAACCGGGAGAGCGCACGCCGCCAGAGGTTGGGCCGCTGAAGGGTTGATCACCGTTACCATTGTACAGGTATCGGTGCTGTAGAGAGGCGGATAGGTTCGAGGATCGGTGCGCTACGTAATTGGGAACACGCCGTTGGCCTCGGACGTCGACAACGTGGTTGTCAAAGTACATGCCTTGCTCGTTCTCATAAACGGCTTGGGGAGTGGACGCAGTTGACTGGTAGCCAGACGGCGGCGGCGAAAAGAATTCGGTGGAGTTGAGAGAAGAACCCATTGGGGTATGAGCGTAGATGTTAGCAAAGGGATTGCCTGTGGTCATTGGAGATTCCACAGGAGAGAAGGTGAACTGTTGGTGTTGGTAGGGACCGGAAGCGGAAGCGGAGAGGACAGGGTCGTCGTTGAGATTGTTCACCGTATCCAAACCGAACGGTAGGCCAGAAGACGGGTGGTGCGAGAAGCCTGACGACGGATGGTCCAGGGCGTAGTCAGGCACGCCGCCCGAAAGACTGGTTTCGTTTCCAAGCGTGCTATTCGTCACTGGAGGTATCTGGGGCGACGACTCTGCCGGACGTTTGCGGTTCGGAACCTGGAGGCTATTGTTGAGGAACTGGCGGTCGTCAATGCTTGTCTTGCGCACTCGACGCTGAACGTAGCCGAACTCAGTCTCCCTGCGCTGCTCCTGCAGGGGATGATGGAAGGAGGCTGGGACGGTAGTCGCAGCGTCGGGCTGATGCTGCTGCTGTTGATCTTTACGACCTTTAATGGGGATGGCGACGGAAGTGGTCGAGGTTCCTCGATCTGTGGGAGGCGATACGGGCTGTTCGACGGGGGATTCAATCGGGATAATAAAGTCATCGATATTCATGGGTTCGCCCGATGGACCCGGGCTGGGTCTCATGGAGGGGGATGAACCGGAAATGGCCATCTTGTCGAATTGGCGCAATTGAGCGATCCCGCTGGTAGTAGGGGACTGCTTCGCCTGAGACAGACTGCAAACTTGCCATGAGAACGGTTCTCCAGGGGAGCAGCAGTAGGACAGTGAAATTGAAAAATGCAGGAGGCAAAATGGAAGATAAATAAAATAGACCTACCGAGTCTGCTGAGCGTATTCACGTTCTTTTCGCTTCAAACTCATCGCCATCATGCGCCACGTGAGGTTCTCCATGCGCTCCTGGTTGGGTAAACGAGCTTTTGTCCTCGAGTAGAGCTTCCATATCTGCGTTGCCAACGGATCCCTCTTCTGCATCTCCTCCGGATCCTCGAAACCGGTATGAGAGACATCGGTTTTCCATTCTGGGAAGAGCGGGTCTTGGAGTAGACCTTGTGTGTGGTGGGAGGCGACGGATATCCCCCAACTCGCATCGATGGAGAAGGCGTGCGACAGGTCAGGGGAATGGTTCAACTTCGACAAGGGAGAGGTATCGGATTCCGGCGATAGAAACGATGAGGAAGGATATGCAGCGGCGGCGGGTTTTGTCGTCGGACAGACTCCCCGGTGCAGTCCATCATTTAACCCCGACATGCTGCCGGGGGGGTGGGAGGAGGGGGTTTACTAAAGCGGAATCGACGGCAGACCCAGGGGACGGAGAAGGAAGTAGAAAATAAAAACCCCAGTGGAAGCGGGCGACGACGAAAAGCGACGCACGCGGGACAGGCAGAGAAGGAGAGAGGAGGAGCCCCGGGGTGGGAGGAGGAGGAGGGGTGGAGAAGGATCGATAGATTTTATGGAAGAGGCGTGAAACAATAATGGATGAGGAGAGGTGAGGTCTCACCCGGTGTCGACGACGTCGGCTTCACGCCGGTGGAGAGCAGGATCGGACGGGAAGGGTGTGCCACGGACCAATCCAATCAAACACGGCGCTTCTTGGGGAGATGGATCGAAATTCCGCAGATGCCTGATGCCTGCCAGTCACCACGGAGCAATTAACTAGTCGGGGTGCGGCCTGGTCTGCAGCGATGGAACGAGGACCGCATCTAGCTACTCTCCTGAAGTGGGCTAGAACCAGATGGGGGGGGGGAGGAATGGGATAAGTACAAATGGTCTGCAGGCCGTTGAACTTGGGCCAGGAGGGGCAGAAGAATCAGACTAGAATTCCGCCAAAAATGCACATGGCCGAAGCAGACGGGGTGGGGATGATTCCGGGGGACGATTCCGGGGACGCGCAATGTGGTAGTGCGCGCGCTGGCGAAGCTCAAGGAAGAGGAAGACGTAAGACTAGGGACAGTCGGAGCGAACACCGCCGGAGAGGAAGAGGAGGAAGAGGAAGAGGAAGAGGAGGAGGAGGAGATGAGCGAAAGGTTGAAGCAAGGGAATGGCGGGATAGTCGCAGAGGGCGAGAGGGGAAGGAAAAGAAAAGAAAAGAAAGCAAGGCCGATGACAGGAGCCGAAGACACAGCTCCAAAAAAGACCGGGAGCGAAGCTGGACGGACGACAGTAGTGATGGAGGGAATTCAATTCTTCTTACTGTCTGATTCTAGTAATGGAGGACAACTACGAGCCATGGGTCCATAATTTTTTTTTAATTCCTCCCGTCTGGACAGCCTCGGACGACTTCCTTCACATTTGCCGCCGAAAGAAAGGAACAGCGTCGTTGACGGTACGCCGTATAGCCACGGCTTTTGGGGCGGGGGGCGGGACGGTTTGCAACGAGTATTACAAACCTAAAAGGCGAAATAGGGAGGGAAGCCGACGACTCGGGAGGCTTTGGGCGTACGTACCTAAGGAGGTACCTGGTACAAGAGTACAAGAGTACAAGGGCTGGTCCAAGTACATCTGCGCTCGGCTGGCGGCGGCGGATTTCCCCCGGTGCGTGCCGCCAGCACCCCGGTGCGTCCGCATACGGCCCACTGGTGCGTGTGCCGACGCACCGCACCCCGCGCTGACTGGTGGGCGATGCGGCACCGCAGCCCCACCGCGCCAGCCCAGAAACGACGACCGCCGGTTGTTTCGCTCGTCGAGTGGACCCGGCACCTGGCGCGTGCACGCTCCGTGCAAGCCTCCAATTGCCACGCTTCCACCGGGCCTCCCGGATCTGCATTGTCCAGGACGAGGGTGAGGTTGCGTCGTGGGGACAGTGCAGGCTTGGTGCTGCTGGGTCTCGTCGGACGGTCTCTCCGATCTCCTAGAATATATTCATCCTACATTCTGCGAGTCAGCAGTCAGACTGTCGATTCTGCTCCAGTATTACCAGGCGCGGTGGTTGATTGAACCCCGTCCTCGTCACAGTCATCCCAGATCGAGTCGGTCCGGTCGCGGGTCATGAATCATGTAGCACGAGGCAACCGTTCCAGCTTCTGGATTCGTTCTCGAAAATCCATCGTCCAAAGTTTATGTCCAGCGAACACTGTGGATCGTCGCCTCTGATTCGTCACCCGATACAACCTGCATCGCTGAGAAGGTCTGGCGGTGGTCAGTGCAGTCAGCGCAGCCATCACAGGCCAAGGCCTGCGTCCCTCTCTCCACCCAACATGCATTCTCCGAACGCGCTTTCTCCTTTCTGTTCGGTTCACCGAATAGCCGTGCCACTCGCACTCTTCCACCTGCTGCACAAACGCGACCTGCCCCCAGTCGAGATTGCGGTCTCTTGCTGCATGCTTAAACAGTCAGTCAGCCCATCACAACGGATTAAGATCCACTGCCAGACAATTCGTCCTGCGTGAACCCGCTAATCTAAACGCCTGTAGTCCGGGTCAGCCACATCTTCGTCTCACTGCCAATTTGGGTTGGACTTTGGCTCGACCCAAACCAGAAGATTAGTGGCTTCGGATAATAACACGCCGGCCCCATCGAAGGGCCCCTCTCTGCCTCCGCTGCCGTCGCATAGTTCCCTCAAGCTTCTGTCCGTCTCCCCAAAGCACCGTCGGCGGACAAAATGTCTACATTCCTACTTTACCCGAATACGACGACGTACCGTGAGTCCTAACCGCACCCGGACAAAATCCAAGTGACCGTCTCCAACGTAGCGTAACGGCTTGTTTTGCCTACATCTGGTAGCAAGCGGTTCTCAAGAGTTGTACACATACGCACGCACACACACATACGGCGGTACGATGATCTTCCAGGTCCACAACTGATCCTCCTATGCACTTTCCTCATCGCGTGCATGGAGCTCCTTGATTATCAAGGACGGATATCAATGAGACGACGATCGGACGCCCGTAATTTGTGCTGCTCTACCCCAAAACCGTTGTACTGCCCCCTGGACTGTCTCCAGTCGACCGAGATCGACAAGCAACACGAGGGAGGTAGCGTCAGTCCATCGGGAGTCCGATGTCGTCGATATCTGATGCTTTGTGGCGACTGAAATAAAGTTTGGCTGCGGCCATGGCTGCGAAGATCCATCAATCGCCTCGATTATTAATTCAGCAAGTGCCATTGGGTTAAGCTTCGCGTTGTTGGTGGAGTGATCCTTGGTTCAAGGCTTGGGTCCCTGAAGGCACGACAAAAGGTGGCAGACAATAAACGAATCTCAGGCATGGCATCAGGAGAAACATGTCGCGTGCTTGAAGGCAGCAGATTTCGCCGTTGATATCCCGACACTCCAAATATAGACAATGACATTCGCATCAAGGACTGACGTGCGGAGAGGATAAGACTGGTGATTTCCACAACCTAGATGACGGAGGAAAGACGGGGGCAGGGAAAGGGACGGAACTTCGCCGAACCCAATCAGCAATTCTCCTGGCCAGACGCGGTTGCCGGCAAAGACAAGAAGACCGGGGGAAGAAAAAGAGGCTTCGAATTTGCAGACGAATTTGCCTAGAATCACGGAGCAGCGACAGGCGTTGATCTCGCGCTGAGGCATGCGGGAGTGGGGAACACAAGCGTAATACCTGTGCATGTCCGGCATCCACTGAAAAGCCAAATCCTACCTAGATGCGGTAGCCGTCTGCATGTCTAGGAGGTAGCGCACCAAAGACTCCAGGCCTGGTTTGTGGTCCGTCCGGAGTTAGCACATAGTAGCGGGGATGTGCGATTGGACCCGGAAGGTCAATCCCCCACGCTACCAGCAGCCTCTGCAATTTCCTGCGCCTGGTGCGGTTACGCCGAAAACGAACACACCCGGTCGGGCTTGCGGTGGTGGCGATAAGACATAATAACGCAGCGCGCCAGAGTCAAGAGGCAAAACAACAAGGGGGCAAAAAGAAGTGAGCGAGAGCAGTCCCAGCAGTCTCGGCCGCTGGCCAACCTTTTTGCTTTTGCACCGAAGTCGAGTGTTCAACGCGCGCTTGCTTCACGTGTCCGTAGCCAGGCGTATTAGATAATCCAACGTGACCCCTGACTCCGGAAGGCATGAACGATGTTCCGCGGCAGGTCCCGGTCAGGTGACCGAGGGCCGAAAGGCAAGGACAGCTCGGGCATCTCGACGAAATGGAGATCGACCGGGGAAGGAGAGGAGAACAGGTGTCCCGGGCGAGAGGCTGGCTTCAGAAGGCTGGAAGAAGTCAACCAGAACCCTGAGCTGACCAGTGGTATATATAAGTGCTGCAGCTCGCATTTACCACGTCGCACCCCATGATAAGATCTGAAGACGTGATCGCTGCCTCACGGACGCTCCCGCAATTGGCTTTGCCTTTATCAAAGAAAAATTCTGCTCTGATGGAACCCTCGCCTGTGATCCGCGGGTCTGCAGCCCTAGAGACTTCAATTCATCCACCGTGATATGCTGGACCTGGAGATAAGGCTTCCTCCCAAAAGCGACACGTCATGGCCACAGTTGCAATCATTCTGCGCCATCGATACGCTAGATTCGCCGTTATCTACCTACATGCCGCGAAGTCGCGGTCAGAAAAATTTTGCCATAGATAACTAGCCACGGTACTACTAAGGAATCCTACCACCTGCCGCCGCCAGGTTCTGAATCGGGGAAGACCAATTGACCAGGGGTTTTGCTCTGCCTTGAATCCCTTCATTTTGCCCCCCCTTCAGACTTTGTTTACATGCTCAATTGCTTATCTCTGCTGTTGGACTGACCCTGGCCGGGCTCGATCAGCTCCTGGCCTTCTCAGCTAGGCAAACTTTCCCGGATTGCTCTGCTAAGGCCACTTGGTGATAAGCAGGAAGCTTTTCGCTCATATTTTTACTATATACAGAAAGACGGCCAAGACCACAAATCTTCTTGTTTTTGATATACGGGGCGCCGTGTTCGTTATCTGCCACTCGCTCAGGCTTGCGGGAGTGCTATCTAACCGCGCAAAAGCGAATGCATTGAGCAACTCGGCCTCTTTCATTCGGCGACTACCTGCCTTATCAGCTATCGAACCATAACGCCCGCCCTCTGGTATTGAGTATCGTGCCCGTGAAGATACAGTATGTATATCATTATGTCATTGAGACTCTGCTCCTGACACGGATCGCCGGTCGATTGTCCTGCACATCAAGATTACCTGGGAGATCGTGACTGGCCACGTCTAATCGACTTAACAGACGTGGCGCGTGTGCTTGCATGTCCCTGCTTGCAGGTGATCTCCTTTCAGCATCCTCTTGTCCCCGCATAAGGTTGCAAAGGTTGCATCGTGTCGAGGGCCAGAGGACAGAGCACAAGCGCTCGTTCATCCTGTGCCTAGACCCTCTGTTTGATTCTGGACCCGATAGAACATGGTTCTGTGGGTCCGCGCAAGCTTTCTTTAAGCAAGCCATGTAGACGTTGGACGATCCCTGAATGTGGTTCTCGAAGGATCGACAGCAACTCCTTCTCCACATGCGGCTACATTGGTCTCTGGCGTCCAACGTCCTCAATGGGTCCTCGTGCTGTAGCCCTAGAGCAATTCGTTTTCTTTTCTTAGTCTTAGACTTTTGCAGAAGTATTCATCTGCTTGTGAGTAGATCGAGACACTACTAGCAGTATCCAATCCAGCTGATCTAGATTCATGCGTACGCGCCGCATCCCTGCTACGAAGCTGCACAAAGCTGACGTGACGTCACGCCGGGCAAGTCCAGCTATTGAACAGATCCCACCGAGAAGGAGATCGATCTACACAATATGCACGTAACCAAAACCACGGCTCAGCCCTCACCTTCCATCATCCGTCATCCTGGGCCAGACACGGCAACAATAACGTAACCCTTTTCCCTGACCTAACATTGAAGTAATCGAACCTCTTCACTTGTTCTCTCCGAGCACTACATCTATCCCTGGTGGACGAAAATAATTCCGCAAAAATTTGGATATATCGTATACATGTGGTGAGTGTAGGTCGACTCAGACTACCTACCTAACAATAAACTTTCAGTGGATCACCACACCTCCACATCCAGGATCGCCCTTACATTCTAGCGTCGGGAACACCACCGACAACATGGCAGGTCTGTCGGTACGTCGGTTCTATTTTTATTCTGTTACTGAAGTAGGATCCAATCATCTCCTAATGCACTCATGTCCACTGAACTACACTAGAAAGACGAACGCGGGTATTCTCCAGAGGGTGCGTATAACACCAGCTCCCCCCTCAGCCAATCCTATCCACGTCCATGTTCTCGTGCATACCTACCTGCCTAGGTACCTACCTAGGTACTTATACAGAATACCTAAATAATAATATCTACTAACACAGACGTGGATCTACTGCACACCAGGAACCTCCGACCTAATCGGCCCCGCAACCCGCCAGGATGAGACCACGTACGACCGATCGACCGAGTCAGCCAGTAGTTTGCGAGAGAGCATATCCGAGGCACTGCAACCAGGTCCGTTCTTTTTTGTTTTTTTTTTTGCTTTGCACCGTACCTATTGTCCTGTACGCATCATCCGTGTGCTTCTGTCCTGACCAAATCCCAAGGAGATACGAAGGCAACCACCCGTCGTCTCTCGGATACACCCAGTAACACACAGGCGTCGCGAGACTGGATCCCCGTCCCGCACGGTGGGGTCCAGAGTCAAGAGGCCGTTCGCAGACAGGAGCAGGAGACGGAGGAGTGGGGTGGGAAGAGCATGTTGCAGCGCGCACAGGAGACTGTGGCCAAGGCGTTGGGCGGGGGGTCGAGAGGTTTGTTTTTTTTTTTTTTTTTCCTCCCATTCCTCGAAGATTCTTGTTCCCATCGCGCTGCGAAGGTGATGACTAGGCTGACTGTAGATACGCAATAGGTGCTAGTTAGAAAGGAAGCTTTGCGGACTTTTGCTGGGATAGAAGCACCAGGAATGATAGAGTTCGTATGTTTCTAACGAAATAGAAAGACATAGGATATTGTACAAGATAGAAGATGTCCAAGTTATGCTAGATGTCTTGCAAGCATGTTAGATGACTTAAGTCAAATGGGTTGTCCACAACTTGATGCAACGTGAGCATCCCGGGTAATGCCCTTCTTGGCAACTGGGGAGCAGCTCGGCCTTCGTCATCTTCATCCTCGATCTCGTAACCGCTTGCGTCGCTGTTAGGAGAAGAGTTCTTTTTAATCTGCCGGTATTCTCCAGCCAACGAGAGCATTACCGTTATGTCCTTGACATGTGTGGGCCTTGTTCTGTCCGATTGGAGACTTGTCGCCGTGGCACCTGTCGTAGTAAGCCTGAGTCTCAGGATGATTGATTCCCGTCCAACCATGAGAAGCCGTCCCGTCCAGTCAGGTCCGACAAGTCAATTCCGGATTTTACTGACTCTTTTCACCGGCTTGTTCACGGACCTGATCCATACGATATCGCTTCCCTCAACACCTTGCCTACAACGGCAGAAGCCCTTCCCATCTCCCCTCCTTCCTTCCGAGCGTTCTCCAGTCCACGTTCCACAGCCATCATGAACCGGGTAGAGAACACTCGGAATCGATCTTCGCGCGTCTCGTACATCTCCCCTTCTTCATCCCGCGGCTGGCCGAACAGGTTCAGATAGGCGTAGGGCACCGTCGCCGTGGGGATCATATGCTGCGCGGTCTGGCATAGTGGAAAACTCCAGCCGATAACTCCCTCCTCCTCATTGTTGCTATCAGAGCCTCCGAGTCCTCCATGGCCGTCGTTCGCCGCTGGCCTACCGATTCCCGCTTGCAGGAACTCGGCCAGCGCCTGCAGAACCTTGATCATGGGCTTTCCCTGGCTCCCGGACTTGCCGAAAGAAGCGCGGTTAGATGACCACTTGGAAGACTCCTCCGTATGCCAACCTAGGACGGACAGAAAGCAGTTCATCGTCTTGATCCACCCGCCAGCGCAAGACACGACTTCTGTTCCCGCCGCTTCGACTAGCCAAGAGAGCATCTCGACGGCGGAAACACGGATGTCCGCAGCAAGATGCGTCATGCCTGCGCGGACGTAGGGGAGTAACTGTGGGACATGGTCCTCCACATCAGACGATGGGAGAGCTCGGAGCAATTTCAGCAGCTGAGTGCGGACGCTGTTACTCGCGTCTAGGATCAATGGCAGCACACTGGGTAAGATGACGCTGACCGGCTGTGGAAGAGGAGAGTCCACTGGCCGAGACACAATCGATGTCGTCAGATAAGCTAGCGACTCGCGACGCTGAGTATCTGACTTGGATGACAGAAGGGATACATGGTGAGCGAACTGAGAGTTCGCTGATGGAGCAGCTGTGTGGAGAGACTGTTGACTTAAGATGATTTCTATGTAGCAGTTAGCAACAAGTTAGAGACAAAACAGATAGAGTTTCTGTCAGTTAATAATTACTTTTGGACTGAAAACTAGTGTCCGTAAAATTGGCCGGCTTTGGCTTTTCTTTGCCGACTCTGAGCTTCTGTTTCTATGGTCGGTAGGTTAACATATTGCACAACACAGTGTGTAACAGGAAGCTCACTTGAAAATCCTTCTTCTTTTCTTTCTTCTTCTTCTGACTCGAGCCCATGGTGAGGTAGACAACCAAGGAACGAGTTCGAACGTCGAAATATTCCTCAAGAAGGCTTTTCCTCTATATGCGCACGTGATAGATATGCTTCTATCACATGATAGTTTGGCCTGAGGCAGAAATGCGATCGGCTTCAATGATCATTGGGTACATGTTGGGTAGAGCGCGTATTATCGCGGAAATTAATATAGGGATTGAGCATCCAGAGTCACCGCATGGGCGCATCCTTATCTGCTGACGTGGCTGAACGTCTCTTTCTCGAGAGCTACCAAATGCACTGTACAGAATGGCTACTAGTGACATCGTGACTTGTCAAAACCACTGTTTCCTATGTCGCTCTCTCCCAGAATATAGGAACCAGGAGGAAGTCAGTATGTTCTCGTAAGCAGCTCTAGAACTCAGCTAACCCGGGATTCAGGTCTAGAATGTGGCTCAAACTACGTCCAGCGGTACGCGTGGAGGGTGGAATCCGACAGCAGTGATAATATAGTTCCTTTCGAACCCACGCCCGAGGAGCAAAGGCTCCTCCCTGGTCAAAATGTTGGAGATCTTATTTCTGATCATTTGCTCTGGAAGCAGTATCGTGGGCCAAGACTGATTTCTCTGACCGGATCCCTACTGTGGGCACTGAATTATGCTCGTTGGAAACTCGGTCGTGGTGAACATAATGTCTCTCTGATATTAATCGATACACGACGAATTCCTGCTCGCCGAATCTATCCAGCCTGGGCCCTCTCCCAGCATCATCAGATACCGCCGAAGAATGTTACTTGGCATGATGACCCTTATCACGAATACCTCTCTGACATGATTCCGCCGGTAGTTATTCTTGGTTCTGTGGATATCACAAGTGCTTTGATGCGCAGATTAGACGTTCTCCTACCGGGAATCATGCCAATCACTAGCGAGAATTTTCTCTCATCGCTTGCGCAGTTGAGGACACGTCGAGAGTTTTGCCCGCCTCGAGCTGTTGCTAAAGTGGAGGAGGTTCAAGCGGCGGCTAAAATAGCTCAATCGTTTGGTTGTCAAGACAGGAAGGATACTTTCAGTGTTACTATGATGCTCCTCTGTCTTCGTCAACGGAAATGGGATAAGACCGCATGGTCCTATGTAACTGATGTTTTTGACGGTATGCGATTTGTTTCACTCCGTTTCCATTGAAATCGCCGACGACATTCAGGAGTGCGTTTCCCCGCGGACTACCTGTTTAGATCTAAGCTTTCTATCGTCAGAGATCCCTTGGTGTGGAATTGAGATGAGCAGAAATTGACCGACTGCGCATGCATATAGTAGTATGTAGCGACTGTGGTCTTTTGTAGTCGGATAGAGAGTGTACTCAAGCCAACAATTTGCAGGAGCATTCTACACTCCGAAAAGCTGATTTGATCGAACCAAGCACGCTAAGAAAGCGTGTCTAATTAGTCTGCGCTTAAAACAGTTGACCGCCAAAAGTGGGACGCGAGGGAAAAAAAAGGATCGTGACTCGCATTGTTAACAATCCCGAGAAATCCGAGATGATTCGATAGACTGATATACGCCGCGGACCCCATCCCCCACCTGCTTTACCCTCAAAGCGTGCATTGACAGGAGCGAAGAAAGGGAAAAAGGAGGCAGAAGAAAACAAAAATGGAATTGAAAGCGTACCTCCGCGTGCGTCTCATCCGGAGAGAACCCGACGCCAAACACCGCCACCAACAAAGCCGACTCTCAGGGTCAACCGCAGACTCCTCCAAATCCTGTCGACGCTATTCCTACCGACGACCACGCACCCTTCTCACCTCCTCAGAAGTGCCACACTGGTACGACCCAAACCCATACATCCTCACAGGCTACCGCCCCGAAAGCCAATCCTTCTGGACCGCCCTCGCCAGCTGGACATACCTGCACAACGAATCGTGTAACATCTACACGCACTTGATCCCGGGCGTGGGCGTGCTTCTGCTCCTCGCGCAGGGCGGGGTATACAGATACGTGCAGGCGAGGAGCGGACACGAACTCTCGGGCTTCGACGGGGGTATTCTCGTGTTGCAGCTGTCGACCGCGTCGGTGTGTCTGCTCGTCTCGGCGTTTTATCATACGCTTTTGCATCGTTCCGAGCTCGCGGCGCATATGTGGTTGCAGTGTGATTACGTCGGCATTTTGACTCTCATCCTGGGCAATTTTATCAGTGGCTTGCATTTCACGTTCTATTGCGAGCCTGCCTTGAAGTATTTCTATTGGGGTCTCGTAAGTATATATATACGCTACGCTACGCACCCATCCCCCCCCTCGGAGGATAAGTTTGTTGATACAGTGGTGCTGCCGCCGCATGGGATATATCCTCCGAGGAACGGAACGAACTAACTAACTAACGAGGTGCAGATCCTAGTCCTATCTCTCCTCACGGCAGTGGCACTGTTCAGTCCTAAGTTCAGAGGTCCTGAATTCCGCTTCTTACGTCTCGCCGCCTTCATCGCCACGGGTCTTTCGGCCTTCGCGCCCATCAGCCACGCCTGGTTCGCCTGGGGTTTCAGTCGACTGGAGCAGAGTGGCGTGCCGTACTATTTTCTCGAGGGCGTGCTGCTATTCATCGGATGTTATTTCTACGAGGTTAGTCTTCCCCCTCCCTCCCTCCCTCCCTCCCCGCCCCCCCCTTCTTTCCTCGTTCGCTGATAAGGTTGCAGAGACGACTTCCCGAACGGCTCTTCCCCGGTAAATTCGATATCTGGGCCCATTCGCATACTATCTGGCATTTGTTTGTTGCCGGGTCGATTGCTGCGCATGTGTGTGGGTTGCTGAGAGCTGTGGATTATGCGTACCTTGAAGGTGGATCGTGCATGGCTAGGGCTACTTAAGATGTGTTGCAAGGTGAAAAATAAGAGGCGCGTTGATCATCGACGCAAGTGGTTCCATGTCAAATGTATACAGAATGGCTTATACATATATATATATATATATAGATAGATAGATAATAGATATAGAGATCAGATGAATCGTTCCATCGACTTGGCAAACTTCGAAAACCCCGTGCGATCATCCTTCTCCACCACCACGACCTCCTTCGACGAACCCAGTTTCTCGGCATCAGCCTCGTCGAACGGACGAGCCTCGACGCCCTCGACCACCTGCTCGCGCGCATCATAGACCTCATCCGGTAAGACGGCGCGCTCCAACTTCGTCTCGGTAGCAGGAAAAGCCTTCGACAGCCCGACATAGACGACACTCGACCCGACGAAACCTAACAGCCATCCAAACTGGAAAGGGTGCACGCCGACCCCGACGTCGATACTCGAGTTAACCGAGTTGATCAGCCCGGGCAGATTGGGCACGACGCCGACCAGGAACGCGACGACGGCGCGCCAGTTCACGCCGTACGAGTACCAATATATGCCACGCGGCTGGTACATGGCCAGCGTGTCGTATTTGCGGCGGTTGATGATCCAGAAGTCCCACAGCATGATAGCGGCGATGGGGCCCAGGAAGACGGCGTACGAGGACATGAAGCTCAGGAAGTCCGCGGCGGACTCGAGGATCTTCCACGGCACCAGACACCAGGACAGAAAGGCACAGATGATCTGCCCGCGGCGGATGTTGACGAACTGCGGCGCCAGCGCCGTGAGGTCATTGGCCGCTGAGATCGAGTTGGCGGAGATGTTGACGCCCAGCGACGCCAGGACGAACGAGGTCGCCATGAAGAAGCGACAGGCTCGGCTGGACCAGTGCGAGATCAGAACGGTCGGGTCCCAAGGGATTTCGCCGCCGTAGCGCGCCTGGCCGGCCGAGGAGGCCGCGATGCCAATGAAGGCCACGAAGGTGAACACGGCCGGCAGCATGGGCACGTACAGCATCTGCCAGCGCGGAGACACGCGCGAGTACCGGGAGAAATCAGACTGGTTGACGGAGAGCGTGGCAAAGTTGCCAATGGTGGAGGTCATGCTGGCCAGCCAGAGCCAGCTGTACGCACTCCCCGTCACAGTGGCGTGCTGGTCGAACATCTTGCCGCCGCCGGACTCGGCGACGAAGGCCCAGATGAGGGCCGCGATCCACGCGATGGGCACCAGGATCGACTTGGCCATGAATAGCCAGCGCAGCGAGTTGGGCGACATGCACAGGAAGGGGAATTGGATCAGCCAGAACAGGAAGTACGACACCATGCCGTTGGTCGTGATGCCCTGGTCCTTGGGGATGTCGTTGTGCAAGCGCAGGAAACTCGGCCAGATGGCCCCGATCATGACCCGCACTGCATTACCGCCGTTGACGTTCTGGATCGCAAACCAGAACAGCGCCAGGATCACCCGCGAGATGATCGGGATGTACGAGCCCCAGAAACCCCACGACACGCGCGCAATCACTGGGAATGGCACATGGTATATGGCGCCCACCGTTCCGTTGCCGGATATCACCCACGCGATGATGAAGAACGACAGCGCCACGATCCCTAGGGACTCGCGGTACGAGAACCCGACGGCGACGATGCCACTTGCGAACTCCCATGTGGCCACGTTGAAAGCGTCAGAAATCCAGTATGCTATATAGCGTTCACGGAAGATCAGCAAGTGGTTTTAGGGCTAGAAAGAAAAAACCAAAAAAAAAAAACAACGAAAAGATGGTTGAGACTCCCGGAAAACAAATTAACGTACAGATAAAGCTAATAGCTCCCCACTTCCGACGATGACGGGGAATGGGATCGAGATCGAGATTCGTCCACCGCTGGTTTCCTTCAGCGAAAGCCGATTTGGGCTGCGACACGCGCAGAGACGGCAGTTTCATTGCCGGTAGCTGCATCTTCCGGGACCGTACAGACGCTCACGCTCAATTAGACAAGACGCTGATCCTGGAAATTAGCTATCTGACATGGGTATCAGTAGTGAATTAATTGGTCCTGAACCGACAAGCTGCAGAGCGACAAATGCAGAGAAGACGGTGGAATAGTGGTGGTGAAGCGAGAAGCACAAAAAGGAGACCGCAGGGCATGGAGCAACTTTTATCAAGGATTATGATGGAAGGTTCATTATCGTCAGTCGTATTATTATTCATATCATTATTTATCGGAAGATACTAGTCAGCCCGTATTATTATCAGGAGTATCAGGAGTTCGAACTGGCAATCATCGTCGCGTCGTATCGCTATCTCTCGCCTCTCGTCGGTTATCTTCAGATAAGTTACCAGGATGTGATAAGCCGATTTAACTTCTTGACATTCGAGCTTAGACCTGGACAAGCGATGAACGGCTGCATACTGACACCTCGTATCCATCGACAGTCTGCGGGTGTTGATTGGCGGTGGAATTTGTCGACAGGCCCTGAAATGATAACCTTGAATGATAAGATACCTATGTACTAACTCCATCATACTCTTGCCGGAGGCAAGGCACACAACATGATCGTCCATCCATTCATTGCATGGTAGCAACTGTCATACGGTCTGGTCTGTCTGTGTCTCTACCTACTCGCCAGGCAACTTCACACTACCCCATCCCCGACCATCCCCACCATCCCCCGCTCCATTCCTCGTCAACTTCTTCCAACGCGAAACATCCAGCCACCCGATCCTGGCAACATCGCCGAATCCCCCAATCCAGTACGCCTCCTTCACAACCAGTCTCGCCCAGAAGCTCGAATGCGGCGACCCCTCGCGACCAGGTAACCAGACCTTCGCGTCGGGATGACGTTCCACGTAGCACTTTTCCAGCGCCTTCTCCGTTTCCTCCGATATACCATGCCCGCCCTCGGTCTCCGCTAGAGGCTCGACGTACCCCAGTAGCGTGACGCGGGGGAGCCCCGCCGGACTCAGTGGGAAGCCGGGGTATATGGGGCTGGTGTCGTCGAGGTGGTCCCACCAGTCAATGGAGAGGGAGACGTTCTTGGATCCGGCTGCGATGTTCCGGAAGGTGGTCGCGATGTGCAAGCCCAGGAAAATAGGGTTACCCCTTTCTCCATCTGTGACTGTGTGTTGTTGTTCGGCTTCCGTGCCGTTGGGGAAGAGGTACTCGTCGCAGTCAGCGAAGTATTCTTTCTGGCTGAATGAGAGGCCTGCGACCTCGGATGGAGTCTGTGCAAAGGGTCGAGTCGAGGGTAAGGGGTCGGGGAATTTGGTCGAGACCACGCCCGTGGTGGAGAGGGCCAACAGTCGACGGGCTAGCAGTGTCGAGGTGAGCCAGGAAGGAAAAGTAGTCGTCGTGTCTTCCTCAGGAGAGAAGGAGGAGGAGGAGTAGTCTAAGCTCGACTCGGCCTCATCTCGGATGTCGCTCTCGAGGACGTAATCCAGAGCTATTTGATCAGGCGCACCATCACCGTCACTGCTAACGCCGAGTATATTCCCGTTCCGCACCCCGGGGCCCAGCGGGGATGACTCTCCTCGTAAGACGAATTGGCCCAAAAGCGCAAGAAGAAGAAAGAGCCTCGCTGGGGCGGGAAACGAAGAGACAATTGAATTGTGTCGCATTGTAATTCAGGTAAGAGATATCACAGCACTCATGAGAAAAACCAAAGAGGGGCAGAAAAGCAAGGAAGAGAGAGATAGAAGAAGTACCCCGCCAGCACACCTCCACATGCATCCGGGGGGGGAGTGAACATCATCATCGGAAACAGCAGGAACAAGCTGCAGCAACATATGATCTAATCTAATCGAATCAGCAGCCGGACTAGCCAGAACCGGACTAGCTCTTGTGGGGACCGCTTTGCATCACGCCATTCCCAATTCTTCAGCCCCGCACCGTAACTCCAGGACCAGAAGTCTCGTGACTCCGGTACCATGCTGCAGAATACGCAGGGCGCGCGTACCGGAAATATCACGACCCGGTCCCGACGCTCTCCGGGGAAACCTCTGTTGAGTCGGGCAGTGACTCAGCAGCCCAAGGCGGATGAGGAGAAGGCTTTAGGCAGAAACCTCCCACGAGTGGCTGTGAACATCGGCTGCGCAGTTGAGGGGCTCGTTTGGTGCGGAAGGAATGGCTCTCTACGAGTACATCTATTATTAGGTCCTAACTGGTGTGCTGCCCATTGCATCCACGCACGACGATGGTATTACTCCACTAACCAGCGACGCTTCGTAGTGGCACAAGCTTGGTAGACACCATTGGAGAGAGTTCAAGGTCACCGGTGCCATACGATCTCCTTCACTATGTACATACAACATGCCCACATTTTGACGCCAATCTCACCAGCGTAAAGAGGAACAAGGCTGCTGGCCTAATGCGGGCGCGGAACGGAAGTAGGAAAGGAAACCCTCGAGATTATTGTACGCCATACGGTCACCGTGAATATGCGTGCTTGCCATCAGCCCCTTCCAGAGATGCACCATAGCGAAGAAGTAAACTGAGGACTCAAATCAGATCAACCACACCCCGTGTGCGCGTAACTAGAACCCAAAGTAGAACGTCCCAGGGAGGAGGAAAAGAAGAATTCAATACAATCAAGGAAAGCAGATGGTTTGAGAGATGCAGTTAGCCACTTTGCATACATCATACATCAGTGGACATGCTATACGTGGACGACACGATTGTCCAGCAAGTGCCGGAACAAAAAGAACCGGGAATTGCTGTTCCCACCTGAGCTCCCGACAGCTGCTGGGATATATATACAGGACAAAACAGCATGCCGTAGAAAAGGTGAGGAAAAAGTCGAGAAAGACAAACAAAATCAGACTCCGCTTTTCGCAGGATCCCCTTGCCTTTCCAACTCCGTTTCGCCTCACGAAGTATCGAAAAAGGAAAGACGGAACGCCCTCCAATGGAGGAGGTCCACAGCATAAGTGGTACACTAGCTTTTGTCCTCCTAAAAGGAACATACACTCACATAGACACTCACACGCACAAAGGAAAAAAAGAAAGAAAAAGGAAAATGAGGGAAAAGCTCGTATTAAAGGAATTCAGCTAATCAGTGAATTCCAGACGTAGGCTTGGATTCAGCGCCACTTGTCTAGTCTCATTGCCACAGCAAGCACGTTTCGTACCAACGGGGCCGGATAGCCCAACACGGGGATGCAAACCCACTTGAGAAATTCCTCGGATACCGTGCAGCTTCTGTTGGCGAAGTAAAAACGAATCCGCCAAACTTCCGTCGGGGAGGACCGAGGCGCCATCCGCGGCATTAGCATTGATCAAATTGCGGACCTCAGGATGTAGTGAAAGATCTTCTGACCCAGTGCGGCCACGTTTCCGGCACGATGCTGGGTAGTTAGTAGGGTCTGTCTTCTTGGGTGTAAGAGACATGGCCCCCGAGAGCTCACACAAACTGCGGGCCGCCTCTTGCGTGGAAGTGCTCAAATCAACGGGAGTCCCCAGCGTGAAGTGTGAGAAGTCAGGCATTTGAGGGCCGCCCTTACAAGACTCAGGAGAATCGTACGCATCGGCTGCAAGAGAAATCTCTCCAATGGGAGAGACAATAGCCACGTTCTTCCGACAATCCTTCAAAGACGAGTTCGCGCAACGACGAGTGGCCTGGACAGCCAAGCGACTCTGGACCGGAGCACTCGTCCCGGAAGCGCAGGAAGAGATGGACGAGGACCGCGACGATCGGGAAGATACTGTTGAAATATCCGAGACCATCGATTCCGGCGAGGACATTGATGAGGAGTTCGACCGAGCCAGAGAAGATCGACGACGGATCAACATAGGGCAGGAATTATCGAAGCTGTTCGCCTTGGCACAGAACGCAGCAGGCGGGCGCTGATCGAGAGTCGACCGCGCCATGCAAAGGTTCTGTGCCTGGGTCATAGCAGCACCGATAGACGTCCTACGAAGAACGTAAGCGCCAACACCCGCAGCAGGGGTGGAGGCGACACTCGACTGGTTCGACAACTGCGGAGTCGGCAGCATCGGGGGGCGGGGAACCGATGGGAAGGAGGAACTGGGATAGTCCATCCGAGGAGTTGGCTCGAGAGTGACAGGGATGTTCCGCGGGTACGACGGTGCCGCCGTCGCCGGGTCGCTGGTGCAGGAAGACAGGCCAGACGAATCGGACGAAGTCGGGCTGCGAGGGCCCAGGGACTCCAGATCAAAACCACCATTACCCAGGGACGGCATCAACGGGCTCACAGGTTCCACGTCAATGGTGTCCAGGTCGGGAGTCAGTTTCGGAACGACCGTCCGCCAGCACAGCCCGTCGGGGCGAGAGAAGCCGGCTTGAGTCAATTTCAGAACAATATTGGTCCACCGATGGTACGTGGCCTCAGGAATATGCAGCTTCCACTGCACAGCATCAAGAAACAGCAGCTCGTTCTGGTTGATCTCTACCGTGTTCAGGCCAGAGATCTTGCTCCAAGCGCGAGCGGAGTAGTTCCGATCCTGCAGATACTTGGATGCCAAGATTAGCGCCGCGAGAAACATCCGCCGGCCGCATTGCATGGCACGCGAAAGGGGTTTCTCCTGAGGTTGCTCATTTAAGTCATACTTCTGGACGTGCGGCTTGACTTTGATCAAGTAGTACAACGCCACTTGCAGCGTGCTATAGCTGGTGCGCGATCGACGCAGCGTTTCCTGTATGAAGGTGCGGAGGGGCAAGACACCTTTACCCCCAACAGTAGAATCGGCACGATGGGACGCAGCCGACAAGGGCCAAATGATTTCAACGATCTGCGACGCGGAATCTTTTTGCGCCAAAAAAAAATAGCAAAACGCTTAGCCAGGAGCCCGCGAGGCGGGGGAAACCACGATCAATTGTGTGTTTAGCGACTTACCGACGAGATTATCGACGAAGTTTACCTTCCGCTCCGACTGGCGTACCAGACAGGGAGGAGGGCGAGGGCAGGGAACGCCGTTTGACTGGACGACATAATTGCTGGTTCGCCGAGGATGCTTGCGCAACTCCGGCGGAACAGCAGGGTCAGCAGCTTTCGGGACAAACCCATTTACAAGATGACGGAGGCAACGGGAACTTGATTCACTTGGATGAGACAAGCCTCGGCCACCATTTTGAGAAGCACTCTCGTTCTCCCAAATCGCATCAACCGGGTTCGTAGAGGTCGAGGAGATCGAGCTCTGAGACGAAGAGACCCCGTCGAGCGAGAAGATGGATGAGGAAGAAGAGGATGCGGACGAAGATATCGAAGAAGCATACGGGTGTGCGTGAGACACCTTCTGCGGGGCGATGCTTGGGTTTGAAAGGTTCAAACCCAAGACGTCCATTCCTGACATATCCGGAAGCGGTCGTCCTTGCTACGTGATCTCAAACGAAATACTCTCGGGAAACGGGGGTATCTCGGATAGCCACGTAAGAAAAGAGAAAGATAACCTTTGCGCCAGACGCCCTAACTCAAGGGACCGAATATGGGTAAATTAGGAATGGTTCGATATCGAAAACCGGGGGGATATTGCCAATGAACCGTTATGCAAAAAACCGTGAACGGGAAGCCGATAAGATACAAGCCGTCTTTGTGTCGCAGGCGACGGCAGAGCCCTTAGGGATAAAAACCTTCCAGCGTCGGGGAGGGAGGACTGGAAGAGGAAGAGAGCTAGAAGTTCAACGCGATAGCGATAACGCGATGAACTTCAAACTTCAGCGAGTCGATCGGGATTAATGTCTTAAGGTTATTGTTGTTGTAAAGAGGGAAGCAAAAATAGAAGAAAATTAAGAAAAAAAAAAGGAAAGATCAAAACCTCACGGTTCCGATCACCGTTCCTGCCGAGTCAAACGTAGAAACCAAGCGGATTCACGTAAGACAAGAGGTGGTGGTGAAGAGGCAACGTAGGGCAAGGAATACCGAGACGTGACTCTTGCGGGGGATACACCACAGCTGGAACACCGCTAAGTACGAACGACAGCCTTGCCGGGCTTGGACAGATCGGAAGCTGGGGAACCTGCAGTGGTGATCGGAACGCGAGAGGTAAAATAAACAACAGGGTACATTTTGAACGGGACTGGTTTAGAGAAAGACGTGCGGAAGGAGTCGACCTAACGGCGAACCATCGACAAGCGACTTGTCAGGGCAGGTTCGGTAGCGTTTGTCGACAGGTGGCTAGAGCGAGAGGGTAGGAGGGCGAGAGAGGGAGAAATAGGTAGCGAATCGGTAAAGGTAGAGAGGCGACTAATGAAAGTCAGAGGCAGGAGGACACTGCGGCAAGAGGAGAGGTAAAGTCAGCGAACGAGATCAGGGACGGGACCAGAAAGAGCGGAGGAAAATGTTATATACAGGAAGTATTTATTAATATGGGGCTCTAGGTATGACTCCTCCGGAGGGCAAGCAGGACCAAACAAAAAGAAGGCTGCCTGCTGACTCTCGAGAGGGCGGAGTAAAACAGGCAGTGACGGTGACTGACTAAGAGAGGAGGCGATCCAGTCAGGGCCAACGGATCGCAGGATGGCAACAGTCCAGAACCAGTGGATCCGGGAGGGGGGAAGGGAGAACCAGGAGGGAAAATGAGAGGCTGAAGGCGGGTTTATTGTTATCCTTGGGGGATTCAGATTATTATTACTCACAGGCAGCGTGCTGAGGACTGAGCAGTCGATTCAGTGGCGAGAGTGGCGGGAAGGCAAAGCACGGGCGAGCGCCGGAAGCGGGAGAAGATCGGAGGGACGATCGGAGAGGGCTGGAAGGAGGGTTGGGAGGAGGAGGAATGACGATCACAATGATGCTGGTGATGATGATGATGGGTGATGCTGGTCCGCGTACTCTTAACAGGCCACAGCGATGACTGGCAAGCCAGACTTCGAGAATATGGGCGAAGCTGGTGGAAAAAGACAGACAGGAGGAAAGATGAGGGGGAAGAGGAGACGACGGTGGTCAGACCGAAATGCCCAAAGCCCAAGCCGCACAGTGCATGCCCAGGAAGCAGCGCTCGATTCACCACAGAAAGGTTCAGCCAACTGGCGCCGGGCAGCACAGCCAGTCAGGCTGCGTCTATTCTAATCATTTGGGCTGCACGTTTGGCCCTTTCTTTGACTTGCAAGGTTACCTGCTAGGTACCTAGGTAGCTACGCTATTCTACCGGTTCATAAGAAAGAAACATCGAGAAGGCTTCCATCGCATGCCTAACCTACCACCTAACTACTAGGTGGTTCCATCTGTAGCTGGTTAGGTTACCTGGTTACCTGCCTAGGTATGTAGGTAGCTTTCGTTAATTACCTGAAGGCAACGGGCTGTCCGACACGCCTTCTGGCTTGTCTCACGGTCGTGACCGCTGTGCAACGGCAGCCCGAAATCCAGTCACGATTCTCGCCGTGCCGCTTGCGACATCCTTTCGCTTATCGCAGCGGAGACTGGAGACTCGCATGGACATCCTGGGCATCCGGGAATCCGGACTCCCGCAAATCCGTCGCTGTATGCTGTGTACCGTACGGAGTACAGCGTAGACCCCCTCCAGCCAGCTCTACTACCCCAGTTTTGCACCCAAGTGATGCATTTCTGGAGTTAGGCAGTCCAGGTGGTCCATTCCAGCATCATTCCACGCTTTTCACCTTGCCCTTTGCTACCACCTGCGTTGGTCCCATGCCTGATTGGCGGCATTTCAAAGCCGGTGCCTGGATCTGCGCAGATCCACCGTACACAGCACAGTCAATACCTGCCTGACGCCCAGCTGCAAGCATTTCTTCGGGCAGCTTCACACTACAGCGGCGTAACAGTGTACAGCGCTGTGCTATATCGGGATCCTGCACGCAGTAATAATAATATCCAGGCTGCAGTTGATGTTTCGCCCAATAGAAGTTTGCGCGTGGCGTTGAGCCAGACAACAAGAAATTGCCCTGCCTTGTCCCTTCTCCCCCGACCTTGCGACAGGGCGCAAGGCTTCGGCTTTTCCCAGCCTGTGAGATTATTATTATTTTCTCTTGGCCAGTGGCAATTGGAGATTATCGTTAATCGATAACTAATATCCCTGGTTGAGCGAATGAGACAAATGAGCCTCCTCGGTTTGTCGCCCCAAGTGTCAAAAGACGACCGTGACGGATGTGAGTCATTCGTATTGCTGCGGCCTGATGGGCAAACCTCCTTTCTTTTTTTCGCCGTTTCCTTCTTTTCCTTTTTTTTTTTGAATACTAGAGAGCCAATGGAAATGGAAAAGGTGACTGTTTCATAGTTCTTTTTGTTCTCAAAATCGCAGTGCGCGCTTTGTGTGAAACAGCCTAGTTAATTCCATGGTCTACACAGGGTGCAGTGGACATGGACTGGACAAACCCCTCTCCAAGCCATGCGGGGCCATCGCTGTCTTCGGAATCGGACATCCTGTAGAAGGCACGCAGTGGATCCATACTGAAGGAATGCATCGACCTACAAGCCCAGTCTCAGCACGAACTTCACCTCTCGAGGCGACCAAACACAGATATTCAGCATCTAGCGCGTGCACCTGACAAGAATAACTCATTCAAGTTTTCCACCGCGTGAAACATTAGAAATGTCACGGGTTCCAATACTTCCAGGTCAGCTAGGCAATCGGTCCGCTGTAGGCAACTGCGGGCCTAAGCAGCTGCTAGGTAAAGTTAGGCAGGCTAAGGTAGAGAGGCTTTGTGGACAGACGAGACAGACAGGCATGTTACCCCGTTACCGTCCTCGCCCGACGCCTGTCAGCATCGCAGCCACGGGACTGCCACGAGTAATCACGGTGACAAAGGAGACCGAGTTGTTGCCGAGTCTCCTGACCGTGGCCGTCACGGCATGTCGTGCGGAACGGAACTCACCGTCTTGTCCATGGAACGAGAGGAGATCACATTATGGCAGTGATCGATGTTGTTGGACGGGACGCTTGTAGAATTTGTGGAGTGAACCCATAAGGTATTAGGTACCTACCAGAAATGGTAGGAACTGGTAAGATGCCGAGAAATCAACGGTGACAGACAATAGGTATTATCCTACCTAATTTCATGCCTTAGGCCCTCCTAACCGGTCATATTAATACTGTACATATTAGATTATCGTAGTAATTAACTACTTATCGGTAAAGCTATGTTAAGTCAGCCAACAGGTCCAGTCAAGGTCGACTTGGGACGACCATGTCAAATAATAGGTACAACAGGTCTCGATCCGAAATACGCCGTTGCCGGCTCCATCCTCTAGCACAGCTAGGTTTATAACAAAAATAGACATGCCCTTTTGGTCCACGTTGCAGGAAATGTATCACAATGGAGTGTCTGCTAAGCCCGAATGCTGGGGTGATATGGTAGTACGATCCAAACGGTACTCGCTGTACAAATCCAGCGATGTACTCCCCAAACCGCGTCGCTGGACAGGACGATCACGCCGCTGCTCAAGACGATTCCGGTCCGATTCTTCGCTTTGACCCCGGCTCTTACCGCACAGTTCTCTCAGTTGAGCGACCAGCGGGCGCAGTGTTGCCAGCGACGACGCCGTGAGAGATATCCCAACCTCAAGTTGGGACCACAGTGCAAGACCGGTGTGGAAGAAGAGATCTCGAGGATCACTGAGGTATCGAATATATGCAAACCGAGGCAAGGTTGCCACGCAGGCGCTGAGAGCGACCAGGTTAGCTTGCATTAAAAACAAACAGGAAACAAAAAGGAGAAGTTCCGTACACTGAACCAAGTCCCAGCACCAATCCAAGGTAGACCTTTATGCAGAATCTGAAGTTCATATTCCAGATGATAAAGATCGGCAAGATCCCAAGCGTCCAGTCTGTCGCCGCGATAATGGCCGAATGCGCATACGTGACGCTCACGGTTGCTTCTCTATTGCATATTCCATCATCGCCCCAAAACGCCGACACGGGCCTGCATTGCAGAACGCTGAAAACAGCCAGAAAGCCCGAGAAGAAAACAAGGACGCCGATAACAATGTATATGATGGCCGTATGCAGTTGTTCAACGGTGAACCGGAGGAGAAACAGGCAGATTGACAGTTTGGCCAGGCCCGTCGCGAGGCCGTATGATAACTCGAAGAAGTAGAGCAACTGAATGAACTCGTCAGGATACTGGACTCTTACAAGTCGGGGCCAGGAATAAGGGGGAAGGGGGGTCCTGGTGTCTCTTTTTTTTTTACCTTTAAACCGAGCACTACTGTGCTCGAAGGGAGAGTCGTCCACCTATGCCCGAAGCTGCCTGTGCCAATCGCGACTAGGAGGAGGACAGAACCTATTAGAAAAAATTGCTTTTTCCCACCTCCAGGTGTTAAAATTATGGCAAGTTTCACAACAGCAACGATGGTCATATAGTGCCAGACGACTTGACTCACTAAAGAAATTCCCGCCAGTATGTCATCTGCTCGAAAGTTGCCCGTGAGTCTGGCGCGGACGTAAAATCGTAGCGAAACCGTCAGGATGGCAAGCGAGAGAAAGGTTACGACAACCGCAAGAAGTTGATGGCCCGGATTACCCATGCAAAGACATTCAGAGAGATATTAATGTTCTGCGCAAATGAAGCTTCAAGGAAAAACGCGACATGTCCACCGTGATGCTGCAGAATTGATGACTTGAGATTTCGCGCTTCGCACTTCAAGACATACCCCGAACTTGAGAGGGGGTGGCGGGGGGAAGTTGGATGAGAGTTTCTGGCATCCCGTCCTGGTTCGGTGATCCTATTTCTATTATTATTTGTTATTATTATTATTCCTCGGGTACGCGCCGCAGGAGCTGAGGGCATCGTATTCCGGAGCTCACAATTTCCAAGACCGTCGGATCGTCGTCATTTGACCCGTCAGCTTGGATCGACCCAGTCATCACACGGGCTGCGATCCAGGAGCCTGGCACTCCCCCAGCAGATCGAGCTTGAGCACAGGTCATCCATGTTCGAAGCTCACCTCGTACCGTGGAATTACATCATGTCCAGTTTCAGCAGACCTGAATGAGGTAGTCGGAGCGCAAACCTTGTCTAAAATAGTGCTCAGCCCCACAGTAGGTGATGTCACGACCGTCCGTATGGTATTTCTCTCGCAGTCATCGTAATCTGTTCTTACGAGGGCTACCTGGAGAACATTGAATGCCAGATCAGATGAGCTATATTATTGTTCTCCTCGATGTGCAGAAACCCTGCATAACCTGTTAGACGGTAGATTACGCTAAATTCACCCTGAAAGTCAGCAATGGATCTGTGCGCTATTCGCCTCGAGTTTAGGGTTTTATGGCACGCCAGTCGAAACTCGATGACCCGAACACTCGGGAAAATGGAGACAGAACGGGTATCAGGGCTCGTGCGTCCGGAGAACTCAGTCAGGGTCGACCGGCGGAAATGCTTTCACGAAGCAAGCCAAGCGCTTTGCCAAGCAAGAACACGAATAACCCGTCGCCTCCAGTGGGCAAGTCAGCTTCCCAATTTGGATAACTTTCGCAGCGCTCATATGTAATTAATGGCTGTTTGTCCTTGAGCGGCTCCAGTGTGATATACGGAAAGCGATAGTGTCACATGCCTTGGCACATAAGATCGGTGTCTAAAGCCACTAGATCGTCTTGAATGTAAAGAGAAGCCAATCATTTCCCCCTAATCAAGGGTGTACTGGGTACAAAAGACTGATGCGCAATCATCAGTAGTGCCTAGGATTATCTGTAAGGCTACTAAAGCCTATATATTGTTATCCAAAGAAGAGTTGGATCTAAATTAAAACAACTGAAGGAAGAAGACTGACTGCTATGGAAACAGTTAAACACTTCCTTGAGTGAATATAAGGCGCCCTCCAAATTCAATACAGCCCAAGGATCAAGGATCAAGATCAAAGGTCACCAGTTTCAAGTGAAAATGCGGATCGGAATGACAAGTCTCTGCAACCCACGGAGCATGGAAGGTATATCGGAGTGGGTTCTGCCACTCTCCTAGACGCACTAGGCCTTAGACTAGACAATCGAATAGTAACTTTCTAAAACCTGTTGCCTAATCCGCCCGCTCACCTGCAAGAATGATGTTCACAGTTTCAAGCAATCCAATGCTGGCTGGTTGTGATAGTGCAGTAGAGCTGCCGCGCGTTTCACTAGAGTTGATTGTGTGGTGCTTGAGTGATTGCTGAACAGCCTCAGAATGACCAACTCTATCTGCAAGACATAGTATGGATTCCTTCTCCTGATCTTCTGTATTTATCCAAGTGTAGCCCATTCCGATCCTATACATCCATTGCTGCTGGGGATACTAGGATCCAACTTTCCCTTCATTAAAAGCAAGTCAACAATCTCCATCCGGTTGTCCAACTTCTTTATATTTGCCAAGACCTAGCAATATGGTAGAGAACGAAAAGACACGAGCGCCAAAGAGTACCAACTCGGATATCTTAGAATTCCAAATTACCAGACCAGCTATTGCTTTGCTCATGTTATCTGAACTGGGAACCCCAGTTTCTATAAAGCAAGCTTCTGGCCTCTAAACTTCAACCCCTGTTGACCGAACCGTCTTGGTGTATGTGCAGCCTCCGCAAAGTTTTCAGTTCGCTATCCTTGCTACGAACCGATATCACGTCTCGCTAATCCTCCAGGTCATAGTGGGAGGGATGCGGTTTGGCAACTCTATAATCTGTACTTAGTCGAAACTCGCATCTGTGAAGATTCAGGGTCTAGCGATACCGGATTTCAGCGTTCTTGAACTTTGGATCCTGTTGCAGATTTGTCAGTAATGGTTGGCCAGTTAGGAACAGATTGTTCACAATCTTCTCCTCTGCATCAAGAACGTGGCCGACAGGGGCTGGCCATTCAGCAGGAAGGTCACTTAGTTTCTTTTTTCCAGTCAGCTGGTAAAGGGAACGTGCTGTTGCTTTGAACATTGCGATGGTTTTGGACCAGTGGTGAAGTTTCTGAACGATTAAGGACAAGAAGGATGGATGTTCATTTTGGTTGATTGCAAGGGAGGGGCGGGTTGAGGAGGGGTACTTGTATTGTCAAGAATAGCACTTTCAAGGCTTGCCCACCTTACTCTTTAGTCATTTCCTGGGTGCCTGGATGGAGGTTGCCTAAATTCAGCAAGGCTCCTCAGGAATATCAAGCGTTTGAATCTTCCCGGCAATGTGCAACTGACAGCCAGTGATCAAGCACTGCGAAACGAACGGTTGGCATTGACCGTTGCCAAGCTGCTCAGTTAGCAGCTAGGCCACCCTGAGATGGTTTTTACCGGGGTGCTACAGCGAATCACCATGGTACAGATTGGTTTCGGATTTGGCATGCTGCAGGAGTAGATGCGGGAGGTACTACATTTTCCAACACCTAGCCTGCTACGTATGTTGGGCCTCCTGCCCTATTTTAGTGGAAAGGTAAAGCAGCTCAATCGGCTCCGCGTTTAACTCGAGGTTGAGACAAGTCCTGACTCAACAATTGGCTAGCGGGGGCACTGGGCACCGAAGATAATACTCGAAAAAACTGCCCACTGTCGAGTAGTGCAGGCCAACGGAAAGCTAGATCAGCCTGAGATGGGAAATACTCATCTAATTCAGAACTACATTGCCAGGTGTTCGCCTTTGGAGAGGCAATGAGGGTTCTCATGAGGCAGTGTTAGCTATTTATTGATCCCTTGGTAATAGGGTCCCCAGCTAACCTCAGCGACGACTGCAACCTATTATTTAGTGGTATGGATCTCCATTAGAATCGTCTACGCTGTGCCGCTTGGAAGATTAATCTACTCTGAGGAGCCAGAGCCAGGTACTAGGCACCGCAGCCGCCCATAGAGCGTTGTAAAGTACCCATGATTCTTCGAGATTGCAACCGTCCTCGAAGAACGGGAGAGGAGATGACAGCATTTCAATCGGCGTGTGCATGTAAAGAGCCATGGCGGTCATCGGGCGCTTTAGAGCTGCAGCTGCAGCGCCAGTGCCTCTAGTGCCACCGATATAAGGTGTTTATGTGAAAGATCTAATACATACGGCCATAGGGTGTGGAAAATAGGGCTTCCCGTCCGCTCAGCCATACTCAAGCCACACGCCGGCCGGTTAGTATTATGGTGGGTGACCACATGAGAATCCCGGCCGCTCGTATGTTTTTTTTTTTTTGTTCTTTTGCCTTGGAAACATAGCTTACGTTGTCAAGGCCTGAGGTTATCAATATTATTCCTTACGCCTTGCGTAGCTGGGACTCGGACTACTGCCATCTCGTTTAGTATTTACTAACGGCACAATTAGAGTAGTGGTTAAGGTGACCGTAACCAAGGATCGTCCAGTAGCTCTCTTGCTGATACTCTCTCCTCAGGCTTCCATTTGAGTATCTTGTACAGGAATTGGAGGAAAAGCCGCTGCGGTTCACCCTTCAAAATTCCTTCAAGCTTCTCCAACGATATAGGAGGGATTTCAATGGTTCCCTTCCAATACCCTATTTTGTAATGAGGAAGAGCCTCTCGGAAGATCATCACACGTACACACCTTCGCCGTTGAAGAAATCAGTCGCATAGACACTGCTCTGAACCATTTCTTTCGGTGGTGGTCCCATAATGGCGATCATTTCGGCTATATGATGACCATCAGAACTTTTCTTATCTGAATCTCGAGCGTAGAACAGATGTCCTTCCTGGAAGAGATCCCATGTCTGCACCCATTGTTAGTAAAAGGAACGTCCACCTCACTACTCGTCGTAATATCCGGGTTAGAAAATGTGTCTAAAATGAATTAACGCATACCAACACTCCGACATTCCAGATATCGACTTTTTCGTTCCAAGGCATTCGCAATAGCACCTCAGGAGCCCGATAAATATAGGGCTGGATATCCCCAGAGTAAGTATTCGACCCAAAGTGAGCTTGACCAAAATCACACAGCGTAGGACGGCCATGTTGCTTGGTTTTCCTGAGCTTGCGGGAAGTATAGATCACCCGATCCCCAATGATTTTCCGCGGGCTAGGACTAAATTTCTCTTCCTCTTCGAAATTGGCTAATATCGAAGTGTCTTCAATAGCCATCATGATGTTCTTTTCCTGAATATCTGGGAAATTCAGTTAGAAGGCCTCTCTGAAGATGGAGAGCGGATAATCAATTATACCCGTATGGACGATGCCGGCTTCTGTGTGAAGGTAATCAAGAGCAAGAAGGAGATGCAACAGGGTCAACTTGACTATTTTTTCGGGAAGTACCTTAGCGCTGAGTTGGGTGCGAAAATCATATAGACTCATTCCCAAGGGAGGATGAACAAGACCTAGTAATTATGCTGAGCTATTACGAGCAAACACCATACCACCAATTTTTTATAGTATTCCCAACCCCCATATAATATAATATACTATTTTAATTGAAATATATATTTATCTAGGTCTTATATAGTATATATATATAATATATGTATTTAATTAGATTACTCATATTAGGTAGTTTGGTGGATTGGTCTTGTATATAGGTTCGACATACGCAGGTATATCTCCATCTCACCAACGTATACCATGTCTTTACCACATATCCGGTCCTCCTTTTATTTCGCCTATTTCGCAGTGCTCTTTGGCAGTGGTCCATATGGGGGAGAATCAAAGTCGTTGCTACAGTTAAGCGTGCCTCCTGGTGCTCCGACGAAGAGAAACTGGGAGGCTGCCAGCTCGATTGCTTCGATGCAGTCAGTCGGGATGCTGTAGCAGGGATGGTTGCTATAAACCAAGCAGGAAAACTGAGGAAAGTATCATGCTGGAGATAAGTTGCCAATCCGTGACTGGCATCTGCAAATTTGAATAGGAACAGACACCAACTCCCGAGAAATGTATTTATGTTATAGCAGGGCCTGCTATCCAGGAAACGGAAGTCTTCTTCGGACTCTACGCATTTCCCTGGCTCCCGATCTAGATTAAAAATATGCATACTTCTCTAGATCAATGTGACACAAACATTATTTGTGCTGAAACTAGCTGAAGTGTTGTGGGTGATAATTCTTGTCGAGGTACAGATATGTAATTTCTATGCCCTACGCCAACGGCCTATAGGGTGTGGGGTTGCAAGCTGCCAAAGCATGTGGTAAGCATTAGAGATCACTTCCGGCATGGGGAAGCTGATGATGATGGCGACCAATCAGCCTGATCTTCGGATATAGGTGAATTTTGGCCAGTCAGCCTTACAAATCCAACTTTCGGCTTGCCGATCCAACGTCGCCCGATAGCTTCAAGGACTAACTCATCAAAGAAACATTCAGAAACACTAGAAGGTAATGGAAAGACAGTTGCTTCCTGTGGCAATATCTCGAACCAATTGCAGTGTCTTCGTCTGAGTAGGCAACGTTTCTCCGCAATATAGCATACGATGTTGCTATAGATATACAGCCTTACCAGTGCTTGCTTGCCCTAAACATACTCGCCAACCCATAAATGATATAACCAATATATATATATATATATATATATATATTTCAGATAGAAGTTAATTCAATGGATCATTCTACTTGAAGCTGAGGTGATGCTACTAGAGAATATCGAATCGAGAGCTCCAAAATCCCGCATTACAACACTTAGGTATCCTTCAAAGTAGGAGGTCCTTGACAGAAAGACGACGGAGCTCAGTTACAGACGACTTCCATACTTTCTGCTCATTTTCGTAGATTATCTCATTATTGCTCAGGTCCATTGGGCTGATTCTCGAACCGAATCATGAAAAGTGTGTATTTTTAGACGTTCGGGGTCTCTCCGACGAAGAGACCATATCGAAGTTCCGAATAGCGCCCCATTCTTAGTTTACAGCTTATTATTATTGACTAATCATTTTAGTAACATACTGCAGCTAGGTAGGAACCATTTCTGATCAGTGCGGCCGAGCGACCGTTAGGGCCCGAGCCGTTGCACCTTGTTTAGACCCTGGCAAATATTGAACAGGAAAGTACCGGTGAATCAGGAGGCATTACTCAGTTTCTCACACTGTCAGTGTAGATACCACGTCCCTGCTTTGTCACAGGTTTGTCATTCAGAACTCAGCGGTATTAGCGGCTTTGCTATTTCTAATGCAAACAAAGCGAGGTATTTTCTCGAGATGGCGCCATTTATTTCGTCATGGAGGAAAACAGCAGACCGGATCGCCTACGCATACAGAGCCTCCAGTATCGAGTCCATTAGCAGAGCTCTGATATATAACGCCTCGTCCATCTCATCTTTGGGCCTTGTCTTTTTTCGAACAAACATTCTTAACTCTGAGAAAGCAACTTCCTAGCCATTAACACAGCTCTCATCTCATCACATTGCAATGGCTCCCAAAGTCGCTATTGTCTTCGTGAGTTGCGAACTACCCTAGGTATTCAGGCCCATTAACTGACTGTATACGTTCAGTATTCCCTCTACGGCCACATTGTTCAGCTGGCCGAGGCTGAGAAGAGAGGCATCGAAGCCGCTCATGGCCGTGCTGATATCTTCCAGTACGTAACATTCACCTGGAGCACGTTTCTACTTGTTCTTGGGATTAGGGAGATAGCACTGACTGGTATATTTGACAGAGTCGCAGAGACTCTTCCCGCGGATGCTCTGAAGGCAATGCACGCTCCGCCGAAGTCGTCCTACCCGGTCATTACTCCGGAGATTCTGAAGGAGTATGACGCTTTCCTCTTCGGAATTCCGACTCGTTTCGGCAACTTCCCCGCCCAGTGGAAGTCATTCTGGGACCAGACCGGTGGGCTTTGGGCCAGCGGTGCTCTCTGGGGCAAGTCTGCCGGTGTGTTCATTGCAACTGGTACTCTTGGTGGAGGACAGGAGTCTACTGCCATTGCGGCCTTGAGCACTCTGGCTCACCATGGCATTGCCTATATCCCATTGGGATACAAGACCGCGTTTGCTCAGCTGAGCAACCTCAGCGAGATCCATGGTGGCAGCCCATGGGGTGCTGGCACTTTCGTAAGTCACATGTCGCATGACTGAATTGCCTTGTCTCTGTCCAGGAATGACCGTGTACTGACTTACTTTAACAGGCTGGTCCCGATGGCAGTCGTCAGCCCTCAGCCCTTGAGATCCAGATTGCTGAGATTCAGGGAAAGTCGTTCTATGAGCGTGTCTCCTCGAAGTGACTACATGACAGTGCGCCTTCAAAGCCGGCAGGAAATCGACGCTCTCTAAGGCAGAAGTCGGTTTGGGACGATGAGGTTAAGGAAGGCCCATGTGGTTTGCCTAAATGCGTTATTGTCTAGTTAACCATGCAGTAGACTTGTTTTCAAGATATTTTCGTGCTGTTTCTCTTAGCTTTTCTTGTTTTCAGCTACGGAGAATGGCGTAGAACACTTACATGTGCTGACTTGGAAAATATTTCGGTGCTACAAGAACCAAACTAAATATTTCCTGAAATATTTACTGCGGCAAAGGATGCCAATCTTTAAAATACAGTAGCAGGCTCTAGGTCCAGAAAGGAGAGAGTGCATAGTACGGGTTCGACTATGTAGGACTTAAGGATGATGTTCAGTGTCTGAGTTTCGTCATTCATATCATCAAACAGAAGAAAATAGCGAGGTCAGGTATCATCTAACCGAAATAGACCAGGAAACCGTCCTGATTCGAAATCCTTTCATCCAGCCTCACCTGCGCATAATCCCAGCCTCCGTGTCCATTGCCTAACTCTGCCGCAAGCACTCTCCCTCCCTCCTGTAACCTCACATTCCTTGCTGACTCCCCGAAGTTGCCCCCACGTTTCCAACTAAACCTCCCCCAAACATTCTCCAACACGTCATTGAGTGAGATGGAAGATTGCCTCGTATGGCCAGAGATTGCGTTACAGTGCGCTACAAGTATGTAGCCATTCTCAAGTCTCATTCCACCAGAAGACGCAGAGAAATTTCCAAGACGAGCAGATTTCTTCTCATCGTCCGATGAAGATGAAGAAGAAGAAGAGTGCCGTCGGCCCGATATCTTCTTTTTCTCATCCTTCTCCTTCTCCTTTTTGTGTTTCTTAATCGCGTCTTCGGCGAGTGAGCCGGCAATTGCACCGCCTATCGCACCCATGAAACCATGTTTCACCTTATGGCCAGCGTATGCCCCTGCGGCACCGCCAGTAACGGCGCCAAGGGCACCTTTCTCGCCCTCTTCTATCGCAGCAGCAGGGCCCGTGGGAGAGAATGAGGACGATGGCGGCAGTTCCTGATGTTGCTGCTCGTCAGGATAGTGGTAATGGGGCGGCATGGGTCCATGCGTCTCATTGGGAGGATATGGAGAATGAGGCTGAAGGTAATTCACGCCGTAAGGGTCTGACTGGGAAGAAGGCTGGGAATACGGGGGCGGTGGTGGTGGTTGCTGTGCAGGAGAGAAGCTAGTAGTGTAATTTGGATATGGCTGTGATTGAAACGGAGACTGCGGCGGATAGGAGTTGGTAGACGGAGGCACTGGCTCTGAAGGGTATCTGTAGTCGACTGTTGGAGGATAAGAAGCCTCGAAAGTGCTGGAGCTGGGAGTATTAACTGCTGGAGAAGTGCTCCATGCTCGGGGAGGACTGTTCTGGTTATTGCCAAAATAATCCTGGGCTGACATGGCGCAAGGTGAGATATATTTGAAAATACTAGATATTTGGTTGTTAGAATCACTTCCAGGTCCCTAGGAGCAGGCTACAGGCTACTATTAAATAGAGGAGTAGGCGTGGCTATGCTGGAAGGCAACCCAGCCACAAGTGGGATTGATTGATTACGGCTGACTACCTATGCCCGCCATTCTGCGTTAAGTATCACGATCGTAAGGCACTGCCCCAATGAGGCTTCTTCCTGGAAACAGCCTTGTTCCTAGCGCGCTACCAAGGTACATATACGCCGGTTCTTATCAAGGGTCTTATCCGCATGTCGGTCTCCTTAGCCTTGTGGGGGGCCGCAATTTACTCAACTACGTCCTTCACATGAATGAAGCATGTAAATCAGTTCTAGAACTGTGCCTGTCAATTTTTTAAATTTTTAATCAAACCTTTTTAAGGTTTTGGCTCAATTTTGACCGTGACTTCATACTTGTTCATGACATGCTTGGCAACATGTGCCGTCCCCTGCCATTTGGCAATCCCTGCCTGTTAAAGAACAGGCTATATTCACAGTCAACAAATCTATCCATGGCGGCGATTCATAGCTGCCTTGGTCAATCAGTTGAAGAGGAGCGATGGGTGGCGTACAACCCGAACACGTTCTATCCAGCCCGAGTCGGTGAGACACTCGGTGGGAGATACAAACTTATCTCGAAACTTGGCTGGGGTACTGGGTCGACTGTTTGGCTTGCCGGACAAGATCCGCGGTTAGCAATTATCTCATTGATCTTTACTGTGCCGTCTGTCCTAACCTCCAGCCCAAACAGATGGCCGTGGCAGCGTCGGAGTTTTGTCGCGCTGAAGATTGCAAACAGTTCGCCTGCTTGCTATCGGGCCGCGCAGACGGAGGCCGATATAGCAAGTCGCATTTCATCAATGTGGTCAACTCACCAAGGCGAGGAGTACATCCGCAAAGCTCTTGACTCATTTGAAGTCGACGGCCCGGGAGGGAAACATGTCTGTGTTGCGTTTGAGCCGCTGCGCCAACCGCTTTGGCTCTTTGGTCGACAGTTTTCGACTGGCGTCATCCCACCTATTATTATCAAGGCCCTTTTGCCCAGCATTCTGATGGGCCTCGATTTCTTACATTCTGAATGCCACCTTATTCACACTGGTGCAGTGTACCCGAGCCTCCGGCATGTTATCATGCTTTATACTGACGGCGAGCTGTTCAAGATCTGAAAGGGGACCACTTTATGATGCCATTTGAGGACGAGGCTGTCATCCGAGAGTACGTACGTGAACAGGACAGAAACCCTGCTGTGCCTATCGAGCGACAAGCTCGCCCGGTATACGAGTCAAGACGAGATTTTGGCCCTCTCAGAAAAGGTGTTGGCTATCTCAAATTGACGGACTTGGGGCTCGCAGTCCGCGGAGACGTACCAACAAAGCATAACCACGACATCCAACCTCTAGAGTACACTGCTCCTGAGGTTGTTCTTAAAGCTGGGTGGACTTACTCAGCCGATATATGGAACTTGGGCCTAGAGATATCAAACACATTATGGTTATTGTCCAACGGGCTAATGATCTCAAGTTGTGGGATCTCCTGGGCGAAGGCAACCTAATTGACGGAAGGGTGCCTGGAAAGCCAGAGTTTTCATTTTTGACCTTGTTCGCCCAGATGATTCGGCTCCTTGGACACCCCCCTCCTGAAATCCTCCAGCGTGCCGACGGAGAGGTGTATTCACGCCTCTTTGATGATCAAGGTAGGTCGGCTCTGCTCAACATAAGGGTGATGGAAGCTAATAATCCATAGGCTCATTTAGATACCCCGAGTTAATCCCAGATGAAGACCTCAACTTCGAAACTAAAACACCCATGTTGGAGGGGCAAGAGAAGACCATGTTCATTAACTTCGCTCAAAGGATGCTCAGGTGGATGCCGGAAGAAAGAGCGAGCGCCAAAGATTTGCTTAGCGACCCATGGTTAAAGGTCGAGGCCGAGAAACAATTCAAGTAATCAACTCGCGGGGCCTATATCTTTAGGTTCCTTGCAACACAATTCTGCACACACAGATACTTTTGTGGGACCAGACAGGTGACCGAACACTTGATCCCAACAGTCGATATGTGCACATCAAGCATCATCTCTTGTTCTGCTTCTTCCCCTCTACTTCTCCTTCTCCTTCCCTAACGAATGTCCCTACTCAGCTGGCCCAAGGCACAGCCAGTATGTACTCGCCGAGACTCCCCCATTGAGAGATGTAAGGAAACAGCTTTCCCCAGCGCGCTACATATGCGGGGTCTGGGTCGTATCCGCTAACGCGGATAATGTTGGCCTTTTGGCCTTGTACGGGAGCACAGGTGACCGAGCTGCTGCCGCCCTTATAAGGGAGTCCCTGGAATACCAGGGATGTGTGCCTCCAAGGGGCTCAGGGTAATAGTAGTGAGCCGTCGTGATTCTTTGGCCATGCTCATTCTTGATCTTGAACTTCGCAATGCTCCGGGTCGAGGTATACTGATAACAGTTAGTAAACACAAAATTGACGTCTTCGAGGGGGAGGGACCGGCATTCACCTCCACCTTGACGGCTCTCTTGAGCTTTCCGCCGTAAGGTTGATTGGAATCATATTCGATTGTCTGGTCGATGAGGCTCTGAGCTATGCCATGGTCGAACTTGGTAAATCATTCGTAGCAAGCTGTAGCATCAAGGTGCTAGTAGGTGGTGCTGGCCCGTGGCCTCAGCGGCTACCACTGCAGCACTGCTGCCTTTTGGCGCAGTGGCTTAGTAGCATGGCTAGCATGCTAGGTCCCTGACACACAGCCCGGGGATATTTATCCCTTCCCCTACTTCGTTTCCCAAATAAAACTAGAGCCAGTGAAGAAGATCTAGGTACAAGTGTCTCGACATGAAGAAGAAGAAGAAGCAGTAAGAACAGGATATTTTCAAAAATAAGAAAGTGGAGCTGTTGCGCCCGAGGCACGTGAATGTCGTAGTAGCTGAATGCAGCTCCACACAAATAAAATAACCCCAGTTACCTGTAGCGCTTGGCTAATATGCTTGTAATGAGGATAGTAAGCATTCGAAATTAGCTGAAGGAGAAGTTGATGCGCTTAGGCCTCTTGTTCTGAGTCCTTTGTTTCCTTCTGCTTCTGCGGCATTTTTCAAGCCTTCACAACGTAGATTTAGGTCAAGGACGGCAATTCTCTTAGATTTCTGAGTCGGGAAGGCCTGAAGTTGGGAATTATGCTTAGACGTTGTGGATATATGGAAAACTTTAGATGGTGGGGTTCCAAATAGCTTTGCCTGGAGATTATATCACAGTACTTCTCAGAGCTCAGTCTCGCTCGCCTGGAGAAATAAGCCTCCTTGCTGGATGAAGGAACTACACATCTAAAGTAGGAGCCTTAAAGACAGGGCATTTATTCTTTGGTGGCATTTTCTAGGTATGGGGGTTGTTGTTAGGTAGTGTTTTTGATCTGTCATGTGAGACCGAACCAGGTGCTCTCCAGCCTAATTTCAAGACATCCGGCCTCATGGCTTTGTTCTATGTCTTTTAATACACTCATGTGAGATGTTGTTTCTTAATTGGTGCCGCATTAGCCAAATAAGAAATCTCTTGAATCTCTCTCTGGTATATAAGCATAATGCTGAAACCCTGCAGAGTGTTAAAAGGAACAGCAAATCAGTGCGGCTGGGAAGCTCCCTCGTGGTGATAAATTAACTTTGACAGCCTTGAATCCTGCCATACAAGATAGCTAATCAGCATTGCAACAAGGCGGTGGCGACTTTGAGTTGTAAGCAGGCTAGAGTTTTGAATAAGCAATTACTACTAGATAGTAGTTTAGGTGTGTTGTACACGGTACACCTACAGATGGAGAGGAGACCATCTCTGTCTCAATTCTTCGATGCCTCCCAGTGAATATCACTGTTGCAACTCTCAAGATGACCGGATTCAGATGAATGGAATTGACACGTCTAATACTTATGAGTACGACAATGGGTCACAACATTTGAAGCCTGCAGTCGAACCCTTTGCAGGCCGTGTCGGTGGAAACCAAAACTTTGTCCTTGATCGCAGTGATCCGGACAATGAGGAATTGCTGAAGAAGGTGCCTGATGCGGCGCCGTTTATGTCGCTTCATGATTCTCTGAATCTGCGCGGCTTCTACGATGCTTCGCTCTGGCGATTGGCGATGATAGAAGGGATAGGTGAGGAAGGATTTGCTCAAGCAAGACTCCAGCGCGATCCATTCTAATTTGCAATGCTCCTCCGGTAGCGGCAATGATGCTCTGTTTCATTACAGGGTGGATGTCCATGTCCCCGGCACGACCAGCAGGCCAGGTCCCCCCGCGAAACAACACACCCGCGGGGGTCTTTGCAACCGCGGATTTCATAGGCTCAGTGGTCGGGGTATTAGCAGTTGGATCGCACTGACGATATTTGTGTTTGCATTTGGTCCGGTCAGTGGGGGACATATCAGCCCGACTATCACCATTGCAACATTTTTTGCACGTTTAATCACCTTCCCTCGACTGGTGCTCTATGTTGCGGCCCAGACGGCGGGAAGTGCTTTAGCAGGTTTGGCGCTGCGAGCGGCCTACGGATCGCGAAACTTCGTCGCAGGGGGTTGTTATATCGATACATCGCTAGTGCCCATTAGCGATGCATTCGTAATGGAGTTTTTCTGTTGCTTGATAGTCATCTGGCTTTCGTTTGGTGTGGCCATCGATCCGCGACAGAAAAGTGTGTACGGTGCCTCGCTCTCTCCGTGGCTCGCAGGCATGACTCTCGGTTTGCTGAATTTTGGCTCTGGGTTTACACGACCGGGTTACGCCGGTGCTTGTGAGATCTTCGCCTTCTGTCCTCAGTCCTCAATTTTCCGTCACTAACTCCCTTGTTCTCAGCTATGAACCCAGGAAGATGTTTTGGGATCTATGTTGGCTCAAGGTTCCCTTACTATCATTGGATTCAATGGGTAAGCCCCTAGGTCTTTCTCAATGTGAGCGCGCAGACAGAGTCTGTACTGATATCTAATCCCGTAGGTCGGCCCAATTTCGGCGTCGATAGGACACGGTCTGATTTACATCCTTGTGCCTCCCTGGGATCGCAAGCAGATACAGAGCTTCCGCGCGGGCAATTGAACGTTCGTCGCCAGCTGCCGATAATCTTACGGAGCATACTTGAACAAAGTCCCCTGCTGGGAGAGCATGCATCAACTTGAGACATTCTGGCGACTACATAGCATAGAGCTAGCTCTTTAGTACATAAATGAGAAAGTTATATCGGTCGAATGTTATTCCCAAATGGCCCCAACGACGATTCAGCTCCCTGATACTCACGATCTGCTTCCATGACACATCCCTCTAGCCTAGCAATTGTACTAGGAAATATCATTCAATGCTCTGCAATAGGAGTAATATTGGGCTCCGGGCCATCGGGGATAACTCCGGTAGGATTGATGAAAGTCAAGCTCAAGAAGTAGTGTCCCTTGATGTGTTTGAAATTTGTAGTATCTTGAAACGCCGGGACATTCCAGTACAAATTCTGTAACCAACGATGGATTTTAGGATACCCAAAGCGAATCAACGCCCTGTTTGTCTTGAAGAGCGTAAAATAGACCGGATCGAAGCGGATAATTGTGACGTAGAGCCTTATATCTGCCTCTGTAATCGACGAGCCATAGTAAAATGGTCCAATATAGTCGGCATCATTAAAATGAGACTCTATTCGATCGAGATGATGAAAAAGAGCCTTAACAGCCTTGTCGTATGCATCTTGACTTTTCGCAAGTCCACATTTGCTTATATGCCATTAGTACTAAAAGCAATAATAGATATGGTAAAACCAGAACATGGAATCTCTGTCACCACTTACTAAACACCGTTGTTGATATTATCGTAGGTCCATTCGTTCGTTTGGTCAATCTGAGAGCGCAGCTCCGGCGGATATAAGTCGACTTTCTGAAACTGAGGCGGTAAAAGGTGATCAAATGCCGAGTATAACATACGGATGATCTCGCTACTTTCGTTGTTGACGATTGTTTCGAGTTTCTTGTCCCATAAGACCGGGACAGTAAAACGACCAGTATAATCGGGATTTGACTTGAAATATAACTCCTTCAGCTTCTTTACGCCGGGGTGCAGCGGATCAGGCACACTCTCTTCAGTATCTCCTTCATCGCTCTGCGTATAGAAACGCCAACTATCCACAAGAGACATGTGATAGTGGACAACTGTGAGCGATATCAGGCTTTCGAGCCCTTTGAGTTTTCGCGTAATCAAGGTTCGATGAGCTGTGTAACCATATCAAGTAAGAACAAGGTCTCTCTGTCGATATTTAGGCAGGGGACATGTATACCCCAGGGACAAGCATATGAGACGTAGAGATGGTATCGGCCCTTCTCAGCCGGAAATCGGGCCTTCGGTTCATTGGAAATGAAGCCTCTGAATTGGGATGCAGGCCGTTGCATCTCACCCTTCGTGTTCCATTTCATTGTCTCGCTGGATATTGATGCCAAATCCCTTAGCCTCGTATGTGACTAAATATTATTTGGGCTGAGTTCAAGTTCTTCTTGCAAATGATTCTATTTTACTTATAGGGAAACCTGGAGTTGGTTGAGCTGGTTTGTGCGGTCTACGAAGTAATTAATATCAAGCTGTCATTGATTACAAACCGCTGTGTCACCATTATTAATCGATAAAGCAGAAACAGATGGTTTGCAACAAATCGGTGGTTGAATTTACTCTCAAAGCTCTCCCTTATATTCTTTAAAAGTCCCGAACTGTGTGGCCTGAAACATCCTCTGCTCTGGCGATTGATACTAGCATTGGTAGGATGATGCATGAGAGTTTTTACCGTACTATGATGTTGGAGGAAAGCAATGGAGGATCGGGTTCAAGTCTTGGTCAATATTAAATAACGATGCTCCTGTGTTGCCGTTACCTACGATTTATGCGCTGTTCTCGGTGTTCTGGTTGCCATGCGTAGCATTAAGAATAAAGTCGCTGTGTCGGGCGCGTCTAAGGCTTGAGGTGTCGAGTCACAACGTGGTAAATATATTTAGGGCTGTCCCTGGATAATCCTATGTATGGTGAACTGGTCCAGACTGTACAAACTGCGTCCAGAGCTCCAACCTGTACCATATAACGATACTAGTATCTATCAACAGACACCATCCAGGCATGCAATACGCAATAGTGCAAAAAGCGTTTATTCTGACGGAATGACTTCCTGGAGGACCTTGACCAAAGCCTTCACTTCCTCGACTAGATTCACGATGTAGTGTTAGTGAGTTGGACAGTTCAACTAACCAGCACAGCAATGAAAGACTCACCTGTGTTATAATGCAACAAACTAATTCTAATAACCCCATCATCGATGTCCTCCAATCCAAATATTTCCCGCAGAAGCCGGTGGCTGTACATATGTCCACTTCGGAACCCAAACGGTGATATCTTCTCCACTCCGTCCACCACACCCTGGCTTTTAGCCCCGGTAACTACAAAACTGATGACGGGTACCCGGAGGTCTTTATCTGCAGATCGCTCGCCGTATACGGTGATCCTTTTGTTGCTGTTGAGGTATGACAGGATGATGTCCTGTAGCGTTTCCTCGTGAGACGCCATCTTATCCCAGGTGCTGGACGGATCGGGGCCGAAATACTCCACTACTCGTGGTATGCTTTGAGTGAGCTCGTAATTCGCCGATGCAAGATTGAGCTTGACATCCAATGTTTGCCGCGGAAGAGCATCTTTGAAGAAGTGAGCTAGAGAGTTGATCTGTTCGTGCACGGCGGAGGAGGCGTAAAGCTGCGAGATGTGCGGACCGTACACTTTGTACCAGGAGAATGCCTTCGAACATCAGAAAACGCATGCAATAGATGAGTCAGCGGACACATAGCAGCATGACTTACATAGAAATCAACACCGAGGGCCTTGACGTCAACCTGGCGGTGGGGAGCAAGTGCTACACCATCAACACAGAGGAGTGCCTGAAACTGGATCAGATTTAATCTCAACACACTGGAAGAGCAAGCTACCCACTCTTGGAACAGAATGGACAATGTCCGCGATTTCCCTCACCCCGGTGATGGTTCCGGTAATGTTCGACGCATGCGGACAACTAACAAGCCTTGTCTTCTGCGAAAGCAATGCCTGCAACTCGTCCAGATCACAGACCGGATTTTGGGGATCTTTAGCACCCCACCACTTGACCGTAAGGCCTAATCGTTTGGCGATTCTAACCCAAGGAGCGATATTGGCTTCGTGGTTCAACTTGGATAGGACCAGCTCATCACCGGGTTGAAATTCCAAAGCTGTGGACAGATTATGTAAAAGTTGCGTTGTTGACGCTCCGAGGCAGACCTGAGGTATTATTTGTTAGCTATATGGGGGTATCTGTTGCTATCGGAAGCGTGGTCTTGAACTCACCTCGCCAGGGGAGGCATTGATAAAACGCGCCGCCGCTTCATACCCAATATCATACTCAGAAGTGCAAGTCTTAGACACGGTGTACGTCGCTCCCAATTGAACGTTTGTTCTGAGGTAATAGTCTCGAATGCTGTTGGGGAGTAGTCAGGCCAGTTGGCTTCGTAGTATCTTTGTCTCTACTCAAAGAACGTAATCAAGGAGCCTGCTTACGATTCTATAGCAGAATCCAGTACTTGACTTCCCCCTACAAAAAACTGTCAATGAGACCAAAGCGTGGATCTTGTGTTAGGCTTAGCCTACCAGCGTTGTCCATAAATACCTGCTCCTGGTTTAATGCGGGGAAGCGTCCCGGCGCTTTGGCGATATCAAATGATAGAGACGAAGACATCATTGCTATGGCAGATGGAACTTCACGTTGAGATAGTCACGCTTCCCTTACTCTTCTGTAGAATAACTCGAGGAGTGAATGGACTTTCAGTTTGCATTTCTCTTGAAATCCGCAGTAGGTTCTACGGCAGGTTCCCGCGACCGCAGGCGGGGAGTTGGCCGATGCAACTTGCCCGATCAAGTATCAGCAATCAGCATGTCTCAGTGGACCCTCAGATAAACAATAAAATTAGATAGGAAGAACGGTCGCCCTGAACAAATATATAACTCAATTCTGCAATATCTTGTGTTTTCGTTGTCTTACTCTAAGTTGTTTCCACTCTTCAGGGTCGTTCGTAGTACATTGCAGAGCTGATTTGACCTCTTCCTCATGTGGAATTGACCCGTCAAGCCTCTTGGAATAGGCAGTCAAGGTTCCAGGATATGATCTAGTAGAGTAGGAAGGTGTGGAGCAACTATCCTGCTGAATTCCTCCTACCATTACGCAAGACAAAGCCTTATTCCCGCCCATACCACTTTCCGGTACCACTCAGGCTTCATGACTAGCAATTGGAGTAATGTACTGACACAAAAGACCAGTTCAATCCATGGAGCAGCTTCCTCAATACTACATCTCATCTCCTAGCCGTGCTAGTTAAGCAACTGACGCTAAATGAATTACAGTGACAAGTAAATAGCTGGGACATTAGGAGCATTCCCACTGACAGCACTATCGAGTAATGCAGACAAAGATTGAAACGCAGAATATGAGCCGTAAAGAATTTGAGTGGGAATGGTCGTCTAGTGAAAAGATGACAGGTGGCTGGGGGTAATAGCTCCAGTACTCCAAGAGTTTCCGAGTGGGTGTCTCGAACTCCTATTTGAACTTTGCCGGTGACGGGGTATTGCTGCCATATTCAAAAATAATTGCAAAGTTACATGACATGATCCATACACCTTGCGGCTGGAAAGACGAGCCAAAAAGTCGGGACAAGAAAGACCTGGAAAGAGAAATAAACTGATCCCACTGAACAGTAGCCGCAGAGATGAGTACTAGATTGAAAATACAACCGCACCGACAAATACCAGGCAACCCCCCCAGGCCAGGAGGAAATCATGATGCTCAAGTATGAACACACCTTTCGACTGTGATTTCTGTCTATCAACCTCAATGCATTTCTTCTCCGCAGAGAAGTCTGACTGAATATATGCCCTAAGACCCTTGTTAAGCCGTTCACCAGTAATTGAGGAGGGGAAGTGGGGGCACCCCCTTATCGACAATTATGGCGGCGTTCTTCTGGTATTATTTGCGGATAATTTAGCCAAAAACATAGTCATATTCGATCGACTTGCGAACAAACAGGCCCCGGGAGATCTTCCGTAAGTAGGAGTACATAGCATATATGAGCAAGCCAGCATAGAACCTCTTACTAATGATTAGGTCCCCATTATCAGGTCTTGCTAGAGAGTATGCTAAGCCTAGACAGGAAAGGAGCTCACTACATGATCCCCCAACATACGTAGGTCAATGAGATCAGAAAGCATAGGCCAAAGAAAGACGTAGGCTGAAAGATTCTCCGAAAGCCTCAGGCCAGGCAAGTTTGCATGAATCCTCACAGCACAAGCTGTGCCTATACGTGTACAACCAGCCCATTCAGAATAGACACTTTGATCTGTGTACTGGTCCTGTTACTGGTGAGTCATTTTTGAAACGCTGGACCCCTAAATCAGGTGATCGCAATCGGGTCGACCAAGCCCAGAGACAGCTTTGATTAGACTGACAGGAGAGTGGACTGGGTGTATAGACAAACTAGGAAAAAGAGCCTTCTTTGGCCTATGCTCTGCTTTTCGTTCTGCTCCTCTTAGCAGGAGAAGATGCAAAATTCAACCCAAATCAACTTAGAGATATTCCAGAATGGCCAGGACAATTTTGCTGAAGAACCGATCAATTAGAATATTAAGGGGATGTACACCTTGTAGCACGTCGTTGGATGTAGAAGAGACCGAAGCATTTCCATCATCATATCATAAAAAGCCTTGAGTAGTAGCTTGCGCATAGAATATCTTCTCTTGTCTGTTCCCAGATCTATTCTGTTCATTCATATGGCGCCTAGCTTTGTAGAATTCTAATCGGAACATATCTAGTTGTCTTCTTGCCATCTATCGAGTTAATGTTAGCTGTTGTACTTGCATTCGGTAGGGGGGAGGGAGGCTCAATCTACCTGTGCCCGCATTTAAGACACGTATAAAAGATGGTGCTTCCTTCATCAGCACTCCTCAACTGTACCTGAGCATAGCTCACGAGCTTAGACGGACATTTGATACAATCCATCTCAATCTGAGGTCCAGAAATGATGTTTTCACGCGTAATCTCTTGAGTATATGATTTTATCTTGTTCCTGAGTTTTGACGGAAAGTTTTCAGAGGTAGACGTTTGTGTATGAGTCAACATCTCGTCTATTGGTAGATTTGTTAGCTGATAAATGCGCAAGATAAGGAAGAATTATATTACTTTTCGCAGTCTTGCCGCATAGCTCACACTTAAGAGTCTCTTCCGGCAAGTCATCGAGAAGATTGCCGCAATCATCACAGAACTGAACAACCATGGTTTCGGATAGAGTGCTGTAAAAGTGGTTGAGATACTAAGTAGGTTTTGTACAACGCCAAGTATCTTCAACTGGAAGTTTTGAGCCTACAGAAAAGAAAATTTTTCTCTTCCCTTTTTCAACTTTTCAGTGCTCTACGTGACTTGAGTTCCCTGGCCCTTCTTATTCTAGCCTAGCTTGTATTAGTCAGCAGCACGTACACCTGTAACTTAGATAATTACCCTTCCCAGGGGCTTCTAATAGCTGGAGCAATCAAAAAAAGGTCCGATCCCATCGACATTTTTGCTTACTTGGCCAAGCACCATAAATATAAACGAGTTGCAATCGCAGTAAGAATAAAACCAATGGATTTTGTTCTTAGTAGAATAGATGAAAGAGACGGACCAGCAGACATTGTTCCCATTTTTCGAGAAATTCCATTCTCTCTGTCGGCATCCTGCGTAGCGCTTCCACCCATCACCGGCTTTTAGAAGGCTGTAAAATGCTACAGCCATTGCCCTGCTTGCAGCCAGTCTCTGGTAGGCGATTACTAGTTTGTTTATTTTCATGCATAGTATGGCGCCTTTGGAACTCCACATTGCAGATAGCAAATATTCACCATTCGGTTTTCCGATCTCGCTGCTGGAACGTTCTGGACTACATTTACTCTATTTATCGTACTGGACCTGTTGATATTACCACGTCAGGGAGCGTGGGAGGCTGGTTACACTCCTAGATTACTACACCGAAAGCTAACCCCATGTCAACCATCAGGCTATCCTGGGGCCAGTAAGCCAGCGGCTGCAATCCTAGTTAAGCCCTTAAGATTACAAAGGGGTTTAGTATGAGTATTAGGGTTCCGTTTGAAACCATACATCCCAACATGCTTTTTGCATTAGTGGGTCAGGAAGCGATTAAGCAGGGACATTATGCCCATTAGATGGCCGATGTTGTAAGCGCCTAAGTCGCCATAACGCTGCTCCATCCCTCAGCGCATACTTCGCCAGGATCCGGGTCCTATCCGCGCTCGGCAGATAGTGTTGGTCTTTTTGGCCTCGCGGGGGAACGTAGGCGAACCAGCTACACCCGTTACCGATCTCCTTCGATTAGACTTCTCTCCAGCCAATATGTTTAAAATAGAATAGCGCTTCCGGTGTGGTGCAGCAGTATTTGTTGGCTGAGACTCTTCATCAGCGTCTTCCGTCAACAGGCGCCACTTCGACACCCTGAATCATTGCAGCGCGTAGACTTCTAAATATTGCTAAAACACCAGCCGGTGACCCATGTGCCTGTCATGGTAGTATTTGCGTTTGGCCTTTCTTCCGTGGATTGGATCAGAACAGTGCATATATCCTGTGTTTCTATTTTAGAAACGAACTCCTTGTTTCATCCACTACAGAGCAGCCTGTACAAATCAATTCAACCACTATGTTTTAGCGGTCTTGATTGAAGAGTTTTGTCAGGGTCGTTGTCAAAGCGAGAAAGGGAAGGATGAGGCTATAAAAAGGCTCTCAAATCCGCTGGACATTTGCACTCAGACAAACGAAATAACAATTCCAAAATCCTGTCTGCCTCTCGAATCACCTTGCTCATTCATCCAATACCACCTCTTCATCTCTCTGCTGCGCCGTACAGCCCTGTACGTTGATTCCGTGAAAGAAAAAATTTTTTTTTGACTAATATGAGATAGAAATCATGTGTGGCATCTTACTCTTGTCTTTGGCTGCGGTCACAATCAGGCGACCGACCAGTGGGTGCCTTTGTCCTGCGTACGGAAGTACCATGGTGAAAGACGCTACTGCGGCAAGTATTGCCCAGACTGTGGTAGGGCTAAAGGCAAGACGACCGAAGGGCACACCACCAAGGATGGACGCATTTCCAAGACGAAGTAGTCCAAGATCTGGCTATTTGCCTCGAGAGATTTTGCTAGACGACAGAAAGTGGGAGGAGGACTATTTGTGGATACACATGGAGGTTTTTTCAATCAATGACTTCATTTTTAACACAAGTGCGGAGTGTTTGTGCTGTCTACAAGGAAATTTGGAAGGTTGGAGGATCGCATCTGTTCAATTACTTACAAAGGACTCGTATGGTAATCCAATTTGTTTAGTCTGATTCCATGTGAAATTTGTTTCAATATGAATGCATTACCATACATAAGATGTTGGCAGGCTATTAAAGGTGGGAACAATGAAAGAAGGTGCTTTTCTCCTCATGTCTTCATTGAAGTGCCCAGATCTCTTCTTGAGGCCAGATGGTGACAGGGAGAGAAGCAGAATTAGAGGTGGTGATCATGTTGGTTCTCCATCCTCATGAACATAAACCCCTGTGGTACTAGATAGTATGCCACAGTTTCAGCGGTTTCGAGGATACCCTTATGGATTTTCTATCCTTGCAGGCAACTGTGCCCCACAGTATGCCACATTTTCTGGTTTTGGTGGAATCGAGATTACTGTGCAGGCTGTTCAAGCCCACTTCTGATTTAAGTGTTAGTAGAATAGAACATTTTACCATCTACTTAAACATCAGACTTCTTTGTGCCTATCATTCACCTCAATTAGCTAAGCTCTTATGGTCACTAATAGAGGCTGATCACTATATTGGCAGTCTAAGCACACTTCTTAAACTCTTTTAACTTCTCAGGTGTGAATCTATGCAGGATCTGCATGATGATTCATGGCAAAGAACAGGTGAGCTCCGCAATACCTTCAGCTCCACAGCATCCAGCTTGCTGGAAATTTCCTGAGCTGACTTGATTCATTAGTGGCTGTTTTGAGCTTGAGATTAAGGGGAATAGGAGGTGGATGGGGGGTATTGTGAGTAACATGCACCTTGTTGAGTATTGCCAAACAGGGTAGCAAATTCTGGGTCCTTGAAAAGGAGAAAAGCAGAAGCACTTCGATTTCTGGGTATATGTCTTTGCGAGAAGGCAAAAGAAGAGCCACACAAAATAAATACAAGCAGCCTGAGGGCATATGCAGAAGAAAAAGGAGAGTCAAGCTTTACAAACGTAGGGGAATATCATGAATGCATGGACAACATACCATTGACACCAAAAAAAAGAAAAAAGAAGAATTTCACCTAGAACTTCCTGCGGAACTAGAGGTGGAACCAGGGGTACTGCCATGAACCACACATAACAGATACTTCCTATCAGGGACAACTACAATCTCATTCTTCTTTGTTCGCAACCGTAGCAACTTGACCTCGTCATCTTCCTGGCCGCCGTTGCCGCCACCTTCTCCGTCTCCATCTTCTTCTTTACGCGGCGGTACACCATTTCTATCTTCTTCGAACCCATTCAGTTCTGATTTAGAATACCCGTTATCCGTTGCGGTCTGAGAAGGGGATGAAGTAGGTTGTGTGAGAGCCGAGCTTAGTGCCGATGCACTCGATACGAAAGCAAAGATATGCGCCGCCAATGCTTCGGCTTGGGTTGGCTGGTACGCCGTCTGCGTGCTCCCTTCTGCAGGAGATGTCGACGCAGCATCTTGTGGCAGCGATGGTTCTGCTTGCGGTGTGGTCGTATCTGAATTCGCGTCTGGTGATTGTGCGTAAGCGTATGCATAATCAGCCCTTGCCCCCGGTAGGTGCCATTTTCCGGTGTCAATGCCCTTCTTGGTTGGCTGCATGATTACCTGTTGTTGGACTAGAAGCATATAGACCCGTACTCTGAATTATAGAGCCATCTTTGCGGGAGAGGATGAACGTGGATTGAACTCCGGGACGAGAGCTGAGGTGGGAGAGCAGCGAGGTTACATGTTGCGGAACTTGCTATCATATTGCGAAATGTCAGGAGCTGAATCAACAGAAGAATGTTTACCCAGGCATGGATACTCACTGATGCTGTGTTTGCCATGTCCGCGGGAGAAATAGCGGACGAAAACTGAGGGGGAGGGAACGGGATAGAGCGTTGTGGGTTTCCAAGCGCCCAGCTCGGGGCTTCTCCAGGATTTAGATGGCGATTAGATGTCAATTCTTAGACTCAACGGGCAATTGTCTTTGGTCTTTTCATCCTGCGAGGATGTTGTTCCGGATGTGAATCGCAGGCACTTGATCAGGTGACTACTATCTGTTAATGGCCTGAGGCAGCGACACCACCGTACGCGTCTGTTCGACTCAATCTCGACACGACGCACAACAACAAGAGATCCATTTTGAATCTCAAAAATGAGCAATAAACAGGACTCGGAATGAGACAGAGTCTGATTTTGCTAACGTCATTTATACTAAAGATCTAACAACAAAACAAGCAATAAAACCAGAGGTTATACTAGTATGCGAGTATTCTATGTACGAATTACAACAAGAGGAGATACAGAGAGAAGTGAGGAACAAAAAACAGTGGAAGAGGAGCAGTCTAGAGATCTAACGAGCAATTTTCGATGGTGGATTCTTCATTGCCGTTTGTTTATTACCTTGACACTTTCGTCAATCCGCCATCCAATCCATATCAAGGTTCATCATCATATCCTCCATATCCTTAATGCTCGTGCTTGAAACCGGCCATTCCGAGCTATTGTAGATGAAACTACATAATCTCCTGGAATGATTTTTCCTCCTGCAGGGTTCCATTTCTAGCGCTTTTTCTGAAGAGGTCTGCCTGGTTCTGAATCGGAGAGTTGCTCACCAAAGATAAAGAAGAGGATGACTCTAACCATGAGCTTGACGGAGAAAGTAATGTGAGTTCCGACTGACCGTGATGACGATCTGCACCGTCAGAATTAGGGACTACCCGAGGCGCGGGAAGCAGTACAGCTCGGAAGACCTTGTTCTGCTGTTCCAGCTGAGTGACACGGGATTCGAGGCTCCGCAAAATATGGATGTGTTGGATCCCTTGAGAATTCCGCGAACTGATTACGCGCCCAGACTTATGGCTCTGAGAACGGGTCTTCCTTTGGCTGTGAAAGCCCTGGGTCTGGAAAGGTATGGGAAATGTGTGGTAGGAGGTGGCCGGTTTCCTCATGCACTGTCCGCAGTTGGATTCTATTTCATGCGGAGTCTGACCTGCTTGTTGTTTCCTTTGAAGTTTAACCGGCGATTTTTGATGGCGAGGATATTTCTTACTGTCTTCTTGACTTTCGACGCTCGAAGAGGGAATTGGAAAGCATTCAGGATATCTACCTGGTCCTTGTATATCAGGTCCAATCCGAGATCTGTCACAATGGCCAGGAGAATGACCTGGCGAATCGGGACCAGTTTCTGGGAACGGCGATGGAGCAGGGAACGAGGTGAGACGTGTGACATTCTTCATGCCTTTCTGCCCAACTTCGGTTGTTCGTGTAACGCTGCGTGGTCTGGCAGGTTGTATAGCACGGCTCTCGGATGACGATGCCGATTGTGGTGGAAATATCAGCCACTGTGCTAGCGCTGGCGATGGTTCATCTCTGGCAGGACGCCTTTTTGCCGTACATTCTGTGTGAGGGCGAAGAGTTGGTTCACATAGTCCTCTACCTCTTTTCTCCGTGCGAGACTTCTCGGAAGGAACTTGTTCTGATCTACTAGCAGGTATTGCTCGGGTAGCAGTTAGCTCCGACATAGTCCGAAGAGAGGCAGCCGATGGCTTCTTAGGAACGTGGATGTTAGTTGAACTAGGGCCTAGCAACCGACTCTGTTGACGGCAATCGAAGGTGCCATCGAAAGGAGAGTAATCTATACTGCCTCGCAGTGCCGATTCACCGGAACTTGCATTTCCCCCCTTGTCAGTGCCGCCAGCTAGCGAGATCTTTGGCAATGGCGGCAAAGGTTTCACAGGTGGCGGCAAAGGGAATGCTGGAATTGCTCCTAAAGGCGAGGTCGCAGCCACACATGGAAATTTCTTGACCTTAATAGAATGCTGACGTCCTCGTTGTGTTGAGGGCCTGTCTGCCGACTTCTGCTGCTTGAGCGAACTCGATATGGGACTGGGAGGGTTCGAATATCTGCCAACGGTATCGCTTGACTTGCATCTGTGCGCTCTTGCCAGAGACGATGAGTTTACCAAGGAAACAGGAACAGGAACCGCAGCTTTCGAGATCCGTCTGGCTTTGTTCGATGGTCCTCGGGTGGTTCTTCTAGAGCAACGTTGGAGGGTAGGAATCTCCGAGGTAGGTGAGGTTCTAATATACCCTGAGATCGAATTTGACGACGTCTGAATAGCAGTCGTCGAGTTGAATGTCGAGTTTCTGCCATATATCATGGTGCTTTCCTTCTCCTGCACATTGTTTTGTCCTGTCTCTATCGCATGCAGGAGGGAGGCCATGTCTTCATCTTCTTTCAAGAGGATGTCTTCGGCAATATGACGACTGTCAGAATCTTTCAGTGCAGAGGCTGGGCAAGCAGCCGAGAATTTGTCGCCGATGCTACGGCCTTTACCAGGGATGTGAGGAACATTAGCTGTTTCGTCTTCGTTGAACGGCCGGTTACCAACTATAGTGATCTCGCCGAAGGGTTCTTTCCTCATGGAGGACCGCGGAACTGCTCCCTCGACTCCACAAAGACTCGCAGGCTGGGAAAGTGGTGAACGCGGCTCGCAAGAAAATGGCGTCAACATGGCAGTGAATAAGTCGTCGGAGTCGCCGAAGTCCATTGATCCTATCCTGTTTCCATTACCACCTTGGTGTTCTCTTCCCTCGACCGTTTGCTCGAACCACAACTGGTCAATATCCTTCAGATCGCGAGTGGGTTCAAGCTGCATTGAACTGTGGCCCCCATAATCCTGACAATCTTGCTGAGACGAGATCGGCTCCTGAGACGTCGGAGCAGCCCTTACACTATGCGAATCTTTCTTCGGGCGCTGGCCGCCTTGCCATAAGCGGCGATGGCTGGCTTTGAGAGCCTTGAGAGCCCCGCCCGGCGAGAGTATGTGTGTAGAGAAATTTCGCGATTGAGAATCGTGTACGAGTTTAACAATGTCCTGGTCTTCCATTGATTCTGTTGATGATCCCTCTGCACGGCATTTGTCGAAAACAGTCGTGCCGTCTTGCTTTGAACCCAGAGCGGGCATGAAGCGTCGTTTCTTCTTCGAAGAACTGGGACGAGAAGTTGGAACTGCTGGACTTGGGGCCACTACGCTGTCATGTAGGGCCCTCAGATTATACATATTGGACCAAAGATGCACAGGGTACCCGTCTGCGCTGGGGTATCAATGGCGTAAGAGGGAATTGAATCAGTGGTGAGTAGCTGACAGTTAAGAAGAAAGGGACAACTGAAATAAGGACGGCGAGGCAAATCATGCGAAAACATTACTCGTTTGCCAGTTTAGGAAGCGGGCAAGCGGGCAAGCAATAACAACACACTCCTGCAAAAAATAATAAAAGGGTGCCGCGGCAATCAATCGCAGCTGTTAGTCGTGTACCATGATCACCGCAGACGTGGGCTCTACTTGCAGCGCCGACCCGCCCAACACAATAGTTCTGCAAGGATGCCCGAAACTACCTAATGCCCTTGGCTGTTTTCAATTACCGTGGACTGTAGGAAGAACAGCGAAGCTCAAACGGATCCAGACAAACGGCCGCACTTAACCCTGATAAGGATTCCGGCCGTATAGGTCAATTGCCATATTCGAATGTGGGAAAAGGTTCTATTGGGACGCTGGCTGCTCGGAGCTGCAGGAGAGTAGCCTTGAAATCGAGTACGACTTGGCAGTATGCAACCCTTGGGCGCTTCGCCTTGTGTTTTCTTTATATCGTGGGCATGCTCGACAAACGGCTACGTCCGCAAGTGGCCATGTCTGACTGGTGCAGCGTTGCTTTACTGCCAAGTCCCTATGCCAGGAGACTCGGATCTACGTGTGTTGTGAGATCTGCATGCCTCTCGCATGCAGGTACTTCTGGACGGTAAAAAGCAGAACAGAAGAAACAGACCCAAAGTCTCAGAACCCAATGCGATCATATCTTCGTCCAAAACACCCCCCAATGCTGCTAATCTTGTAGTGAAAACAATGAACATGTATAAAGTACGTGAAGACACATGAATATCCACCCAGATGTCACACCAGCGCAAAATGCAATGCGAAACGAGAAACAAGCAAATTTCCAACTGCCTATAAGAAAATAAGTATTTAAGAAAAAGAAATACCTGGAAGCAACAGGAGAGCCTCTGCAGAGATACCCTGGCTTGCTCTCGAATGTGAAGTCTGATAAGTGGTCTTAGATCAACGTCGTTTTGGTCGTATGAACGGATCGACCTCTTTCTTCTTGCGGAAATGAGGTGCAGGAGGGCGCACTCCATTGACAGGTCTCCGGCCTGGAGCGGGCTGACGAGTTGGCTGCCCGTCAGCTGGAGGTCTATCGGAAGATGTGTCGATCGAGATGGCTCCATACGCCGGTCCTTCCCGTGAAGGCTTAACCAACTGCTAGAGTCAAAAGTCATCAGTCAGCTGAACTCGCGCTACTTGTTTCAGAAGTCATCCAGCTTGACGTACATCTGTAACCCCGGGGACATTAGCATCTAGATTACGGCGAGCACCCTTTGGAGCCTTGGGAGCACTCGGTGGTGGACCTTGTCCAGACACCCTTTGCCGTGATGCCTGAGGACCAACCGGTTCAGGAGAGCCGGGGCGTTTTCGTTTGCTCGACCCATCATTCCTACTTGGATCGCCGTTAATGTTAGCTGGTAACATAGAACTGTTCCCAGCCTTGAACGGCTCAGGCTTCCTTGCGTTAGCAGCAGGAGAATCCGTCGAGATTTGAATAACAGGGACCTTGGGATCATGGCGACTGAGTTGCTTCTGTCGCTGGCGCTCGGTCCTCTGCTTCTTAATCTGAGCGAGGTTATTTTCGTCCCTCACGATTCTGCTCTTGTTCTGTTTCGAGAGGAGCTTGGTGGATGTGCAACTGCGAGCAAGATGTCCAATTTCGCCGCACTCGATGCAGCGTTCCGCATTGCAGTAAGGCCGTGTATGTCCTGGCTTCCCGCATCTGTTGCAAGTCCCTCTTGCAGCTTCCTGAGCATCCGCGTTGTCACAGTTACGCGTCACATGCGCCGAGCTTCCACACACTCCACACATCTTGGTCTCGTCCAGACCCCAGAGACCCCCTGAAGCACCCTCGATTGCAGGAATCGGCGGCGTCCCTCTGGCGGACGCTGACATAGGCATAGACCAAGGCGAGCCTTGAGTCTCCAGAGCTGATGACGGTCGAGAGATGGAACCGTCAGACGGTGTTCGAGAAGGCAATATCGGCGAGTTCCGTGCGGCTTCATCAATATCAATCATCTGAACGTCTTTGTACCCGGTAAACTGCGGGCGCTGCAGCATTGTCAAAACGTCGCCTTCCGTATACACATTCCTCTTGCGCGCATCGTTGACTAGCTTTCCCCAAAACTCTCCTTGGATCAACGATTTCGAATTTCCAAGTACCCATAGCGATGACTTTGCACGCGTCAGGCCGACGTTCATACGCCGAATATCAGCCAGGAAACCAATTCCTTTATTTGAAGCCCGCACGCAAGAGAAGATTATAACCTCGCTCTCTCTCCCCTGGAAAGCATCGGTTGTGTTGAAGTCAACGAGGCTTAAGACAGAATTTCCAAACTTGGCTGCAAATTGAGCTTTCAATTCTCTCAACTGGCCCTTGTACGGCGTGATTATGCCAATCTTGCCCGAGAAATCATAGTCACGAAAATCCGTGACCAGACGCTCATAGAGCTGCATGGCCACCTTAACTTCGGCCGTGTTGATTAGAGAGTGGCCCCTAGCAGCACTGTGATGTAGCCCCTGCACGTCGAAGAAACGATATGGCCCTAGGAGCTCTCCCTGATGCCAAGGACGAATGCGGAGACGTGCCATATCAGGCCCATCCTGAAGCTTGCCGTCGTAGAATGCAGAGCTAGGAAAGCGACTGATATCTGGATGCATACGATACTGAGTATCTAGCAAGTGTACATCATTAGGGTGGTTGGTCTGCATCCGGACAAACAAGCTCTGTTCATACTGAAAACGCGACGCAACTTTCGATAGTACAGTTGGAGGCAGTTGCTTCGGGTCTCCAACAAGGATACATTTGGAACAACCATACTTCAGCGGAATGAGAGCGCTTAGTTCAATGGACTGTGCCGCCTCATCGATAATGACAGTCTCAAACTCGATACTCAGGTTCTGGAACATTTCATGACCGCTGCCGCTCAGGGTGGCACAGATAATATGCGCGCCATCGATAATCTCCTGCTGAATTCGCCGTCTTGTCAAATCAGCGTCACGCGCAGCGGCCTGGTTCTTGTCTCTGGCATTATCGATCTCCTGGCTAAGCTGGCTTTTTTTCTTCTTGAGAAGGTCGAATTCCCGCTGCAGCTCTTCGGGCACAGGCAATCCTTGGGCTCTGCACTGATCGATCTTGGAGCGGACATCCTTAAACGCGGTGTCGGAAGCTTTATGTTCCATATATATCTTCTGTAGATCTCTCTCTCCGGGATCCTTGCGTTGGGATACGTTCAGTCTGGCGTTGACTAGTTCATCCAAGGTCACATCGAGCACGTTGGCATTGATAGCATCGGTTCTTCCTAGACGGATTACCGACGGCTTCTCCTCGCGACCCTGCAAGGTTTTGACGCCATCCTTGAACCTCATGACTAGTTCGTCAACCGCGGCATTACTAGGAGCACACACTAGTAGCTTTTTTGAAGCAGCACTCCTTACAGCAGGCCGTGAGTTACGGGCAGCTGCAGGCCGTGAAATTGCTACACCTTGATCTCCAAGGTTACCAGTCAGAAGAGCACCCACAAGCGCCACAATCGTCTTGGTCTTTCCAGACCCTGGTGGTCCTTGGATCAAAGTAAAAGCGTCGTTATCAAGGGCTGACTTAATAGCCTTTGACTGAGCGTTGTTGAGCTTATAATTATCAAGGATCCCTCGTAGATTCGCCTCGGAATAACTAAGAATGGGCGACGGCTTAGCCTTGACAATTTCCTCGCACAGGTCATAATATTGTAAAGCCATGAGAGCTCCGTATTCTCGCTCGAGCGGTGTTAAAGAGGTTATCCTGGAGCCCCAAATCGTAGCCCCGGGTGCCAAAGAGCTTACAAACTGATTGCCCGGGTTGATTCGATACGAAACTTCGACACTGCCTTTCTTCTTGTTGATGCTAGAGATCCTAGCAAGACAATGAGGTACGTTCGGATCGTTCGTCGTATTCTCTGACTTTGAAAGAAGAAGAATATCCGCCTCTCCTAGCCCATACTCTTTGACTTCGAGCATCGGCATGACCGTAACAACTTCAATAAAAGAGTCCAGGGAACATCGAGTAGCAACCTTAACCTCGAACGACTTGAACGTGCCTTCTTCCTTCGAGGACCGGAAGCCTTGCCAAGCTTCCAGTATCAGCAGCGGTTCAAATGTCTTCTGGTACTCGATCGGGTCTCGAAAAGAATTAGAGACAAGGGTATAATCAGTCTTCCCTGAATTTGGTGGAAGATCGCCATCCATAAAGAAATCCCAGCTAAGCAGCGTACGGTGTAGTGGAGAGAGATCCGGAGCCAGCCGAGCTCGCATATCTTTAGCCGTTCGTACTTGCTTAATTTTCTTGACAGGACCTCGCTGGAGTGATAGTCGTTTGCTTTCTTCATATGCCTTGACCGCGTCGGGTTTTGAAGATACTTTACCTCCGAACAGTTCTCTATCGAGCTCGTCTTCCTCCTCCGACTCAGAATCTGAACCAGACGATACCATCATGCTCTCCGCAGGAGCAGAATGATCTTTGCCCTTGACGCCAATTCCGTCAAGTCCCGAGCCCTGCTCAGCAGTCTGCTCGGCCACTCCATGGAGAGGAAGGTTTTTCTTCAATCGCGCTAATTCAGCCAGGTCACGCTTCCTCTTGGCCTCCTTCTCTCTCTCTCTCTTTTCACGGAAGGCCTGTATACTCTCATTTGACTTGCGCAGCACAGGAGAGGGCTTATGAACAGTGAGAGGTAGCTTCGCTGGTTTCTCGGCTCTCTTCTTGGCCTGTGCAGCTATTCTCTCTTTGTTCAGTTCCACAGACCGAGAAAGCTGCATTACGACATCGTCCGGGATGTCAGGTTCATTGAACTCCTCTTCGCTTTTTGCCGGTGCTGACCTAGAACTTGCGACATCACCGGGCTTGGCAAACGCCGTAATCTTGCTCTGCTTCTTCAATACAGCGGTCGAGGCCGTAACGACGGGTTTCTTATAGTAAGCCTCTAAGGCTCTGACAAGCTCTGCCTTCTCTCTGGGTGTCAGGATAGTTTTTGTAGTGGACTTAACAGCGACACTCTCAATAAATTCCAACGCATCGTCTTTCACTGTGGTCACATTCAGTTCGCTAAGTCGACGAAGAAGTTTTGCTACGAGACCGACCAACGTGGTCGCCAAATATTCGTCTTTGAGTCGAAGCCATTTGACCATGGCACTCATGGTTGCGGTAGGGGACCTGAGTAATTCTTCGCTTGCATGCTTTTCCTGGTCGGGTTCCGCGTCAACAACCGCACTTCGGAAGACAGCGTATTGACTGAAAAGAAGATCTGCGAACTGAATCGTGTCTCGACAAAATTCTAACATCACGCTCTTGTCGTTTCCTCTGATATTCCAGGATTCAGTCTCGTTGAATATCGTTGTCAACGCTTGCCACAAGTATTCCCAGAGCTTCTCGATAGATTGGATTTCTCGGCGGTTGGCCAATTTGCGAGTTCGGAGCATGCCGGATTGGCTGTTACAGAGAATATCCACGATATCAGTACCAGTGTGAAGCATTCTCGGAGCCGGCGCGAAGGTCTTCATGTTGGATATTCGTCGAAAGGACCAACTGAGTGCAAAGAGTGTGGTGGTAAAGAAAGTCTGCAGTAAGTGGGATATAGCATCTCTCCGAGCAGACTGTCCACTAACATTCTTAATAAGATCTATAGCGGCTTGATAGGTGTTCAGGTCAGCTGCGAAAAGAGCAGAAATCAAAGCGCTACTGGTATTCTGACTCTCGAACAAGCTATTAAGATGGTCTGGTTCAAAATCCGCAAGGCGCTCGATGATCAAGCATGAGAGATGGGTAAGGTGGCCATAGATAACGTTGAAGTGTGTCTTTTCACGACTGTCCTCTCCTTTCGTAGGAAACTTCTCCAGACCGACGAGAGGCAGTATGCCAAGCAAGGCAGCGGTTGAAAGCGCTCGATTATCCTGGTGCAGGTGTTTGACTACTGCATCCCAGATGCGAGGAGAATATGTGCTCACACCATGCTGGAGAGTTCCGTGATGGAGGATGACTTCATAGTCGCTTTTCAGGGACTGGCACTCAAGGGCTAGAGTATTTCTGACGACGTCCATGCACAGCGAGTCCAATTCTTTCTGCCGTCCCTGCTCAACTGCAAACTTGGGGGGTTCGAGAATTCGGCCGATGTTCTCGGTGACGACGTCGAGAGTCTCGGACAAGACGACACGCTCTACTGAGCCCCGTGAAGATTCATTGTCTGTAAAATCGCGCAGAGTTCTAACGAGTACATCCAGGCCGACGTGGAAGCAATGATACCGGGACAAGTTCGGAAACCGCTGATCTTGAAGTCTATCCAGGAGCTGAAAAGCTAGGAATCTGCATGCCGATGGACGGTGCGCACCTTTCAGCGACTTCATAAAGGGACTGACCCATGATAGCATGTCTTTCAAAGGAGACTTCTCGAAGGGTTGGCCATCAGTTGCCTGCATAAGGAAAGCTTCGAGTTGGGGGTTATAGAAGACTTGCTCAACAATCGCCTTCGGCGAGATTGTCTGCATGGCATCCCAAAAATCACTAGGAGCCTTCTCTAAGAAGATTTGGATAGAATTCAAGAGAAACCGCAAACCGGGGCTCGGAATAGCAAGATGATCCACGGAAAGACGACAAGGATCGATTTCCAGAGCGCGGAGATTATGGGTTATTTGGTCTTTATCCAGTTTTTGTAATATGAGCTGCATGCCACGCCATAGTCTCTGGATAATGGGTATCTGTGGCGGCTGCTGAGAAGCCGCCCGAAGAGTATCCAGAAGCCCCTCCTTTATGGCCCAGTCAAACTCCTCCGTGGTGGGGGCGCGGGTGTATCGCACCCAGGAGTAAATGGCCCAGCGGCTGCGATGTTCATGGGAATCGAACAGAAAGCGCGTGACGGCGGGGATATAATCCGAAACTTTCAGGCTGCGCTTAGTCTGAATGAGCGTAAACGGCTCGTCAAAATGCTGCTGCAGGAGGCCGTCATCACGCAGCATCGCTTCGCAGCTTAGGGTTTCGAAGATTGACAACAATGACGCCCTGTCCAGCACGTGAAGTCCGATATCCTGTGGTGGGATCTCTCGTAGCTTCGCCGTGGCGATCTTCAAATTCCTCGTGATGCGTTTGACGTCCCATTCATCGAGCATGCGGGCAAACTTGTCAATATCCTCATCGTCGTAGCTTTCTTTCAGTGACTCCATCAATCGTATCTTTCCCATGTAGTATCCTTTGATGCAGAGATCGCATCTCTCCAAAGTATCATCCAGTCTCCGTATAACCCAGTTTTGGAGCTCCTCAACACCTTCTTGGCTGTACGCTAGTATTCGCAGGCACGAGAGGAACTTTTGCCTGCGAGTGGCAGCTTCCGCAACCAAGTTCGCGTCAGATTCACCAAGCTCTGTGGGCTCATCATATCGTGCATGATCGTCATCGTGTTGTCGAGGACAGAGTAGATGAACATCGTCAGGGACGGCTTGAAGCTCTCTATGGAGAAGACCAACTCCGTCGTTAGCAATGGGGCCAGCATTCAGAACCAAGAGGCGTCAGAGAAATGCAAGAGATAATGATTACCCAACAATATCCACAAACTCCATGATCTTCTGACTCACAGCCTGGTTCCACTTGCTGCGAGTGAGAGAAGCGTAGGCGTTCCTCCGAGCGGATAAGGAAAGAGTGATTGTCGAGGTTTGAGTTGAAAGATAGATCTACCCATAGCAGTGCCAGAGGCCAATCATATATTATTCTCTCCGATATAAGTCACATGGCCATGACTACGGTAAATGACAGTCAGAATGGAGAGGGGCGCGTAGTCTGGATGAAGTGAATGGAGAGTCAGTGGAGATTGCATGGATGGATGATACTTCAAAAACCACTAATTCTAAAGCACGGAAGCAACCATTAAAGAGGCACTTGCATCAAAAGATAGAGACTATTGTGGCCGTGTCTCTAAGTCTAAAGAGAGAGATAGAGAGAGCTGAAAGAGAGAAACAGGAGTATGTGGCTAAGAGTACCTACCTAGGTAGAGAGAGAGGTAAGATATCAAAGAGAAACTGCCAGACGACGTGATAGTCCCGCTGGATTGGCTGGTCTGAAAGGCGGTCAGACGGACACTCTACGCGCCGTCGACAAGACGCGCTTGTCAAGCAACGACGGTCTGCCCAGGTGCATTTCTCATTATACTCTATCGAGGTCATCCATTCTACAGGCAAGCGGACATCCAATAGGCTCAATAGTCTTCAATAGAACTTCGTTATCAAAATTATCATCAAGGAGTTCGCTAGCCACAAAGCTTTCGCAACCCGCTGTCTCTGTACAGCTCTTACAAAAGATCAATCTGATCAGTCAATATAGGACACGTAGAAATTATAAAGAGGTATGAAAAGAGCGCAAGGCAAATGGGGACAGTGGGGACAAAAGAAAGAACATGCCAAACAGCCAGCCGACGGACTATCTGCAAACCAAACGCCTTCTATAGGGAAATAGGAAATATTGCTCATCTCATAAAGGACAGCAAAAGCCAAAGAAATCCGCAGCAGATTGAAAATACCAATAAACAGCCCGACAAACAGTCATCAGAGATAGAGCTTGAGTGTAATGCAATAGAATAGCAAAATGCGTTTTATACAGGAGAGATAGGACGGTCATTAGGCGATCTGAACGGATTTTCAACCGGCTGGGGAAAGTCGACAGCCGAGTTGAAGCCGGTCTCGAAACTTCGCGGAATCCTCTCGAAGGATGGGCGGTTCCGGTCCAACGTATACTCCGTTGACTCTGGACTCTGATGTCGGTCGAGGCTGGGTGTGTAATTTGTTGTAACACTGCCATTTTGACTGCGAGGGTTTTCCACGTTCGCGATAGCTGAAACTGAAGAGGTATACATCGGACGCTCTTCTTCGGGGAACCCTCCTTCTTGTTTCATGGGTTGTATTGGCTTTCCCAGATCTGAGGAACCAGCCGAGTCGCTCGAGTCGCCATAGTTGACGGTCTCGGAAGGTGGCGGACCAAACTCATCGTACTGATCCAGGTACTTATATTTGCCCGTAGTGATTTGTTCGCGGACGATATCCACATCAAGAGGGAAAAAGACCTTCTGGACTGCCTTGATGGAGAAGCGAGGCAGAAGGCAAATCACAACGGTCAACAGAAGAATAACCCAGAAATTCAAACTTCCATACACCTCCTTCGCCGCTCCACGGAAGACGTTCGAGGACGAAGCCGACGTGTAGACACCAGTCCAGAAGAAGACGAGCAGGTTGCTGATAGCGTTGATTAACAGCACCAACCAGTCCCAGTTGTAGCTATTCATCAAGATATATAGGTTACTCGACAAAACTGCACAAGTAGCAACCAGAACACCCATTCGGGTTCGATCGTCGATGCCCCTACCATTGGATGTCGCGAAGTTGGCCGGTCTGAACAGAAGATAAGGCATGAAGAAACACATGACCGATTGGTAGACGCCGTCCCCCATGTACAGCCTAGAGGATGTCAGTTCCGGATACAAAGACAAGGACCGTCGTTGAACAAGAAGACGTACCAAAATTTGAGCATAGACCATTCCTTCTGTTCAATACCTCTCATATAAAGTTGCGGCACAGCCAGGGATACCTTATCGTTAACATCCTGATCAAAGATACCCATAAGGATGACAGGCAACGACGTAAACGCAAGGTTGACCAGTATAATGTAGGTATAATCGAAAAGATATGAACCGTCAAAATCATTATAAATCGAGTACCAAAAGAGCGCAAATGTCCAAACAATGTCCTACACAAGATTAGCGACTGTCTTCTCCTTTTGGGATTCGACTAGTCCTGGCGACAGTTGCATCAAGTCGGTTGTTATATTGTAGTAAAGTTTCAACATACCTTATAGAAGAAGTTGGCTGTTGTCTCTCCCAGTCGGCGGTAGGCATATCTTCCATGGACCAGGACTAACCGCCGAAGAAACCTGAACTGTCCGATAGCATAATCAGATGACATGGCCGCCTGTCTACCTTCTTCACCAGCAATTCCGACGCCGACGTCAGCTTCCTGGATCATTGCAACATCGTTCGCACCGTCGCCGATGGCGAGAGCCATGACATCGAGACCTTTCTTGACCATACGCACGACGGCAGCCTTCTGCGCGGGACTAACTCGGCAGCACAAGACGGATTTGCACTGCTTACAGAGCAGGAGGAACTTCTGCTTCAGTTGGTCATCTAGCATCAATTTGAGAGTCTCTCCATCAATAATCACAGCGTGTCGTCCTGATGGGGGGCTGTGATCCTGGCGGGCGGCAATGAGCTCTTCGTCAGAACCAGTCAACCCGAATTTTTCCAAGTGAGCATCGAGTTCCAAGGCTGCCTTCTCGGACTGACTTTCCGGGATATTGAACACGATGAGTTCCATGTCGGTATTTAGAAGGTTGCATGAGAAGCCGATGTTGATGGCAGTTTCGACCTTGTCGCCAGTCAGGACCCAGAGCTTGATACCGGCGTCTGCTAGTAAAGATATCGTCTCCGGTACGCCGATTTGGAGTTTGTCTTCGATGGCCGTTCCACCTATAAGCATGAGTTGTTGTTCTATATCGTTCGCAACTTTCTCCAGTTTCTCGTCGCGCTCCGTGAGTGCAGCAGCAGCAATATCATGCTCTTTGCTCCATATCTGATACTCCTTTTCGCTAATCGTGCGGTCTGCGATGCAAAGTGTTCGCAGGCCCTCCCTGGCGAACATCTCAAGGTGATCAGCGGTGATCTTCCTAAGCTCCTGTTGCTCACCAGGCGCTAAGCGAGAGTAAATAACGCTATCAGCACCTTTGCAAAGAAGACGTATGGAGCGATCAGGCATCCGAATTATAGCACTCATTCGTTTCCTGGACGAGTTAAATTCAAGGATATTCAGAACTGTGTATGTCCGCTCCTCGCCCATAACGTTAATGATTATATCGTCGCCCGACCTTCCTAAAACAGTGAAACCACAGTCTCGTGCCGTAGCCACCAAGGCCGCCTCATCAGGCGATTGAGCCTTGAACTCAATTGTTGGAGGGTCACCTGGAGTGTGTTCAGTGACGACAGTATGGCACAGAGCAAGCGTGAGCATGAAATGTTCCGTTTCCCTCTTTTGAGCTTCACTTGAATGACCAGTCAGGTCGGTCACAAAATCCGGCGCGATAAAGGTCAGATTTTCATCGCGCAGATAAGGGTTGTCGTGAGACTTTCGAAGTAAATCCAGCATCCGAAATTTAGCTGTGGCCAATTGTTTCTTCATTTTTGGAATCTCTTTGTCCACGTCAATGCCCTGACGGCGCTGCATTCCCACCTGAGCCTCCGTGTACGAGTCGCCGTACGCGACTCCGTTGATAGTACACTTTTTGAACTCCATCAAATTCTGGGTAAGTGTACCAGTTTTGTCGGAGAAAATGTACTCAATCTGTCCAACATCATCTGATATGTTCCAGGACTTCGGGACGCAATACATATCCAGTTTGTCGTAATACATGAAAAGGTCGCTATGGATGAATGCAGCCTGGATTGTGCGGACGATTTCGAGGGATATGTAAAGCGAGATAGGAACCAAGTTCTGAAATAGAATAACAGCCACCCAGAAAGAGATAAAGCCAGTAAGGGCGGGTGTGCTCCCGTACGCCTTGATATCAAAGAAGTTCAAGGATCTGTTCTTCGAGCCCCACGCTACTCCGTTGACTATTGCGGAGATGAAGCACATGAAAAATAAAACGATGAAGTTGTAAATGACGGTCCAGTTCAAGTTTCTCGCCAACCTAGGGCGCTTGTTCGGCGTCATTCCCGAATTAAGCATGATCTTCGTCTCAGACCCAGTGAAGATGACGACACCGAGAACCCATTCTGTGTTGCGCAAGGAGCACCCACGTAGGACGACGTTGTTGATCGAGATAGGCTCCACCATCTCCTTCGGAGAGCCTGGAGAGTTCGGATCGCGTTGCTCCCAGCGGATCGCGCCGTTGTATACATAGAGGTTGGGATGCGGCGACTCGCTATCGATCATAAACTCCGCTTTCTCGCAATCTCTAGCATGCTTGACTTGACGGCCACAATGAAGAGCATGGCGGACTTTAAGGTTTGTCTCTCCGTCCAAACTCTTCGTCTCCACGTAACACGCTCCATCCGGGTCGGAGGTCGATAAGACAACTACATCGGCGGGGATCGGGTCATTGTTGTATATACGTACGAAGTCTCCGACCTGGACGTTCTTCCAATAGTCTCGCTTGAATCTGGCAATCCCCGGAGAAGGCCTGGAATTGTCAAGCACGCTGGCCTTACTCCGTGAAAGAGTTTCAATATCATCCCCTAAAATCTTGTCTGGATGAAGATGAACCGTTTGTTCCTCCGAAAGCGGCCAATGCGATTGAATGTCGGGGTTCACTGGTTTCATTTGGATACCACCATTCTCCAAATCCTGGCCGGAGGGTCGATGGGAGTACATCGACGCCCGTGGTGTCTCTATAACGGAGGGGCGCCGCTCCCCTACCGCCTCCTGGTCCTGCTTCTTGCGGATAACCGTTCTATAGAACAAGATTACGGTGCGGGTACATGTCTTCTTGAAGCGACGCCAGAGAGAGACGCTGTCATAAGACGCATTAACGTTGGACCATTCGATCAACCGATAAACAGGCGAATTGTTCACTTCGTTGTCCAGAACAGTACGGCGCCAGTCTTCGATAGCATCTTTGATGGCCGTGATGACAACGATAGCGATCAGGGGTACAGCGTTCATGCCAGGATTATCGGCACCGAAGATGGGGAAAGCCTGTGATATTGCGTTAGACCAGTTAGTCACATTGACGGTAGTCCACCAGGGTAACATACACCGAGGACGATGACAAAAAGGAAATATATGTTCGCTATATTGTGAAACTGTAGGTAAATATTTTTTGGTACGAAAGATAACGGCGTGTATTTGGAGGTGCGAATCTTGTTTCTCGGATACTGGATGAGTAGCTGGCCGTCTTCATCCTTTGCAGAGTCCGGTACCGGGATGTTGAAAAAGATTCGTCTATTTGGCTCTTCGGAATCGTCATTGTTTTCGTTTCCCTCCTCTTCCCGTGGATCGTCCACTATGGGAGAATTGCTCATGCCCGACCTCCTTTTCTCACGGGTCGAAAGTGACCTATGCATGCGGTCCATGATGGAGAGGCGTTTCTTTACGCCACCAGCGCTAGACAACCGCTGTGTCGCCCATCGTTGTCGCTTTGTTGGCTTCGAGATGTTACTCTGTACTTCCCGGAGCTCATTTCCATTCTCGTCAAAGCGCAGGGGAGCCATTTAGCCGATTACTCGACCCAGCGAGGCCGCAACACGGGTAGGTGTGATTCTGCGATCGGCGGGTGAGCGGTCATCCACTCAGATGAATGGATCTCCGATCTTGCAGGCAGCAAAGTCCACAGAGAGTTATTTTCTCCTTGTTCGTCGCCTTATCCAGTTTGCTTTTCTATTCGATCCCCTTCCCCCCTTTCTTCGGAGCTTCGGAGCTTCGGTAGGCCGATCAAAGGAAGCGAGGGGAATAGAAATGATTCATAAAGGATCGAGATCTAATATCGAAAGACAGACTGGAATTCAAAGCGTTGCCCTAAAAGATAAAGGTTAGATAGAAGCGGGATGGTGGTCAGCTGTGGACGCGGGACACCTACGCCGCAAGATAGGCAAGGCTATACGACAAGGCAAAGTCAAGGGTGCGAAAAAACGAGGTTATCCACAAGATGCATCGAACGTTGATAAATAAGTACAGAGGAGCGACGAAAGAGCGGAGGCTCCGAGACAAGGTGTCAGGAGTAGCGAGAGGTTAGGACGAAGGAGGAGTGACGATGAGTGGAACAAGTACGGAGCAAGAATAAGTTGTCAGGATCCGGACGGAGATAATTTCTCACCCTACCTGAAGGGTCCCGTCCGGCGTATCCAGCATACAAAAATTACACGTTTGTCAGCATCTGCAAGGCGGGCTTACTTGAACATGACATACTCATGGGAGGCGAAGTATGGGATCGAGAGGTTTCCATGGATTGCTGAGCGAAAAGTCGTCGACAGTGTGCCACACGCCTCTAACTTTCAATTTTGCAGAAATCGTCCCGCTCAGCATCCATCGTATGGTTGCTCAGTATGCCAATTTACAAGGGGGACCTTGCCTGCCATTACTGTCTACGAAGGCAGGTATTATACTAGTACGAGCCTTGTATCGTATTGTAGTTGCGTCTCCCTTGCGAGGTACTTTACGCACAAGTCTTCCCAACCACATGATAATGATGAATGCAGGACTTTCGGGGGTGTCGCAAGAAAATCCAGTGCTGCAGCTACAAACTGTTCTAACCCACTACTCCCGGGTGTTGAAAATTCGGATGCTTAAAAATGATTCCAAGGTTATCGCTGACCGTACATCCGCCCTTTCCGTAATATTGCACGTGGGATGGATATGCCTTGCACTAATATGCCTGTTTCGGTCTGGCCTTCTTGGGGATTCTTGTCTTGGACCGAGCGTAATAATAGTTTTTCTTACCTTATTTTATTTATATTTTAAATGTATTTTTTTTTTTTCAGCTTTTCCAATGCCAACTTTCAAGCCCAGCCCCAAAGTCGATTCAATCCTACTACCTAGATGTCGCCGTGAAGGATGTGGTTTCTGAAACAGACTGAGCTGCTTCTCAAGTTTTATGTCACCGGTTCATTTCTTTCCTCTTTGTCCTATTGGCAATGGTATTCAAGTGACTGTCGATCGGAGCACCTGTGGTTGGACGATCACCTCTAATGAGCTCCCTATCTTGGCCTAAGCGGCCAAATGCAACGCCCAGACAAGTAGTGCAGCAAAGAAAATCCTTGGAAGCCTGAGAGCAAAATATGAAAATAATGAAGGGAAAAGGGGTTACAAGCATGTCTGAACGTCGCTATGGAAATCCTCTTCGGACTACATACGAAGCACATACATCATCAAGTCCACGTACTACTTCTTACACCGACGCACTATCTGTTCATTACATATTTCTCACATCAGTCCGGATCTGTTGGATCGCCATTAAGCACTTGGAACAAGGTTCTGCTCCCCTGGATAGTTGTTGGTACATTCTAACGGTTTTCTTAGGTACTATTATTGTTACCAGAATGAGTAGCCGTATTTTTAGCACCCGCGCTCTCTCTGCAGCGTCTGCACAGTGAAAGCATTCGTATCCGCTGGTGTCAGCACACATCATGTGCCGCAGCAACGTCTCCGAAGAGCGGGAATTTCTGTGGAGTAAATTTAATCAGACTTCGTTGATAATCATAACTCTGATTTGGAACCCAAACAAGGCACTGTGTTCAGCGCGGCGCATTCATACTAGTTATCTATGATATTATTTATTGTCCTTGGCACACCCATACTATTGCACAGCTACCTAGGTAGGTAGATTAACGGCCCCATACAGCTGTCTAACTTGACTTTTCCCGACTTTCCAGAAAGTATTACGTGGCGTAAGCGGCTTTATAATCACGTGCTCGTATTACAGATGAAGACTTGTTGGCGCATCATCGCTCAGCCTCCACTTTTCCGGATGCTCGCAAGAATGACATATGCAAGGCCGCGCAGCTTGCTTACTTGTTACCCGAGTCCGAAGAGAGAAAATTGCACGAGAACCCCGCACGCAATATGCAGATTCTGCAGATCGATATCGCCGAGTTGCTGCGGAATGCCGGCTAAGAGACTGGAGTTTCTGGTCTGAAAATAGTCTTGTTTGTTTGCGCGTCCGGACTTTGAAGGAAGGTTAAGATTATTTAAGATTTCCGCAGTTGGAATCCACATATCTGTCCGCATATCGAGTCAGAACTGCCCCCCTCCACAGTACACAAACCATACTGCATACACATATTGCATCCTGCTGCTTCCCTTTGCTTCTCTGAACCGTAGAAGCCTAGAATGTGGACTTAATCCATACCATTTCAACTTAGAGCGAGAGGCGCTGGAGGCACTGGAGCCGCCCATTAAAATCACGTGATAACGTGACTGCCGCACGCGTTAATCTCTGTGTCTTGAGGGCGCCAATACATACTACTGTACCTGGGTAAGCACGCCGAACGTTCAAGGGACGGACGATAGATGGCCGGATCACTATTCGCATCGGCATCCAATTGAAATTGTCAGTAGTATGACCCGCATCTTGGACTTCTTCAAACGCCCAGCGTTTTCGCTCTCCGGCCACGACGTTCCTGAGAACAACACGGCCGTTGAGTCTAGCGATGAAGCTCGCGAACCGCCTCAATCTTCCCCCCTCTCTGAGCCGCCTTCCTCGCTTCCATCTGCACGTTTTTCTCCAGATTATCAACAGAAGAGTTCCTTATTACCTTCCGTCAAGGAGCCGGCTAAAGAAACTTCCCGCGTCCCGAGCTTCCAAAGCAATGGAACTGGGTCGGGATCTGCCCAGGGCGGGAGCTTTATTGTCTCTCAGCGCATTACGAGGGATGGAAAGGAAGTGGTCATAAGCTCTGACGGTGAAGACACAGAGTCTATAAATTCTCTGGAGGATCCCGAGAATCTCTTCATGAATAATTCTGCCAGTTTAAACGACGATGTAGGAGATAATGAAAACAATGAAGACGGTACCTCCGCCGATGAAGGCATGAAGCTACGATCTCGACGGATGAAAGGCATGGGCAATACAAACGAACTACTTCTACCGAATGCTTCTGTACCGAAGTACAAGTTCACTCTTGATTCACTCGTTACGAATGCAGTTGACGATCGTGAAGTCGAGGCAAACGTGGCGCAGCTAAGGGCCGCTTTTCAGGCCGCCGCCTCGTCGATGGATCATGAATCAGCACTAAATAGTATCACCTCGGCTACTATATCTGGGCGTACGGAATTACAGAAGCATATTTTGACCTCCGCGTTAGATGGCGATGGCGAAGGGGTGGAGTTGCAACGCCTATACGAAGCAGTTCATAGGACCGAAGCTTTTGATCAAGAGAAGACATGGTCCTTTTTCGACACAAATCCTTGTCTACCTTCACCTCCAGAGTTTCCACGGGACTCGATTGCACCAGCTACTTATCTGTCTGTTCTGAGAGGTAAGTTTCTGTCATGTGAAGGCCTGACGTATTTGTCTGACTTGCATCCAGACCCCGATTCCCGCGATCGAGCGTTGCATTCTGGCATAGTAGATGTTGCGTTTTCCAGAGATTTTCTTCCAGATGAACTTATTATTTGGCTCTTCCAATCTGGTTCGTCTCGGTTCGCAAAGGATGGAATCAGTGCTGATTAGTTCCCCAGTACCATCAGAGCCTCGCCAGGATCGAAGACAAACATACTGCAGGGTTTTCAAGGTTCGCTCTTTTCTAGATTCTCTTATTCATGTATTCTCTGACATCCCAGGAAGCGTGCCACTCCAGATCGAGTGAAATCGCTTATCCGGCCGAACGATATCGATAATCTTTTTCGACGGCTAGGCGCTAAACAGGAGGCCTTAGACTTCTCAAGGGAAATCGTTTCTGAACCGCCTACTAAATGTAAGGATCCTGTCAAAGGCGCCCCTCGCCAGGTTGATGACGTTCCGTGATCATTTGACATCATACAGTCAGCTCTCCTGGGGATGCACACCATGCCGGCTCAGCTTTACTCTCCGTCTTGGAATTGCTTCGAGGCTCAGCAGATTTGTAGGACCCACTTCATTTTTCAGTTCTTTTTCGAGTGCTGACAAGTGTGCAAAGGTTCACCGATGATACCAGGGAGCGCATATTGAACATCCTGATCCGCTTAGAAATTGATACATCTTTAGTCGGAGATAGCGTGGTCTGTTCCGAATTGGAAAGGACAATTACTGGTGTGTTAGAAAGCATTCCAGACGGTAGTATTGATAATATGGTAAAGCGCTTGTCTCAGCGGTTCTCGGGGGACGCCCATGTGCTAATGGTTCCCAGGCGCAACGCATCTGCATTAATATCTTTGACAAAGTAAATGAAGCCGTATTCCAGAGCCGCATTCTGAAACATATACTGCCAACGTCAGACTGGATAGCACTATTTCGATGTCGCCTCGCGGTGTCCTTTCTGATCCAGGATCCAGCACCGCTCACCGAAGCACCGGAGGCAGTATTCGATTTAGGGCGTGTCACGAATGTGCTCAAAGCTCGGCGTTTTGATATCAAAGCCCACAAAAGAAAGCGTAATCCCGAATATGATTACGAGGAGCTTGGAGCAATAACTACTCTTCTTAACACTGCCATCGACCCGGGATCGTCGAAGATTGCTTTCCTGGGAAAAACTGACGAAGGTAGATTCAATGAGGATGTCGACAAACTCGCGGAGCGGATTAAAAAGATATTCACCTCCATTGAAGACTCGGGCGCTTCTCATCTCAAACGAACTCAAGCGAAAGAGGGACTTGAAGCCTTGCATTATCGTATAGTGTACTCTGTTCGAACGAAGCCGCCCCCGAAGAAGACCCTCTTCGACGCTTCTGGAGACGGCGAATGGGAAGGAATGAACCGCAGCAGCGCATTCCTGGAGAATTTCTTGGCTTCCGGCCGTCAGGGAACGGGAGAAGATGTCAGTAGAGAGGTTCCTATTCGAGAGCATGATGACTTGTGACGGCCCGCCTTCACGATCTTCTCTGGTGATAGTTGTGCCCGTTTCAAAGCGGGCGGATCTTCCTATAACAGGCTAAGAATGGCTAGGTTGTCTAATACGAAGTTGACGAATGACGATAAAGCGGATGCGAGGGCAAATGTGAAGGCGTTTCTTGGTAGTCTCCGTCACTGTGCTCACGTCTCTGAAATGCGGAAAGAAGATAGACGGTCACTTGATCTCGATGACGTCTAGATGTATATAGATCAATTGAATACTGATTTTCAGATACACGTATAGATACAGAGAATAACCCAATTCTCTATGACACAAAAAAGAAGATAAAAAACCTAGCGTTGGAAGAACGAGAAGACAAGAAGGCAAGGCGCTTCTTAAGAAACAGGCTGGAAGTAAGAAATCAATGCCGAAGAAGCTCCCTCCTGGGAGTTCATACGAGCCGCTTTAATCATAGAACTTCCTGTTTAAATTTTTGCCAAATAGCGTCTCCCGCACGGCAGGGAGAGCATCGATTTCCAACAATCGCAACCGCTCTTCGAAGGTATTTGCAATCTCGATTTTACCTTGACCGCCAGCAACGGCCACACCACCAGCACTAAATAGGGCATTAGCACGGCGACGAAAGGAAGTAAATATGCCTTCAAGGCAAGGGAGGGAACCACTTACGATCCCGCCGACAATGGATCGCTTTCATCCAGATCCACTGTGACCTCTTTCCCGACGTTCTTTTTAAATTCCTTCTCCGCGTCCTCAATTGCTTTCTTGACAAGGTCATAATCCTTCTCCCGCGCACGAACAGATATCTTCTCTTCATTCAAGGCGTACAAAGCCTCAAGGATCAACCCCTTCAGGACAGCCTGGTATTTGGACCTGTCACCTGTAGCAGCCTGAGAAACCGTTGCACGGGCACGTTCGAAGAGGTCATTCAGAAGTTCCTGACGGGCGGAAAGGACACGAATACGAGTCCGGTTTGCGAGCGTGGAGCGGGTGATCTGCTGGGACATGGCGGCCTGTTTGAACTTCTTCTCATATAGGGAGTCGATGGCAGCGGTTTCCTGGCGTACGAGTTTCGATTTCTCGATGGCAAACTCTTCGTCGGCTTTGAGCTGGATTTCTCGTGCTTTCTCCAGGGCTTCTTGGCGGATGAAGGCGGTCATTTTGCGGAGTTCGCCCGCGACCTAGATATTCGAGTTCGCGGAATTGGATGAGTCTGTGCCAGCCATATATCACCGTGGATGCAACAACGTAGAGTCCCTACCTGGTCGTCTGAAAGAGCATGGCCTTGCGACATTTTGCAAAGGAGATTGTTTAGTCCTTTCAAGATTAAGACAGAGCTGCGTATGTCGAAAGAAGTCCGCGATGCTTCGAGGTGGGGAAAGGGAGCTTCCGTTCAAGCTTCAAGGCGGTCTGTTGGGAGTGCGCGACTCGACTCCAGGTACGAGTCAGCTTTCTTGTTTCGTAGACGACTGATTTGGTTACAAGGGATTGGATTAGAAGATCAATCCTACCTGTTTCTGGTTAGCAGTCTTGGTCCAAGATCGAGTCTGGGTTGGTCTGCCGGAGCGGGTGGTTCAGGTGAGCTGGTTGGCGGCTGATGTTCCCCATGCTCAATGGTCACGGCACCCCGAATGAGGTCAGTCCCGCTGCGGCCAAGGCATCTCTCTGTTTCTGTTTCCGTTCCAGTCAACCGTCCTGTCTTCGTTGCTTTCCGTGTCTTCCCTCCCTTTCGCAAACTTAAGTTATATCCATGCTATTTTCCTCCTCGTTCGGCGCACTGAGGCTTCGCTGATGTGCTGCCTACCTCCGCTGACCGTCCGAGCATCCACTGCACGGGGATCCTCGACATGGGCAATCTCGGTGGCCTATCGCCCCCTGGAAGTATTGCGGTCTGTTTAGGCTCCTTCAACACCATTCTTACGAGATTCTTGCTGACTTACGCATGGTCAGGTCGGAGTGATAGTTGGGTTGGTCTCGACCAGTCTCCAAGCCATTGGGCTTACCCTCCAGCGCAAGTCGCACATCCTCGAAGACGAGAAGAGGCCGTTCGATCTCCGCCGACCCCCCTACAGACGTCGAAGATGGCAGGTATGGAAAATTAGAGACAAGTCCCCCCGGGTTCAAATCTTGAGGGCGCTCCTGACTTTCGCAGCTGGGTATGTCGATGTTCGTCTTAGCAAACATCATTGGGAGTACTATTCAGATTACCACTCTCCCCCTGCCTGTTCTGTCAACGCTTCAGGCGGTACGTACCTCCTTTTTTTAACTGATTTTTATGGAAGGAAGCATATACGGTGGATGCTAAAGTATACTTGTTCCAGTCCGGACTTGTCTTCAACACCATCTTCGCTACATTGATTCTTGGTGAGCGATTCACTAAGTACTCCCTGATCGGCACGATCCTTGTTTCCGCCGGTGCCGTTTTAATCGGAGCATTTGGCGCCATTGGAGAGCCGGCACACAGTTTGCGACAGCTGTTGGAACTTTTGCAGCGCCGTGCGTTTGTTCTCTGGATGATTGGGACCGCTATACTTGTCTTGGTGATCTTGCTCGGTTCACAACTCCTTAAGTTTCTCACCTCTCGTCCCAAATCTTCGAATCATCTACATGTTCCTCATTCGCGACTCCCGCATGTGGTGCATAGTCGTGTGAAGCTCGCATGTGGGATGTGCTATGGCTTTGTCAGTGGAGTCTTGTCGGCTCATTCGCTGCTGCTAGCCAAATCGGCGGTCGAGTTACTTGTTCGCACGGTGGTCGACCGTAGCAATCAATTCAATCGATGGCAGTCGTGGGCTATTCTGATGGGCATGATCTTTTTCTCACTCACCCAGCTGTTTTACCTGCATCGTGGGTTAAAGCTGTGCAGCACCAGCGTTCTCTATCCCTTTGTGTTCTGTATCTACAACATCGTCGCCATCCTGGATGGACTGATATACTTCCATCAGACGTCGCAGCTGGGCGCGTCTCGCGCTGGCCTTATAGCGCTAGGCACTGTCGTGCTCTTAATCGGAGTTCTCTGTCTCTCATGGAGGTTGGAAGACATTGAAAGTCACTCGGGCGTCGGAGTGGTTGGTCCGACCCAGTCGGTCTTGGGACCAAACATGCCTCTTATCGAGGAGCAGCTGCAGTCGGCCGGTTCGCCTGGCGACGAGGAGTCGCATCCTGGCGAGCACGAGCCTTTATTACAGAGCACGCGTGCGCGACACGAAAAGCGTGCACCCAGCCTCCCCTCAATAAACTCACATATTTCTCCTCATCGTCGGACATCGACGTCAGATATTGATCCAGCTTATATCTGGGCCGAACTCGACGATTCAGACTACGATTTTGAACCCCTTGGCTCTGCATCCTCTGCAGGCGGCTTTCAGGCCAGACCTCGGAGCAAAAGCGGTAGCTTCACACTTACAGCTGCTGGAAAAATCAAAGACTCTCACAACGGCGCGTATGCCCATCCACCGTCACCGCTAGGCAGGTGGTCACCAGGCCCTGGGAGCCAAACCTGGGATGCGTCTCGCAGACGCAGGACCTCGACCAGAAGATCCCGGCCCTCCTTTCTCGATAGAACCAGCGCTGGTCGAGAACGACCTGCTGTTGGATACGGTACCGTTGACCGTTATCTACGTAGTAGCTCAAAAGGTGACCCTGACGAACGTTCTTCACATCAACAGAGGATGTCGTCGAGTTCTTCCCCTGTCCTCGCGGGCTCGAGGACGAGAACGAGGCCAAGGATAGCGGCAACCTGGCAAGCGGGCCTTAAGTATCTGCAGCGCTGGACCGGCCAGGGATCATCATAAATGGGCGGTACGTTGGCCTGTATGCAGAGACCTGCGTGCAGAGTTTGGCGGTCTTTGCCTTAAATTCAAAGGTTCTGAGCGATGAGCGCGGGCGTTAATTAGATTAATTCGCTGGATAGACACTACTTTCCAAGAAGTACGATTGGAATGAAATAACATGATTAATTGTCGATGGTTGGTTCCCAGATTCATTTATCCCGCCCAGTCACTTAGCAGTAGAATGTGTATGGGTGTTGGGCGAAGAAGACGGGGGATGGCATATAAAATAACCAGTGCCTAGGTACCTGTCTGGTATCCAAGGTGCGTGATTTGTTTTTTCTATCCTCTAGCTCAATAATGGTGGATTAACTTACACATTCATTATCAAGGTACTTGTTGACATGCCGAATGTGGTTTGTCGGTGTGTCTCGTAGCAACTCTCCGTATGGATTTGGTGATCAGACTGGGGTTTCGTCGGGAAGGAAAAAGGATTTTGGGGTCGAAGAGCGGCATGGTGTGTATCTTATGTAGCCCAACAGTGCCTGGGGCTCCAATCCTCCGAGAACTTTTCGCAGCAACTGGAAGCGGACGCTGCATCTATCATTACAGAGAAGTTTCAAGGCTGAAGGAACCTTATCTGTTGATGGGGAAGACCAGCAGGTTGACAGATCAAACAATTCCGTACCATACCAAATAAATAGGCTGAGATCCACTGATCTGTCTGGTTTGGTTGCTGTAAATGCATGCACCAGGCCTGTTGGAGATAAAGGTTAGAGAATCTCTCTACCAGCCCAGGTAATTAACATTTCCGTCAGTCCTGGCAATTTACCAAAGCAAGTGCGCCAATAAATGGCCGTCGGCATCCGGTCTTGGCTCGGCCACTTATGCTCATAACTGTACGAGATTCAAGATGAACAGTCGCTGGGCATACGACTGCCAAGAGTTGGGACAGGGATGGTGGAAGCATCGTTCGTATCTTGGATTCCTGGTACGGCACCATCTACTGCAGAGTGCCACCTTGTAATTATCAATCGGTCTTGGCGTTCTTAATCCGACGCAGATGAGGAGAGTGAGGACAGCCCTTTAAGTTCCCCCTTGGGCTCACTCTACGAGAGGGAACTTGTCGAACTGGTTCAAGACTGAAGCTTCCCTCTACTTACAGGCGCACGTAACCCATCAGACTTCCAAAGCTCCATCCTCAGAATCTCCGTACGAATCACGCATCATCTTCTTATTCCCGACCGCCGGCGCAATGCGATAAGGTTCCCGAGCTCTTGGCTGTCACAGCATTCGGTATCTGCACGGAGACCCGGCAAATAATAATGGCGGCGGAGTAATCCCAACGCCACGATTACACTGATGCTACCATTTAGCGACATGCTGAGGAATGCAGGTCCGACAAGCAGCGATGGAGCTCCGGCTGGCCCTCCAGCATCTACTACCTAGGTAGGTAGGGAGTAGGAAGAACGTGGCCAGAAAATGACGAGCCTCGTCCGGGAGACCCGGAGTATGAGTGCGAAATCAAATATCATAATTGTAAAGGTAATAATTAAATGATAACCTGCAATCGGAGCAAGAGCACAGGGCAGTAGATGATACTCCACAGGGCGGGTAATGATAATAACGAAATTGCGACGGCCATTCTGGGGACTCGTAAGCCCATGCACGCAAGCAGACCTCCATTGGCGGGACGCGCTGCAGATCGCAACCGACCCAAGCACGGCCGCCGCTATCTTGCCACCTATCTAACTCCTGAAAATCATCGGTCATCGGTCGCTTGCTTGAGGAGGAGTGGGAGGTTGGATTGCTGGGTCTCCATCCGCCGATGCTGGGAGCCGGGGGTCCGGACGTCGTCGCAATTGCACCTGGCGACCAGTCCTCAGCGTCTGCTAGATCAGTATGTATGGTGTATGCGTATGCCTCTCATGCCAGATCTCATCGGTCCAAGAATTGTGGCACACGAGCTTTTGCGTGTTGCATGGGTTCACCTTCTTCCTGCCTGGTTCCGCCGCGTTTCTGTGACTGCAGTGGCTTGCTTTCCCGTCCTATTCCACGCACTTCTCGGCCCTCAGAAGCTTGTGTCCACCTCCTTTTCAACGAATAATTTGCGCGATCTTTCCCCCAGGCCTTCTTGGCTCGAACTGGCATCCATATTAATTATTATTTTCCTCGCAGCGGTGCTGCTCGTCCTGCATCTCCCGTCCCAGTACGGAGTACCACTCGCGACTCCCTTTCCGTCGTCGTGTGTGTGCTAGCTAAGGCCGGTGCTCCTTTCTCCCTTTCTTCTCTTCTTCTTGGCCCTCTTTTTTCGTCTGCTTGCTACCTTTGACTCCTCCTCTCACGTTCTTCTCTTTTTTCTTCCTCTTCTTCCTTTTTTCCTTTCTCCCTGTCCTTTCTTCATCTAGCCAATCCCATTGGACAAGGAGGTCCCCTGATCAGGCGCCTTTGTTTCCCTCCTCTCTCCACCTGCCGTCGCGTTCATTGGCATATCTTCCTCCATTTTCTTTTCTCCTTTCTAAAGAATTCTTCCTGCTCCCTTTGTTTCTCGTCTTGATTAGAGGAGTCCGGATAAGATCAAAAGAGAAAGACAGAAGGGGAGAAGGGAATCACCAAGACTCGTCATTTCCTCCCTTCACGCATCTAGAACCGCACGCCTGTGTCGCCGGTCTCGACGCAACCTGCCCGTCGCTGAGAAACAATTCCGTTTAATATCTATCCCATCCGTCTTGCCTTGCGGAGTCCGCTCTTTCTCCCCTTCCTCCCGCTGTCGAGCTCTTGCTTCCGTATCGAGAACTGCTGTTCGGGCGACCTCCCGCAGTCTCTATAAAACTACCTAGGTAGACGTTCCGCCGCAGTCGTCGTCATCATCACCAGCGTCACCTAGACCGTTGATGTTAGAAAAATCATCCTCCACCAACCTTCCCTCCAGAATGGCTCTCCGACCCAGGACGGCTTTTCCCCTAATAGCCGTCCTTTTCGTTGTGTTCCTCTTCTATTGCATGAAACGCTACGATCAGGCCGAGTTCCTCCGCTTCAGGCAACACCCTGTTGAAGCGAGTCCGCCTAACGGCCCGCTTGCCCAGGTCGTCCAGCTACAGTCACCGGGATCGAACACTTGCGAGCTCGACTCGGTCACTGCACCCTTGCCCTTCAGCGAATGGCTTCCCCGCAAGAACTACACCCGTGCCTATTTCCGGCCTCGCTTTCTGGGTCCAGGGGCCGAGTTCAGCAGTTTGGAGGATATCAAGTCGCCCGTGCTCCCGCCTTTCATCCAGTTGGACCGTGGTAATCCCCCGCCGCCGAGGGGCACCGATCTGTCAGCGCCCTGCCCGAATGTGGTCGAGGTCGATGTGGCCGGTGATGATGATGCAGAGGAGACGGGAAAACTTCTGTTTGGCCTGGCGACGACTGTTGATCGCCTAGATCATTTGCTTCCAGCCCTACTTTACTCGTACGGCAATACCAAGGCGACTTTGCTGGTGCTCGTCCCCGAATCGGATGATGACTTGAGCCGGCAGGAGGCTTATTTCCGTGCCCGTGGTCTGGATGTGAGGCTCAAGGCGTCACCTCTCGAGTTTACAGCTCGTTATTTCGGTATGGTAGAAGCCTTTGCGGAGCACATTCGGAACGAACGTCCACAGACCACCTGGGTTGGCTTCATGGACGATGACACCTTCTTTATGTCTCTCCCGACGATTGCGCAGGAGCTGAAGATGTTTGATGAAACCAAGAAGCACTACATTGGTTCCTTGTCGGAATGCATCTGGCAGATTGATACGTTTGGCCACATCGCCTACGGAGGTGCCGGTGTCTTTGTCTCGGTACCTCTACTCAACGTTCTCGAGACGTATTACGATGAGTGTCAGTCGTGGGGCGAGCAGCCTGGTGACCAGAAACTCGGACAGTGCATTCAGCGATTCGGCGATACACCTTTGACTATCTGGCCCACGCTGTACCAGATGGACATGAAAGGTGATGTCGATGGCTTCTTCGAATCCGGCCGCAAGATCGAAACGTTGCACCACTGGAACAGTTGGTATTCGAAGGACATTGTGTCGATGACAACCGTGGCCGCTGCGGCAGGCCGAAAGTCTCCGCTTCGCAGATGGGTCTTCGACCAGGAAGAAGTTCTGAACTCGATCTCCGGTCGGTCATTCCGTTCTTTTTGGGTACTGACGAATGGATACTCTCTCGTCAAGTACACATACGATGAGTCAACCCCTAATGATGCGATTAACTTCGACCACGTGGAGATGACTTGGAATGAAGACTATCGAGGCTACGAGGACCGTTTAGGGCCCTTGCGTCCAAAGAACCAAGAAGGTGTATTCAAGGATCGATGGCTCCTGAGGGAAGCTTTCATTGTCGGCGACAATGTACACCAATTCTACGTCCGGGAAGAGGACGAAGGCCATAGCATCATCGAGCTTGTCTGGCTCGGCCCAAAGGGCGGCGGTGGTGCCGGTGTCGGAGGTATACAAAGGGCCACATGAGGGAATGGACCAATACCCGGATATAAGCCAAAAATAATGAATCTCGGACGACCGAACGTGAAGGCCGCCCCACTTGCATTGTGAAGCTATGTTGCACATACAATATATCGTCTTTTTCCAACCGAAGCTAGATACTAGGTTGACATGTTTGCTAACCGGATATTGATCCCGGTGACGTTGCTTTTTGCTCTCTTCGATATTCATTTCTTTTTTTTTCCCTTTTTTTCCTCTTTATTTTTTTCTTCCTTGCTCCTTTTTGCTGCCACTGTCCATTTACCGGCGTTGCATGGGTGTGAATGGCGCAATCAAAGATGGGATTACTTTGTTTTCTTTTACTTTGAAAGCGGGAGTATATCTTATTACTACTTACTCCTGCTTTTTTTTGTCCTAGATTTATTATTTCATATGCACCACGACTTGCCTTTCAACACATGACCAAGCGAGCTTGGCTTTACCTCGAGCTTGGACTCGCGAGTGCGACGGCGATTGCCTCTGGCGTTTTTGCTCCCTGGCTGATTCACTACCTAATCAGTCTTTTCTATTTGCTTTTTTCTTCTACCGCCACACCGTCAACTTTCTGTGACGAGGCAAGTATGTACATGCATTGTAAAATAGACTTCAATCTTTCTACCTTTTCATGTCATGGATTTGTGGTTCGGGGTCGTGGCTCTATCCGGTGCGAGTGATACTTGCTGTCCGTATGAGAGTCGGGGATTTGTACAGAGTATGGCAGCCAGGTCCAGCTAGCTACATTGTAGAATACCAAGGATATGATGTGGAGTCACCTATTACAAGTTCACTGACAGTAGACGTCTTTGAGTTTTTGGATGGATACCTCTCGGTAGCAGGCCCGCGGGGCGATGATGCAGTTGCAAGGTCCTTCAAAGGTCCTCCATGTGGAGAACGTTCAGAACCATGATAGGCATGCCAAGGTACTCTATCTACATTCACACGAACGCTGCTGACCAACTGAACTGCATTATCAAGGACGACATGCATGTTATATAATGGTTGATGGCACCAAGTTTCCCTCCAATGGATGACTAGTCTCATCACGTTGGATCGCTTGGAGGGATGGAACGTCTATTTAACTCTGGATGCTGGAGCGTGAATTAGGTTGAAACAGAAAGTGACTTAATGCGCCGCTCGAAGACTCTACAGGTAACACAAGGCAAAGGATCCATATACCAAGTATGGGCGTGGGGTCCACAGCTACCGGTAAGGGGGAAGAGAGAGAGAGTCTGTGTCTGTGTGTGTTGTTAGTGTATGATGCATAGAGTAAGTAAGTATTCCAGTGATACCCGCAGCTACCGGGCGTCAGATACCTAGGTAATGGGCAGGCTCCAGCTTGAAGCGGATATCTGGGTAGCTTAACAACCAACTACCTATACCTGGCAGGTAGTTCTCAAACTCTCCAGTTCTTTTCTCCTCTTCCAATGCGTCTACTTCCGTGACAATTTGATTATCTATGGTGTGCTTGGCGCATTCAGGCCGACTTTCCGAAAACGAGAGCCATGGCGGCCGAGACGACGTCAGGCTGCATGCGGCCAGCGATGCCTTGCGGCGAATCAGGCGCGGAGGGCAAGCGTGTGGCGCGTCCCGCCACCTGTACCGTGCGTTGGGAAACTTTGGGAATACGGCGTATTACCGAGTAAGAAACTAAGAAACGCCGTACGATTACAGGGCTGAAGCGAGCCCGGCGGGCGGTAAGCACACGTGACAGCGGGCGACCGCCTGCCAAGATAAGCGAGCCGTCGACCACCTTCGCCTCCTCCTCTTCTCTCTCGCCCTTCTCGACCTTACCCAAACCTGATCCCCTCCCAGGAAACGCGTTACTCGATTTGGTCATCTCCCTCTTCCCCCAAATCGCAAGCTTCATTCCTCTTTGGGTACCTGCCACGGCTACTACCGCAGACAGCTTCAAGTGCTACCATTTTCTCCCTAAAGTCGCTGTATTTCCTCGTCGGCGTTCCTTTCACTTTTCGTCGCTCTTTATATATCTGCCCACCCCTGTTTTTGCCAATCCTCGTCTCCTCCCTTTTCGTCCCCCCCCCCCCCCCCCCCGGCAGGAGCGTTCACGCCCGCAACAGCGCTCGCAACAACAACAATAAAAACACCAGCCAAGAACGACATTTAAGAGACAGCTACAGTCTCCCAGAAAGACCCTACTCTTGCTGATCACTCATCATGGCTGATATCACCGCCGTCGGAGAAGAGAAGCCGTCTCCTATTCAGGACCAACTCCAACCCCCAGCTGGCAATGGCGCTGCAGACAACCGCGGGCCCAAGCGCTCTCGCATGAGCGCCGACGATGATGATGACGACGATGATAAGCCCGGTCGCGAGCGCCGGAAGATCGAAATCAAGTTCATCCCGGATAAGTCGCGTCGCCACATTACCTTCTCCAAGCGGAAGGCTGGTATTATGAAGAAGGTTCGTCGCGTCATTATTTCCCCCCTTCCTCTCCTTTAAAGTGGTCGTTTATTGACGCTCAATCGCGTCTTATAGGCCTACGAATTGTCCGTCCTCACGGGCACTCAGGTCCTGTTGCTCGTCGTTTCTGAAACTGGGCTTGTTTATACGTTCACAACTCCCAAGCTACAACCGTTGGTCACAAAGTCGGAGGGCAAGAATCTTATTCAGGTATGCAGATCAAGCAGGACAGGAATCATGGCGTCACGGCGCCAATTAATCGGACTGACTGACCCTGACCTTTTTTTTGTTCTAGGCCTGTCTCAATGCTCCCGATCCTACGACTAGTGAGAACGGCGTTGACGCGGCACCTGAAGTGCCTGCGGAGACACCGGAGGATGTCAACCATAACAATGTCAATGCTGCTCCGCAGCCCAATATTTCCCGTCCCACCGGAATGCATCCTGGCTACATGACCAACGAGCAACAACAGCAGATGGCGTCGTATTACCAAATGCAGCAGCAACAGCAGGCCAATGCGCAGTACCCGGGCATGTCTGCCGTTGGCAATCGGATGTCAAGTCAGCATCAACCCACCGCATAGAGGGCTTCTTGTTTTTAATTCGCTTGCTCTTCGCCTTTGTTGTCGTGCGTTCCTGATTTTCTCTCTTTTCCTTGTCTCAACTCCTTCCCTCTATCAGGCACATACTCTCTTTCCCTTTGCGTCTCCGGCGAGGCTGTTGTTTCGCACTCTGCACTCTTTTGCTGTCGTTCGATCGATACCCGACAAATATGTGCCCACACTACCGATAAATTCCCGAGATAAACAAATTGAAAAGGATCAACGTGGAGGATGCAGTACGACCACTTGTCTGGTCTCGGAAGCTGGCAGTGGCTTTCTTCTCCCTTTTATTCTGTTTTTCATCTCCTAGACGATGGTGGAGGTGGCGGTGTTTCTGGTGCATTATTTGTTGGTGATTGTTTTTCCTTTTTTTTTTTTTCTCCCGAGTTGTTTTTATTTATGTCGACGTCGATGATCATTACCGTCAGTGGCTTTCAATTTATTTTTCTGTTCCGCTGTCTTGTTCATGTTGCGGTATATCCGCCTTTCTCCAGTCCTCTGTTATTTGCTCATTTTTATTGTTCTTGTTGCTGGGTGTCCCTGCCAGCCCAGTCGGTGCATCGACTTCGGCCTAAATTGCTGATCGGTACGGGTGGTGTTCAGAAATAGAGGGAAGCAGGATATAGTGTGAAGATAGTCAGCCGTTCATCGAAAGGTGGACTGCAGCAGACTGGCCGATCCCGTTACCCAGATTTGACCAAGCCGTCGCTTAAACTTATATGATATGGGATCATGGGTAAGGAGTATGTCTTCTTTCATGTATGTATGCATGTATGTACGGTATGGAGAAAATCGGAGCCGCCTTCTTTCAGTTCCTGATCTTTTTAAGAGCTTAGGAAGTATTTCGCTTCTATGCAAGCCCTGTCTATTCTCATTTGCAGGGAGAAATATATATGAATAGTTGTGACTATTATCTACCCTTGCCCTGCGAAGTACATTATGCAGGGATTTGCAGCGTAGCGTACCTTGTAACAGTCAATAATATCAAACAGATATTTAGACAGTCGCGAGACAAATTTATATATACATGTATGCAACCTCATCCTAGCAGATAACAGGGTAGTCACGCCCGCAGGCTACATTTAATATATTAACTCAGATGTTGAAGACAAACCTAGGTCAGGTTAACTGTTGAGTAAAAAGTTTAGAATTAATTCTCCAACGCGGACTGGGGGCTCTACGCGGTTCCTCGAAGATAGTCGTAACGCGGAATGCATGGACTTTATTGAGCAGTTCGTTCCATTATTATTATTTTAAGATCAGCTTGCTACAGATAAAGCCACAGCTACGATCCATCATCTTCATCGTACGCGGCTTCCCTATCCTCGAATTTCATGAACTCATCCTCAGATACCTCGTCACCCACGATTAGTTTCCAGGCCGCCCTCACCATATCCAGAGTTGCGTCGTCGAACGCGAGATCGAGGCTGGACGGCGGGAAGCAGATAACATTGTTTGGAAGGGAGCTGGAGCTTGGTCGGATGGCTTGTGCGGGATCCGTAGCCTGCGTTTCCGCATCTGTATCCGGTCCTAGCTGTGTGTAGTGCAAGGACCAGAGAACCTTCAGTGGACGATTGGGTTCTGCAATTGTGTCGAGGAGCTTGTGTACGGCGGATTCTAAAAGGGATTGCCCTTCTGATCCTGGAATGCTGACGTTGGCGTAGATTAAACCTTTTGAAGTTGAACATGTCAGTTAGCAGAGTGGTCGTGAACATGAACTGGACGCTGTTTGAAAAAAAAAAAAAAAAAAAAAAACATCATCAAACATAGGGGGGGTATCGGTAATGCTCATGATCAGTCTGTCAGAGGTAATTTGAACTTTTCATCAATGCAGTTACAGGCAATGTAGATAAGTATTCAAGATAGTCATCATATGAGCGATTAACCTGGTTTATCGGGAGGGTCGGGCAAGAAAAGAAAGCAACTTACTCTGTCCAGCGGGGCATTCGCAAGTCTCACTTGAATGCACCAAGAGGTAGATCAAAGGGCAATCCTCGCCTCGGCCTAAAGAACTCCCGGGGAAAACCACCACGGCTCCTGCAGGGACGGGCCCGCCTTCTGCGGTCTGCGGGAAGAGACTCTCAAGAGGAGACGACACAACAGAAATTGACCGGGCAACTTTATGGTAGGCAGACTGGTCGTCTACCTGGAGAGGGAGGTCCCAGTTCGAGCCGACCAAATATTTGGTTCGAATATCAACGCCACTGGACAGCTGCACGGGCAATTCGTCTGCAGCATCTTCAGACCCAGAAGAACCCGCGAATGACCGGATCCCCGTGCCCAGAACGTATACACCGCCGCCGACCGCCAGGGCCCGACAGCCTATTTGTGCGATCTCGGAGTCACCGCCCCATCTTGCCACGAGACTTCCAAATCCAGGACCAAAAACGCCAATAGAGGCCAGATGTCTCTGGATACGAGGAACGGCGTAGCTGGCTTTTGTCTCCAAGGGATTGAGCTGGGATAGTGAGAGAGAAAGGAGGGGGTTATGCAGCTCAGCCGGAACATGGAATTTTGAAGCCAAATAGTCCAGGAAAGGAGCGGACAGCTCCTCTTGCTCTCCTTCAGAAGACGATTGGTCTTCTTGTAGAGGCTTGCCAATATGACGAAGAAACCTCATAAGAGTTCTCTTGGACTTAACCGAGATAAAGTCATCTGAAAAAACATCCTCGCGGCTGCTGGGCACGCGGTACAAGCGCTTCTCAGTGCTTCCAGATACAGAGTTATGTATCCACCAGCTCCCAACTGCTTGGAACTCCACTTGTTTGTGCACTTTTGAGGAAACGAGAGTCGGAAGAAGTTGCGAACGCGAATACACAAGGCGAGGAGACAGTGAAAGCGTGTAGGACCGTGGAGACGAGAGCTTCAGATCAGTCTCCGAGGATTCTGCAGGTGAATAGATTTTCGCATCCTCAAAAGGGGTCTGGCCAGGTTCTAATTTAGTGGCGGACGTCAGGAAATATCCCGGCAGATCAGGCCGATCTAAAGTGGTCTCTTACCCTTGTTTACTTGGTCAACCCAATCCTGGGCACCTTGAAGGCTGAAGGCAGCTTCAGAGCCACCGTAGTATGAGTTCTTGTCAACATGAAGCACATTCTTACCTGACCTGGAGAGGGCCCTGTTGAACAAGTCAAAATCAGCGCTGAGCTCAAATCCAGTACTCAATCTTCCTATATGAACTCACAGTGCAAGAAGCGACTGAGCCAGCCCAGTTCCAGAAATTGTTACATCCCAGGAAACTTCTCCGAGAGACTCCATGTCGACTGAGATATTCGCAGCAAGACTGGATTCCAGTCGGAACAGACGGTTGCGGTCTCGACGTGTTACGTGAGGGTACTCTAGTGTCTCACCCCGTTGGAGAAGAAATTGTGGGACCCGTCATTACCTCGGACCTGTGCTGGCTTATGAATTGCAAGAAGGCCCTCATCCATCCAGAGTCCAACGAGCTCCTGGAAGAGCGAGAGAACCAGCAGAAGTGCAAAATAAAAGAGCGAAACACGTGATGAAGTGAGGGCCCACGATACACCATGCCAGAAACGGCTAGTCAGTGCTTGGCACAGGGTTGAAGATATTTCCCGAATTACGCTGTTTCCTTTCGCACATCATGCCCACTCCTGCATGGACGTGCTGCCATTCTATGACAGTCCTGTCTCCTTCAGACGAGCCTTCACTGGCCTCGTCTGGCTACGGGAGTGGTAGATAGGACTATGGTCACTCTGTATCTGCTGCTCTGGAGATAACGCCTGATAGAAGCAGTTCGTTTGTAGTGATACATTCTACCGTCACATATTCCTAGTGCTACTATTTGACAGTCAGTGGCGCCTGCGTTCATCTGCAAGTACAGAAGCTCGTAAAGGGGTCTTCGCAGCCAGCCTTCTCTGTAGATTTCCCAGTTCCGGGTAAGATATCACGAACGGGCTGGCGCAGGTTGCGGTGACTGGCTGGCTGCTGGGCACTCAGCTGCATCTGTTGCTCCTGCCAATGGGAGGAAAAGGGCCTTGCAACTAGGTGGCCAAGTGGTACCAATTGTAGATTCCCTCTTCGAACCAGGTCCCATGGAGGTGTCATTGTAGGTGTGGCGGCAGGCTATTGGGTCCACGGCGTCGCAAGAGGACCTTTTGAAAGGGCTTATTCCTCTGCACCTTCCTCGATGACCTTGGCCCGAATTATTTTCACTTCATCTACTGGTCTGTCTTCTGAGTTTGTTTTGACCAGCCCCATACGCTGAATAACTCTCATCCCACTCTTGACTCGACCGAAAATGGTATGCTTTCCATCCAACCACGGAGTCGGGGCAAGGGTGATGAAGAATTGGCTGCCATTCGTGTTGGGCCCACTATTTGCCATGCTTAATATTCCAGCCCCAGTGTGTTTAAGCGATGAATGGATCTCGTCTTCGAACTTGTCGCCATAGATCGAACTCCCTCCTCTCCCAGTGCCGGTAGGATCGCCAGTTTGGACCATGAAGTTTGGGATGATGCGGTGGAATATGATGCCATTGTAGTAGCCCCTTTGAGCAAGAGTCGCGAAGTTCTTGCATGTCTACAGAAATATACGTTAGAATTATGCTAGACCTGGGCGGAGGGAAAATTCTGCTCACCTTCGGCGCATGCTCGTTGTAAAGTTCGACTGTGAACGATCCCTAGAAGAAGTCAGTTGTGCTAATCGTTACAACTCAACGCCGTAAACATAGTTACCATAGTTGTATCCAGAGTAACATCAGTCGCCATGATTGATAGAATGATCCTGCCACCTTGGTTCAAGGTAGGGGCGATATGTCAAGGTTGCGATTGAGAAGTTGTGCTGCCCATCAAATGGCCGCGGCAGCTACAAAGAGAGAGTCTTGGCATCTGCGGTATCTGATACTGTTTGTCCAGGACATTCACTGTTCGACACTACCAAGGCTTTCCAGTCGATTCCGTCACAGCAACCATGACTTGACCAATTCGCCAGTCTAGAGCCCCATGGACAGTATCTTGCTCCTTTTCGCTCTCTGTCTCTTGACCTCTTAGCTGAACCCTCGAGTTTGTCTTCATCTTCAACAAGTCAGCCATCATGCCCGAAATCGGCCGCCTTGCCGCAGAATTTTTGGGCCACGCCTTACACGAATTCGAAGTCGTCAAGCATCTACTCCCCACATACGGACATTTGATAATTTCGGCTTTATTTCCGATATATGTCGGCGCGCACGCATCACTAGCCCGACCGTCATCTGCCGCCAAACCGCCTAAACGTTCTAAAAGACAGGATGGATATGACACGGATGATGAGGATGAGAATGAGGGAAAGCTCGGTCCAATTCAAAAAATGGAAGGACTAGAGCCGTCAGATGCTTTGGTGCTCCCTTTGATTGCAGGTCTCACCTTAGGTGGTCTCTATCTGATCATTAAATGGCTGGAAGACCCCGCGATCTTGAACAAGATCCTGAGCTTCTACTTCTCACAGATGGGCATTTTCTTTGCTGTCGCCTTCTTGAAGGATGCTCTTTCTGTCTTGCGGTCGTTTATTTTCCCGAGAATGTATCAAACGGACGGCAAGATTTGGCGGGGAAAGCAATCTGAACGCACTTTCTCTGCTGTTGGAGACAGCACCCAGATCCGGCACTCTCCCTTGCCAGGCCGGTTTGGTCAAGTTCCTTTGCCAAATAGTCTTCTTCAAACACTGTGGACTTGCCGCAACTGGGCCTACCAACGACTTAAGTTTCGAGCTTACGTTCGTGGCATCCTGGACCTCAAATCTTTAGTTGGTCTTCTTGATCTTCTTAGTATAACTGCGGGCCTATCTGCTGTCGGTTACTTTGCTTTCGTCGAGAAGCCTTGGTGGTTGACGAATTTTTTCGGATTTAGCCTTTGCTACGGTTCTTTGCAGTTCATGTCGCCATCCACGTTCGCGACAGGGTCCCTTATTTTAGGATCGCTGTTCCTCTACGATATCTATTTCGTCTTCTTCACACCCCTCATGGTGACAGTGGCGACCAAGTTGGATGTGCCTATAAAGCTCCTGTTTCCACGTCCCCCGGCCCCGGGTGAGGAGCCAGACACTGTGTCCCTGGCGATGCTGGGGTTAGGAGACGTTGTCATCCCGGGCATGATGATAGGGCTTGCTTTGAGATTTGATCTCTTCCTCTACTATGAGCGTAAGGGTATCCAGAAAGCTCTCGCTGAAGGCAAAGGAGAAACCTTTGTAAAACCTCAGTATCAGTCCGCAACCGGTGCCTGGGGTGAACGGTTCTGGGCTCGACTAAGCCCAACCTCTGAGCCTGAGTTGGAGCCTCCGTATCATGATGCACGGTCTTTCCCCAAGACTTATTTTAAAGCCAGCATCATTGGTTACACAGTAGGAATGGTCGCTACTCTTGTTGCCATGCTGTATTCCAATCACGCACAGCCGGCGCTGCTCTACCTCGTTCCAACAGTTCTCGTCTCGCTATGGGGAACGGCCCTTTTGAGAGGGGAGATTCGTTCTATGTGGGGCTTTTCTGATGCAGATGAAGATGACGAGTCCGACGAAGACGAGAAAAACGAAAAGAAGGAACCAGAGCAACAGAAAGACAAAACTGCGAGACATGCCAAGGGACTTTTTCTTCGTGTTCTATCTGGTGATACTACTGTATTCTTCGGAGACACAGCTGTTAAGGATAATACTTCCATGGCGAGAGAATCGAACAAGGAAGTTGATCATCAGGCAACTCCATCGACAGAGACTGGTAAGAGGACGGTTAAGGGTACGAAGAAGGACAACAAGGTTGATGATGATTTGAACCTTATCAAGATTTCTTTGTCTCTCCCCCAGGAGAAATCACAACAGTCACAGCTGGAGTCCACTAAGCCAGCTACAAGTGAGGTGGATCAATCTGCCCCCTCTAGCAACAGCTCTGTGGATGACAAGCCACTGAATAAGTGACAGTAGTTGGGTTCCAAAAAGGAGAATTAGTGTGCATCTTGTGGTCTTCTAGTTGCATGTGCTGCTGAGAGTAAGATGATCTGCTAGAGATTTATTGTCACTGTCTGTTTGCTTTGATTCACAGTTAATTGCACTTGCAAGATGAACATGGAATAAAGGATCCTCTAGTTCTTAAAAAAGATTATGTGGCTTAGACATACACAAAACTGTCACTGCCTATGCAAAATGGAGTCTTCATGGCATCATAATATTCTTTCATAACTGCAAAAGAATTAGCCCTATAGAATGCTTTTTAGCTGCTCCCATCTTTGTGCTGATAATTCGACCAGTTGTCTCAACTCTTCTCTCCCAACTACCCATCCGCCAATTTTCTCCATCTTCAGGATGACCGTCTTCCCTTTCCCGTTTTCCTCCTTGTCAACGACAATGCAAATTTTCTCCTGACTCAAACTCTCTTCATAACCATCAGGATCAGCTAGAATCCACTTTCCTTTGGGATCCTTTTGCGATTCCTGTTCCTCAGCATCGGGGATGACCACCGCTCGCCATCCAGCCGCGGCATCCGCTTCAAAGACGCCAAACGAGCTTGCAACCGGCATACCTCGTAGCGATAATCTCCGCGCTTCAGAGACGTCATCCGAACAAACGACCATCTCACTATCTATATCCCACCATGCCTTGGGGAGTTTCGTATCTCGTAGTGCGGCCAAAAGCGAAGCCCAAGCAGCATCGAATGGATTTCCTGCGAGCGATATGATCATGACGTCGATATAGAGGACCCAGAAGGCTTTAATTTCTCGTTTCGTTGAAGAATCATCTGACAGCCTATGTTCTTCTTCCTCGACATCCATCCGCTCAGATTCGTTATGGGCCTCCCCCATTGAAAAATCAGGATGTTGGTACCATATCCTTAGATCTTCTGCTCGGACTAACCGAGTACTATGTAACAGCGTGAGAAGCTCGTGTGACAATGCCTGTGCCAGAGCTGACGGTGGGGCGCCCGGAATAAACCCCGGAGCACAGCCGGTGCTCAAGGAAAGGTTGGGTACAAGGAGGTTAAAGTCTTGGATATGCGACTCATCGTCGTCGCCATCGTCATCGTCGTAATCATGGGCTTCATTGTGCTCAGCACCTCTGTGATCCGTCCTCTGCTTCTTACGCCTACTAGCCGCGTCTCTCGTTGCTGATGATCGCGATACGCTCCATGCGGCGATATCTTCCGTGTGCAGGATCTCCGCGCGCACGCCGCACACGGCTGTTGTATCTCCCATTCGCACGACGGCACTACCATTCGTGTGTGTCAGGGATCCAGTATTTGCAGACGTAACGCGGAATTGGGACGGAGCACGGCCATTGGCTCGGATTGAGGGTTGATGGCTTGATGCAGGAGGCGACAGATGAGCTAGCAGGTAGGCGTGAGGTTGTAGTCGAGCGAACTGTGATGGTGGGAGGGAAAGGGACGGCGCGTGCCTGTTTGCTGCTGTCGGTGGTGGTTCAACAGCCGTCGCTGCTGTGGGAGCCATGACGGACCCGCTCGAAGGACTCTTTAGAAGCGAAATTCTCGGACTCTGTAGGAACCTCAAAGATTTCGGAGGGAAGCCGACGTAGAAAATGGACCCTTTCAACCTTTCTGATTTATGCGGCAGAATATTTTCCAGTTGAAGGCGGTGAGGGCGAGAGAGTCGCAAGAAGAATCATGGAGTGACCAGGACTCGCGCTCATTACAGACTACTGGTACAGCATTGCCCCTCTGGCACAATCCCTCTAGCAGTGTCGGTCAACTGGGCCCGACCGGAGGGGAATCATGGTATCGATGGCAATGTGAGCCAACATGTCTATGACAATAACTTGCATACGGCGCTGTCCTGCTGCTGAAGCGAAAAGCGACGACAACAAGATGTGAGCCACTATCTACACATACAGATCGCCTGCGGTTCATTGCAACGTGCGCAAGCTATAGTGGTGAATACTATTGGGGAGGCTCGACCAAACTGCTTTCGTTGATAATCCTAACAATGAGCAAAGACGTGCTTGGGAGGGATTCGCGCTCTTTGAATCTGCGGTGCTGATAAGCAGACGCCGTTGGTGGAGAAGTCCTTCGGCATATTCGGAGACACAGCTCTGTACATTGTCAGTTCGAAATAGTGGCTCGTGAATGTCGACTTCAGCAGAGGACTAAGAATAAGATGGCCACAGTACTGAAGAGAATCGAGGTCGGCCGCTAATGCAGCCCAGTCACACATCACCTTGGTCACCTTGATTATCCCCACCAACCACAGCTCCTTCTTTGCTTCATTGAAGACGGCGCTTGCTCGGTAACTCTGATTGGCTATAGCTTGTGATGATCACCTAAGAAGCTGCAGTGCCCAAGCGCAGGATTGATTTCCACTGATCAACACCGTCGGCGGTATTCCCATGCCATGCAATGGTTGTATGGAGGAATTCTAGACAATGCAGTTGTTCCGGGAACCCACCACTGTCTTGGTGCAGCTCGGCGTCCGTTGCAGCCACATGATTGCGTAGATAATGTGATATTGCCATGCAGACTGCTCGACAATTCCCTCACGTCGGCACACTGCTTCCCAGCTTAAACTTGCGCGATGGGGCAGATGCTGACGCGCGACTGGCTCGGGAAACCCCCCTCCTGGAACCCGCAGAGTCGCTTCGCCTGAGGATAGGCTGACGGTTTTGCCCGCTAATCGTCTGACAAGGGTTTCTTGAAGACCGTGCAGGTATATCAAATGCCATGCAGCCGTCCACATGTATAGGCCAAGCCACCCCCCGGCTCTGCTATATCTATGGGTTTGACCCCAAATTACTCACTAATGAATTTTCTCTCTCTGGAGCGTTCCTAGCCATTTCCTTTCGATTGCTCTCACCGATGTTGGCTAAGTCTCTGGGTTGCTGGTGAAAATATACCGGGGACTGCAAAGCTAACTTGGTGGACGGTACTTTTCTGGAGCTTTCAATGCAGCTTCGTGTCCCGCATCATTGATTTCTTCTTACAGTTTATAAGCTGGTAACGGCTAACAGTCGCACTTTGCCGAGACATTGAGCAGCGTCTTCAGGCTCGAATTGGAACAACTACCGTTCGTTGGATAATTGGTTCTTTCCAGAGAGATCATATATATGATGGCGAGGATTCTGGAGCCAGTTCTTCTCTTGGTGAAGCGCATCAATGTCCCTATTACCGCGTCAACCACTCCCGCCCAAATCGAAGAAGCCAAGCAAGACCCGTGGTCTAAATCAGGAAAATACGCTTTAGGATGGGTCTACTTTTCTATAATTCTGGTTATTATCACAGGAGTTCTTCGACTATGCTATCGATGGGGCGATAAGGTCAGGGTTGCATTATACAGGGAAGTTCAGCCCAAACGGGTTCCTCACACGAACCCATACAACCTGTACAACCCATACGGTGCAGTTACCCCCAGCCCCACGGCGCAGTATTTCCAGAGACACGACTATCTTCCCACGGCTGAGGAGAGACAGGCCTCTACTTCCGCAGTAGCTCCGTTGAATAACGCAGTTGCCCTTCTGCGTTGGATATTCTACCGACCCCTTCCGGTGCTGAAGATATGGCGCCTCCGGATAGGGTTTCCGTCCCTTGGAGCACTAGCTGTTATACTGGCTGCTCTGATCTTCGTCACTGTTTATTGCTTCGTTCCTCGGCCTTTGTACTATTCGTCCATCAGCGTTGGATCTCCACCGTTGGCGATCCGAGCTGGCATGATTGCGGTGTCGATGATCCCATGGATCGTTGCACTGAGCACGAAGGCTAACTTCGTCAGCATTATTACCGGCATTGGCCATGAGCGGCTCAATGTTCTCCACCGCTGGGGAGGATATATTTGCTTGTTCTTGAGTCTCATCCACACTATTCCTTTTTATGTTACTCCCATTTGGAAAGATGGCGCCATGTTCAACTATCAGCCCTACCTTCCCAAACACATATATGTCTACGGTACCGGACTGGCAGCATTGGTACCTTTAATCTTCCTGTGCGTCCATTCGCTCCCCGTACTCCGTGCTTGGATGTACGAACTGTTCGTCTTTTGCCATCTGCCCGTTTCGATTGTCTTCATTGCAATGCTGTTCTGGCATTGCAAGAATTTTCTCACGTCATGGGACTATCTCTGGGCAACAATCGCGATCTGGCTTGCCTCGTACTTTGTTCGGCTATTTTATCAAAATTGGACAAATCCTATCCGCCTGTCGTTCATGTCTGGAGAAGAGTCGACGATAATCATACTCCCGGGGAACGCAGTCAAGGTCACGATCCCAACACAGATGAGATGGAGACCAGGTCAATTCGTGTATCTTCGCATACCCCAAATTTCCTATTTGGAAAGCCATCCGTTTACGATTTCGTCGCTGTGTAGTGACGATTTTCCTTCAATATACGGCAAGAAGTACCGCGATATGGCTCTTGTCTTTCGCCCTTTCAAAGGCTTCACGAAGAAGGCCTTCTTGAAAGCACTTGAAAACGGCCCTCATAAGACATACACTGCTCTTTTAGAAGGCCCATATGGGGGCATGAAGCGCGAGATGGCCGCTTTTGACAATGTTGTCTTTGTTGCCGGAGGAAGCGGCATCACGGCCATTGCTAGCCAGCTATTAGACTTGATAAAAAAAATGCGGGATGGAAAGGCAGTTACAAAGTCCGTACAGGTTATATGGTCGTTAAAGGACTTGGGGACCATGGAGTGGTTCGACAACGAATTGAGAATATGCCACGAATTCGCACCGCCGAACTCCGTCTCCTTCCACTTTTTCTTTACTGGATCGATATCCGAGCAGTCAAGTTCGACTTCCAAAAGGAAATCTTACCAAGATGCAGCGCAAGAGAAATTGCAGGCGGTGCTGCGGGGAACAGCTGACCAGTCTGTTTCTCCTTCAGTATCGTCATCCAGTACCTATATGCCATATGGGTCGGAAAAGAGCGAAGACACGCTCGCGCCTCTCCCGAGCGCCTATCCGGCTTCACACATAACCAACAACAGACATCACCAAGTCTATCAGCCATATCCTACACAAGCTATCGACGGTGGTCCGCCTCTCCCCCCACCTGCTCCCTTTATTCCGCCTGCTCCTCTCCGGCTTCTTTCCCCTCCCCCCAAAAGTCCCGCTGCGGTGTCTACGGTGGCGGCCAACAGACTAAGCAGATGGCAAACCGAATTCCAACGGCCGGATATTTCCCGCATGCTTCGGGATTCCTCGCACTCCTTTGGCCGTCGCGCGTGCATCTTCGTATGCGGACCTCCGAGCATGAGGGTCGATGTTTCCAGCACTGTTGCTGGGCTGCAGCAGCAGATCCTGGGATGTCCGGATAAGGATGAGATCTTTTTACACACCGAGAATTATAATATCTAATGGGATTGAATCTCGGTACATGACCTTCTTTCCTAGAACAACTTATTTTGCCGTGATTGAGTGATTCCCCTGACTACAGTATATATGTACCTATACAAATTGGAAATTCTCTAATTGCCATGGATCCCTTGCTTGGATACTACTAGTTCTAGCAGAGTGCCCGAGGCCTTAGGATCAATGACAGCTCCGGGCTGTGCTGAGTAGGCGTCACATGCTGTTCAATTGTCCTTTTTACAGTTCCTTATCGGGGTGGTGAAGGAGTCTTTACAGTCCCGCAAAACGTGGATTCAGGTTAGGGCTCTGGGGACCCCGACCTACTAACCAACCAAATGTCTCATTCGGCGCTCACTCTACCATCTAAATCAGGACACCTTCACTGGATACATACTAATCATTCGACAGCCCTGGACGCTCGTAGGCTGGTGATATCCAAGTCCGACAAGCCAATACCACGGAGCACCTCATCGGTATGCTCTCCCAGTAATGGGGGCCGCTGCCTTATTGGCGTCGTTGAACTGCTGAATTTCACAGGGACACCTTATCGACTGTGTTAATAGTATACTCACAGAGAACAGTAGAGAATAGCACCGCATATCAGTGTGCAAGGAAACCACGCACCGAGCAGTTTGAAGACCCCTGACTTCCATCCGTCGAACGGAACACTTCTGACCATTTCCCTCGCCTGTGTTTGCGAGTGCTTGAACACTCTTTCCATGCTGTTGATGGATCCATATGGCATGCCTGTCCCTTCGAACAGAGACAGCCACTCATCCGTCGTCTTGGCCGCGAACAGCTCGCCAAGGATAGCGTCGAGCTCGTCCCTGTTCTTCACGCGCAGATCATTTGTTCGGAATCGTTCATCGTCCGCCAGCTCAGACCGGCCTATGATCTTGCTCAGATTCCGGAACTGTCTTTCTGTCGTGGCGCCGGCGATCAGGTACGAGTCCTTCGTCTGGAATGCCTTGTACGGCACCACGCTCGGATGCGACGTCCCCAGTCGCTGACCTTCTTGGCCGAGATTGAGCCAGTTCATGCCGATGTTCACGAGAAGGGATACCTGTGTCTCGAACAGGGAGGAGTCGATCTTCTGACCTCTTCCCGTCTGCTGGCGAGTTAGGAGCGCAGATGTGATCGCTCCGTGGAGGTAGAGGCCTGTGCATAGGTCTATGAAGGGGGGCCCTGGTCTGGTTGGTGGCCCGTCTGGTTGACCGGTTATCTGTAGGAGACCTGCTTCGGCTCCTGCGATCATGTCGTAGCCGGCTCGTTTCGCGTAGGGTCCTTCAGGTCCGTATCCTGAAGTAATATTTTGGTTGGCTATTTATTATTTGGTCCAATACAGCCAAGGATCGAGGTAGTACTAACATACCAGAGACACTGGCGTAGATTAATTTAGGGTTGATCTCGCTTAGCGTAGGGTATCCCAGTCCAAGCTCCTCCATCTTGCCGGGAATGAAGTTTTCGACGCTGTGTACAGGTTTTTAGTGATGAACGTTCTTTAATGCAGAGAGTTGAACGACTGACTTACACGACATCCGCTTCCCGTACGAGGCTAAAGAGAACCTCGTGCGCCTTGGGATTCTTCAGATCCAAACATATGGACCGCTTGTTCCGATTGAATGTCGAAAAATGGTTGGATATAGGGCCCACGGCAGGATCCCATGCATCTAGTTCAGCCGTAGTTCTGAAATATCTAGTGTCGTCCTTGAGACTTCCTCAGCGACGGCGACGTACAGGAGCAGGAACTTAACAGAGACACACGTACGCCTTTTCCAGGATGCTCGACCTTGATGACATTGGCACCGTAGTCTGCCAGGATCTGTGCGCAAAACGGTCCCTTCAAAAAAGAAGTCAGTAGTGGCAATTGGTAAAGGAGCAAACTCTGACCAGCCCACGACATACAGCTATAACTCTGGACAAGTCAAGCACGGTATACTTAGATAATAGTCCTCCCTCCGCGGTGGCAGCTGAGCTCGTGAGATATCGCAGGGGAGAAGCCCCTGTAGTTGTAGCACCGCGCACTCGCAGGCGTTTTGACAGGGGAAGACTGCGCGAACGAAGACCTCGAGCGAAACCCGCCATGCTGTCTATCACAATCATCTTGAACTTGTTAGCTAAGCATTTTGTTGTAAGTATAGTCCGGTGATTCTTAAAGCCCTATGGAGGCACAGACCCGGCTCCTCCGGGTCCCAAGCCGCCCTTTTCCCGTCCTCGATCCGTCCTTCCATCCGCGCAGTCGGTTTGATGCCGTGTCTCAGGAAGCGACCGTGGCTACTTCATACTATGCTTCGGGCAGGACGGGTTGATATCCGAACGCCGTCAATTGCGGGGTTCAAATTTATTTTGTGTTCACCGTCGAAACAGGTAGAAGTAGTAATGAGCTCAGGCCCCTTCCCCGGACACCCCAGATAACCCTAACCCCACACGGGCCCGGGTCAGGGCCGCTTCGTGTTGGAGAATCTAGGGAAACACCACTCATGGAGATGACTGCCGGTCCGGGCCCCGAGAAGTGCAAACAGTGTGTGATGTGCTTTCTCAATAATGATGATAAGTACGCGATTGCAGGGGCTGTGGCCTTCGCTGAGGTTATGCATCACTGTCGTCCATATCTTCCCGTCCGCGCAGGTTTTTTTCTGACAACTCACAACCATGGCCAAGTACTGGGGTCTCCGCGGTAGGAAACTGGCGAGAGCTGTGTACACCCTGGCTCTGTTTGCCCTCATGAGTTTTGGCTACCAACAAGGAGTTGCTGGCGGCGTTCTGACGGGCGAGTCGTTCAATAAACAATTCCCTGAAATGGACACAATCCACACGACTGGTGCGAAGCATAAGCATAACTCAACTATCCAGGGTACGTGGGACATGTGAGAAAATGTAGCTTGGGCCCCTCGTTAATTCTATCGTTCTTTCTTTTCTTGTAGGTACCGTTGTTGCCCTGTACACCTTGTGCGGCACCTTTGGCTCCCTGGCTTGCACATTCTGGGGAGACGCAATCGGACGCCGAAAGACAATATTTCTTGCCACTATCGTCCAGATCGTGGGTGACATATTGATGGGCACTGCGTTCTCCTTTGCCCAGTTCATTGTTGCCCGCATTGTTGTGGGTCTGGGCACTGGTGGAATCCTCGCTACCATCACCGTGTGGCAATCTGAACTGTCCAGACCGGAATCTCGAGGAGAACATGTCTCATCGTTCGGCATCTTTAGTGGCGCCGGCCTTGCCATGGCCTTGTGGATCGACTTTGGGAGTTCGTACTCTTCCTCTTCTTTCGTTTGGCGTTTCCCGTTCCTCGCTGCAATGATCCCATCGCTCTTTGTGATTGCTTTTATATTCACTCTGCCCGAGTCACCCCGCTGGCTGGCAAAAATGGGCCGCATAGAGGAAGCACGCCACATCTTGCACCTCCGCTATGACACGGACGATCATGGGGAAGAGGTCGAGGCTGAGATCTGTGATATTCAGTCCTCATTTGAGCTGGCCGGCACCGTCTCCCTCAAAGGCATGTTCACCATGCGCGCCGAGCGGACATTTCATCGCCTCATTCTGGCCGTTCTCGCGCAGATCATGCTTCAGATGTCCGGTATACCAGTCGTGATCTACTACTCCGAAGTCATCTACGAGGTCAATCTTGGCTTCACGCCGACAATCTCCAGGATCCTCGCGGCGTCATCCATGTTGGTCGTCGTCCTCGGTGGCCTAGTCTGTTCGTACACGGTGGACCGCTTCGGCCGGCGAAAGCTGATGATCATGAGTGCTTGCGGGATGATGGTCTGCTTCGGCAGCCTCACGGGCCTAACTTCTGTCCCAGAGAACAAGTCTGCTGCAGATGCTGCTATCTTCTTCCTCTTCCTCTACTATTTTGTCTATTCAATCGGGTTTTTAGGCCTCCCGTTTCTGTACGCCAGCGAGATTGCGCCTATTCACCTCCGAGCAGCCATTTGTGGCGTCTCGACGGCAGCTTCCTGGCTATTCAACTTTCTCGTTGTCGAGGTCACGCCTACTGCTTTCGCAAACATAAGCTGGCGATATTTCATTGTCTTCGCCGTTCTAAACCTCTCCTGGATCCCGGCTATCTACTTTCTGTTCCCCGAGACGAATGGTCGGTCCCTCGAGGAGATTGATGAGATTTTCACCTCTTCTAAGGGTATTCTCGATCCAGTGCGAGTGGCGAAGAACTTGCCAAAAATGAAGCTTTCCGACTTCATGGTCCGAGAGAAATTGACGGTGGAAGGAAAGGGAGGGTCTGCTTTATCGCCCGGAGAGGAAACGGTTCATGTTGAGTCAATAGCGGAGCCCTAGTAGTTGAACAAAAGCGTGAATAGTGACGTTGAATAGTCCAGCGGTTCTACGAGGAGTGCCTTGATATTCTAGTATTCTGGTGACATTACAAATATGCAATTCTTTAGTAGGACTAGGTTAATTGCATGATACATCTGGTATTCAACCAATGGTTGCTTCCTTGGCCCTGGGAAGCGCCTAACCTCAGCTGCCCAGGGAAACGTAGATTATGCGTCATCTTCAGGCTTCAGAGGCAATCTTTTTAGCAGCCAACCTCTGTAGAATCTCGCTCGTCATCCTCTGCGGCTCTGACTGCTGCGAGCCCACTTCCTCCTTCTCCAGGGCTCTGCCGAAATAATCGATACCGACTCTAATAGCGTCCTCGATACCCAACATCTCCCACCTCCTCATCAACTCCTTCTGGATCCTGACCGCACGGGGGCCGCACTCATCGAGCTCGACAAGCCACTCCTCGACAGCTTCATCCAATTCCTCCTGATCCTCGACGACCTTCTCCACAAGACCCCATCGCTCCGCTTCCTGCGCCCCAATTCTCTCACCCAACAGCAGCAGTCGCCTGGTCCTCCCCCAGCCGATCAGCGACGGGAGCAACGCGGCTTGCACTACGCTGGGTAGCCCAATTTTCACCTCGGGCATCGCGAACATGGCGTTCTTGCTCGCGACGCGAAAATCACAGGAGACAGCCAGCTCGATGCCGCCGCCCAGCGTGAAGCCGTTGAGTCTCCCGATGACAGGAACGGGGCAATCTTGAACGGCTTTCGCGGCACGGTACATGTTTGAAATATACGCTCTGCCTGCTGCGGGCGTGGATTGAGACAGTTCGCCCACTTCGTTGATGTCGGCGCCTCCGACGAAGGACTTGGTGCCTTCGCCTGTCAGGACGACGGCAAGCAGATCTTTGTTCTGCTGTATTACGTCTGAGACCGTCTTCGGGACTGACTCGATCAGGTGCGAGGATAGAGCGTTCAGCTTCTCGGGGCGTGAGATAGTGAGGGTTGCTACCGTGCCGGTCTTACGGTGCGATAGGCCTGTTCTAATCGTCCCGAGTCGTTTCAATGCCATGTTGTGCTGGTAGATGAAACTGCCTTTTTTTTTTTTGCCAGGCTAATAGTAGGAGAAGGTTAGGGCATTTGCCGTTGTAGCTTCGGGGATTCGTTCTGTTCCTTTGTTTGTATAGACTGTTCGGACAGCCCCCGGGATTGACCCGGTCTATAGCCCACCTGCAGCATTCTGGAGGCTCTATTACTATTGATACTTGTACACGGCTCGTCCAACAGTGATGAATCCGTCCGCGGACGGATCAACCGCTGTGGGAACGGGCTGTTCCGTGCCCTATGCTGTGATGGTAGGGTCAAAACATACACCATCGCTACATAGCGAAACAAGTCGAATTTTGTGCACTGTCCTTCTGCCTTCATTGCAGTACACATATACACAGTTCCATGCCTGCTGATCCCCGAACTTCTCCACATCAACCGGAGTGCATCTCAGTTATACCCGGAGATCGATCTCCGATCGTCTATTGACAGATACATACGCTGACGGAGGTGACATGCTCTAGTAGACGAGCGGTCCCGATAATAATTGAAAGCATCATGTATTAAGAAAGGACGTGAGACGTGACAAACAACGGCATACAGACATGGCGGCCTAAAACATCTGCTTAAGCGTTGTGCCCAAACAATGCCACCTAGATATGATCCGGAGTACCCTATGACAGACAGCTCTTAACCACCTATTAGGCTGCCCTCTCGTATAAAATCCAAAAAGCAATGCACTCATTCCAATCCCTGAGACAAATGCCGTTGCTTGCCTGAGGATAACGGATAATTCTCGCTACTTAGTCGCGGAACCTAGACAAGCGCCCTACAATTGTACTGCCTTCGTAAAATAATAGTTATCAACAGCGGTATACGGTTGATCCCCATCACTGATCACGGAACACGTACGTTGTGGCTCTGTGAAATATGAGAACAGGTTATGGAGTGACATAGTGTCGGAAGGCGGGGATAGATCGCCTGCCACATGGACATCAACAGGTTCACTTGTCTCTAGCGACATGGGCGGATTCACTTCAACTTCCTCTCTCCACAGTGACGTTCCGGATGCGAGGGGGGAAAGTCTTTGGGTTTGCTTATTACTGGTAGCAGAGAGCGACTGTTCTGGATCAGACATGATGCCGTAGTCGACAGTTGACCACAGAGCTCTTAGATCCGAAGTGTCTAGCGGGTTATGGAGGGGCGTGGGCTGCGTCAGCTCGCTGAACCGAGAGCTAATAGACCAAAACGCTCTAAGATTCGATGCCTGTAGGCTCTGCGTAAGCAGGGTGAAAAAAATGGAGAGATACTTAAGGAATGACTGAGCCACCCACTATGAGCTTCACTGCGTTACTACAGCTTGCGGCGATGCCATCCAGATAACTGAGATCGGAAGTCAGGTACTCCATCGATTCCACGGACGACTGCGAGTACAATGCGTGAATGGTGCCTGCCACAAGGAGACAGTAACCGTAGAAAGAGGTCGAGGCGGTAAATCCCGCTTCTTTCGCAGTGCCGAACACCGCGCTGAGTTGGCCTGCGTGCTCGACTCCCAGGTTCAGCGCACTGGAGAACCATGTTGTTGGCACCTTTGTTGGCGTCAAGTTTGTCACGGCCTCAACTCGCACGCGCAGTAAAAATGGATGATTCAGTAAACAATAACAGAGATGGAACATCATGTGTGAGAAGATGATATGCGAAGCCGGCTCTTGATCGTCGTCATCGCCTCGCCTGCGGAGGTCCTGCTGGACATACCCCTTCAGTGAGTCCACAGAGTCCAAGTACGATTCATAGAATAATAAATCCGCCGTGATTGCGGCATATTCAGACTGCGGATTCCACGGGGCCGTCTCCTTGCTGGACTGTCGGTCGTCGAGCATGTACCGTGCACAGCGACCCAGGGTCCGGGCCATTAGCACCAGCAACGCAAATCGTCCTGGCTTGTAGGCGGACTGTTCATTCCCGGCGCCAAAATTGCCCAGAAGATCTGTCTGCTGCAGTACACCTTGCCGAAAGTCCCTTTCTTTGCCAGGAAGCCGGACCTGGCAGTCCGTGTCGAGGATGGCCGGGGGTCGTTGTCGCGAACATGAGACGAATCGGTCAAGCAGGTATAGGGACCAAAACAGTCGACGTCGTTCTTCCTGGTCTTCTACGAGCAATCCAGGATCCGGTTCTATCATTAAATGTAGGTCCTGGCTGATTCGCACCGCAAGGCCGATCTTGACCCATGCGGCCCGTCTTCGACCCACTGGAGGTGTTAATTAGAGTTGTTAGCTACTGCTAAGGCAAGCCTTCTCAATCCAACAGATTCCTCTGAAAATGGGTCCAAGAACTTACCGGCTGAATCGACGATGGCCAAGAGCGATATGGCCTGTACAACGGCCGGGTCGGCGGCGTCATCGGCAGCACAACCAGGGCTCGCAATCAGCTCCCACGCCGTCGCCGCATATTCTTCTCGCGCCTCGGCCTGTCTACCTTCGAAGTAGGGATCATCCGAGTATCGCATCGTGGAAGCCAAGAACGCGTACAGGAGATAGTCGGGACAGGTTCCAGTCTCGAGTCGCTGGCGAAACTTGGCCTCGTGGAAGAAGGCGTACGGTTGATTGTGGAAGCGGAGGAAGAAAGTGTCGCACGCACGATCCGTGACCGATTTCGGCGGGAGTTGCCTGTGAAGACTAGATGATAAGCCAAGTTGAAGACACATTGCGCGGAGCAGAAGGCCATACGACTGTCTATGTCTCTGTGAGCTGCCACTCGAGACCGAACCGGACCTTTCGCTGTAGGAGCCAGGGTCGGGGACTCTGATTGAGCTGGCTGACTCGTTGTCGGCTTGCTGCACCAATGTTTTCACGAGGGCCGGTATCCATCTTAATATCGAAGTCAATCGTTCAGTGCTACATGGGATAGCGGTGGGTAAAGCACCTACGACTGTAGTTTATCCAGGCGAGAGACTTGGGATTCTAGGGAACTCAACCGAGCGACGACGTCCGTCTAACTCGCAACAAAATGTCACCTCGAGCGCTCCAACAAGCCGGAAATAGGCTACTCACATCCTTAGCCAAGTCTATAGGATGATGATGCGCCTGGGCATCGTTGCTCCATCCATTATCGCGCAGGTAGCGGCACTCCTGGTTCAAGCGCTGGCAGAACAAGCACTTTGGCCGTCCGCCTGAGCATCGGACCTTCTTACGCCTGTCATCCTCCTCAGTTAACCGAGCCCTTGTGGTCACTGACAGGGGCTGATCATCGTACCGGCAGTTTGAGCACGCTTCCCGAACTCTCTTGACTCCTCGGGTCCGAGTCTGCGTAGGATCTGCAGGGCTGTTCATGGCGAAGAACAGGTGAGCTCCTTCTCCTGGGATAATTCAATACCTTAGTTCCACAGCTCCAGCTTGCAGGAAATTTCCTGGGATGGCCGAGGGCAACATGGGAACTGAGTGCGGAGTCTCTGCTTATACCTCGGGGAACCTTGATCGATCGATCGCGCATGTAACCAATTGAAACACCAGCGACAACTCTCAAGGGGCTCGAACCCCCGTACAAAAAGGTCTTGGGCGGTAGTTGACATCGCGACCGCTGACTAGCTTTGGTCGAGGACTCTAATCATACCAGCTTAGGCAGGGTCTGTCAGCGGATTCTTCCATCGCGATAGGACCTGGCAATAGCGGATCCGAAGTTGAAGACAGCTTGGTCAAATCCTCGAAGCCAGTTGAATGCTTGTATGATTTAAGTTAAGCCATAGCGCATCTACTGGTAGAAGCACGTCGCGAGCAATCGTTTGGTTACTAATCCGAGACAATGCGGACCATTTCAGGGTATAACAAAGGACCGGGACGAAGTAAAGGCACCTCAGCTGACGGACAAGCTGCATTTTGCCGATGTTAACGGTTTGATCAGGGCCCGACACTGTCTGATTGTTCGTCTAAGGCGAGGCATGATGCTTATGTCCAGAGAATTCTTTGAACAAAAGGACCTATGGCCGTCGAATAGCAATCTTGAGCACTCTGCTCAACAAGGAAGAACATACCTAGGAGTAGCATTTTGGCTCTTATCTATACTAACCCCGGTGGAAAGAGAGGAATCGAGAATTTCTAGCTCGCCATTCGGCGCTCTCGTGTTCATCGCCCGCTCTTCATACATATATGCACCTCATCCACAGAAATACAGGACATATTTGACCAATGCGCAGCAAAAGCAACAAGAAAACAAGGCAGACACTCACGCAGAGAGATATTGTAGTATGGTATAAATGCACAACCGACGCCGAAAGTGCAAAGGACAAGCACAATTGTAATGTACACATTATAGACTGCAGAGAGCATTCGGAAGCGAAAAGGCACAAGAACCAGGCAGCTCAATGTTTGCCTGAAGTTGTCTCGTACTTTCGACTCCAGGATGGCTCAGCTCGGAAGTCTTCTAGCCTGCTCCGTCCTCTGCCTCGATCTTCTCCCAATCGTCATCATCATCATCATCATCATCATCATCATCATCATCATCATCATCATTATCCTCTCGGTCACCTGGGAGGACCTTCTCTAATCCAAAGCCCCCAACTCGACCAGCTGGATCTAAAACAGAGTCGTCTTGAGAGAGTCTTTGAATCTTGGACGGCGGAGTTGGCTCATCATCCCCGTATTTCCAGTGCAAGGTCAATTTAACGATTTTGGCGCCTGATGGGTTCAGTCGCCGATAATACCCCTCGACAACACCGTCCTCAACCTGGAAGCCACGGGCTGCATACCAACTTAGCGCTTCACCATTCGCCTCGTGGACGTGCGCAGTGACCGTGCGGATATTGTAGTGTTTCACCAAATCAGAGACCTGGTCAGTGCTTGAGCTAACATTCGAGCCTGCCAATGGAGAAGAGAATAACAGGGAGTTGAGCATTGACGTTGCGACTCCGTTCCCTCGGTACGGGGAAAGCAGATGGAGCGTCTGGATGTACAAATTTGTAGGTTCCTGCTGTGGCCCGGGACTTGCATTGGCATGACTTTCTGGCTCCAAAGTCTGGCTCTGCACCTTCTCCAGCCGGCATCGAATGCCACCTATGACTTTATCTGTCCCAGAGGGTTTGCGCGCAGCGACTGAACCGGGCGTCGGTGGTGCAGTAATTGGATGGTCATGGTAGATGGCAGCACGGGATAAAGACGCAATAACCGGGTCTGTTATTGTTGCAGTGTAGAAGGAGTTCGGGTACCGAATGGGAAGTAGCAAGCCTGTAATTCGCGCCAAAGACGGAATATGTGCCGTGCTCACAGGTTCGACGGTGATGTGTGGGTGAGGGGTCGCATAGTCAGACGGGAGGGAGTGAGGGTAAGGAGCAGGTTGGAAAGCCATGTCACCAGTTGTCGGTGGCTTACGATTCGACACCGACATTAAAGAAGACTGAGGAAGTACTAGCGGTGGTGGATGGCTCGGGAGTCTGCTTTGTCTGCTATTGTACGCGCCATGATGGGGAGGTAAAGGGGTAGAGGACGCGCCGGTGATGGTCGGGGATTTGGATTGTTGAGCCTTGGCGAAGAACTGGTATGCCATTGCGACGGCCGGGATCAAGACCCACGGGTTCGAACCGTAGAATATGAGGAACTGGACGAGCTCCGAGGGCGCGGACGAAGTGTGTTGCTTGCGGTTGTACAGGTTGAGGCAGAAGGGGGAGATGGAACAACACGGAGATAAGATAAGATCTCAGATCCAAAGTCGGTTGTTCGTCGGCATCTCGCTGGCAGCGCCACGACTCGTGCTGCACAGGAGGCCCAGTGGCGAGGCAGAAGGCTCCCTGAATGCCGCTGGTCCAGTGTTCGTTGCTATTATTATTCATTGCCGTTCCTTTTTGGTTTAGAAATTCCCCAGCTTTGGCGGTGGTCCATCAGTGACGGCCGGCTATATGCAACACCACATTCACTTGGGGAGGTAAGGCCCACTGCACCCACGTCATGCCCGGGCTTTGCATTGTGCTGCCAGCTGATAATTCACTTTTCTTTCGCTGCAAACAGATCCGAATGACTTGGACAGCTTCATTCACAACGCTCCTTTTTGAGGATTGGACTTTTGGGCCGGCAGTTGGTGGATTTTGGGACTGTCCTTCTGCTTCTTCTCCTCCCAGCCGTCTCCTAGCCGTACTTTTCTCCCAACCAAACACCGATAGCGGATACATACATTCAAGAACAAGTTGGAGTGCATCATAAGGACTTCTGTGGCATTGTGAAGGGTGTGCGTACGTGTACACATTGTCAGCTTTGAGGCTGGGACCGGAGAGATCCGTCTATCCGCTGGAAAGGGTATTATTGAGAGAGTAGACGGGCTACGTTGGATCCTCTTGAGACACTACATTCGAGGTGTGCAAACCTTTCGTGGAAATTCCTTCGCTCGTGTTCCAGTCTCTTTGGGCGGACGCAATGTCCCCTTTACAGCGTTGAAACAGTACAAATATGACCGTTCAGGGCTAAGTTCTGGGTTAGATTCAACAGGCTTGTTAACCATGGCCGACTCAAATGGGACTGAAGGAAGAATGCCCTTTCCTTCGGGAACAATCGCAAAATTGGTGAGTTCTATGAATCTTACCGCTTTCGAGGTGTACTGTCCCTAGACAAGATCTGACTCTGATAGACGCGCGACATTCTCAACGATACGTTCTACAATATCATCCACGATATCGTCCTTAAAGCCCATCGCGATGAGAAGATCGCTCGCATGCGTTCGGCCGTGGTCATAGCCAGGCAGAAAGCGGAGGAAGAGGCCGCTAGACTCCGCCCAGAGACAGCTGGAAAGCCTATTGGGGACTTGGATGATCTTAAAAACATCCGTGTTGAGACTGAAGCCGTTGTGTTCAAAGATGGAAAGGCATTTCTCAAGGGCAATCCTCTGCACACGACCAAAGAGATTATTTGCCCTGAGTGTCGACTGCCTCGTCTGCTACATCCGTTGAGTGGCGAAGGTGCCCGCCCAGCGCCCGACGACAGAGAGTACTGCCAGAAGCAACCACCTATCATTAAACCGGGCCATGACATCCATGGGAATCCATTTGCCTCGGATAAAGTGAACACCAAGAAAAAGAAACAGACTACAAGCGCGAACACTCCAGCGTCCAGCCCGCCCACAACTCCTGATGGTTCCTTCAAACACGCAGCCCCGGAAAGGGTCGGATATCCAACGGTGAAATGTCCCAACTGCCCGAGATACTTTGTGACGACGAGGGTGGCCCAGCATCTGGACCGCTGCTTGGGCCTATCCGGTAGGGGGAACCGAAACAAGCCTCCGTCTGACAGCAATACACCGAATGGAGCCCCGCCCAAGCGTCCGTTTCCAGCTGGTGATGACGAGCTTCCACCCGTAACGAAAAAGAAGAAGCTCGGAGCGCCGAAGAAGTTGATGGGATCAAAACCACCCCCTCCCAGCAAACTGAAAAATGGCACTACGCCTGATATGATGACTGCTACGGACGCTGGCGGGGATGGCGATTCAAAGGGCCGAGCGAATGGCGACGCCAAAGCGTAATTATGTTCAATATTTCTTGATGTCCTTTCTTTCCCCTTCTCCTTTCCCTTCGAGCTCCTCGGGGATAAATGTCGCATACCGGGCTGGTTTCTCTCGGGGCATAGTATCGGTTTCTTTACTGGGGTTCCTTACTTATTTCCCCCTTCGCTTTACGACGATGTTGATGCATTGTACCATCTCACATCCAAGGTTGTACAGCCGATATCGCTAGCCATGCTACTTGATGTACTGTTTTTTTTTTACTGTTCTCGTATAGGCGTACGGGGCATGTCGGTTTCCTTTCTCTGTCTCTCTTGTTGACCTTCTCCATAGATGAAACATGGTGTACTGTAGAAAATGCTGGTGTCAATAGGTTCAAGTTACATACTTTATTTGATATTCTGTCCTGAAGTGGACTTGGCTGGTCAAATTCTTTAAGTTCAGAGAGATTATGCGGGTCTCTTTACGTCCGGCATTTTTGTCGCTGCAGTGGAAGCTTAGAAAGTCACTGCAGTTACAGATTATCCTTGTCAATTCACATGCATCAATTGTTGAAAAGAGCAAGATATAGCAAGCCAAAGCCAGAGCTTCCAGTGAATGCCCTTGAATACAACTGACAACTTTGGAATGCATTCTGTATATGTTCGTCAGCGAAACTGCACAACGTAGCCCAACTAATCCAACCCCCCGGGACCTTCCCCATTGGATCCCAATGGGGTAAGTTCTAGCACTGTGGGCATGATGATACAGCGAGAAGACAGTGAGCTGACTATTCCCAGGGTAAGAACTGTCAACATCGACTTCCGGAATATGTCGAAAAATTGGGTGCAGGAGGACTTTTACCACAGCCGGCCGTCCTTGAGATAAATCGTGCCCCAAAAACCTCAAACCATTATGTGCAGCACGGATAGTTGAAGTCAGTTGAGTAGTTCTAGTATGTAGAGAACAATATATATAGGCAGCTATTGATCTACCTTAGCACCAAGAGCGCCAGTATCGAAAGAACAAGCCTGAGAAAATTGGGGTTTGCTTCTAAAAACATAAGAATATAGAGTTGTCTCCCACTCATCCCTCCTCTGAGAAATTCAAGATGGCTTTACAGGATTCCCAATGGAAGTCATTGAAATCCTTCACTGCTGACAAGGGACCAGTTTCAATGAGAAAATACCGTATCTGAAAGTGGCTGGCCACCCACACATCCTAGAAGAAAGTTAAACACACTATAATAGGACAGCTACTTGCAATATCAATGCCATCCGTAGATCTCAGGAACGGGAACCCTACTTTGGAGGAACTATCGTATCGCCCATAGGGCTGCGTGAGGGGCTTTCTGGCACTAAACTCAAGACTAGTCGTACCATTTTAACGCCCTACTTATTTAAACGCTGACCCTAACCTAACTCTAGTTTCCTCAATGGTACAGCAGTCATGAAGACATCGTCGCACCTACAGCCGCCGCTATCCCAACTAATAAGCGTCATCAGTCTAAAGGCTAAAAGAGACGCCGCAAAAATTCCACGGAGAGGTCCAGGTCCTCAAAAAGAGGCGAACAGAATCTATGTCTACAGAAGGTCAAGGATTTTTATTAATGTTGAATACTACACGGGACTACCTGCGCACTAGAGCCAAATTAAAACATCAAGTTACCTTTATCAGGAACATCCAGCTGCTCTTTTATTGAGCCTAACTTGTCAAAATTTGGCTCCACTGCCATCCAGGCAAGGATAATGGTGAATAGTGACCACTGCGAGCGGATTCGGAAGCTAGGAATGTCTGGAGTAATACTCTGAGTGGCTACATTTGCGCCTGGTCATTGGGATGCAAACACGATACCTAAACCTGTTTTCAATTTCGTTATTGAGTTCCTAGAACTTGATGAACAACCATTATGGACTCGGGAAATCATTTGTATCTTCGGCGGCCTGAAGGATGAAGTACCATTGAACTGTTCTAATGAATCTGGACGCTTCCTAGATCGTACGTATTCTTCACAGTGGATAGACACGAATCACTGAAAACGAGCAAATTTAGCGAAACCTTCCAGTGCTGCAACATCCATCTCAGAAAGTCAGTTTCTTAATCTACCTTGTCTTCCCTACATAAAGCTAATAGGCCCACAGATCAGACATATGATGGACAGCAAAGGAAGCGCCCACGCTTGGTGGATGAAGATGAATCATTACCTCCATCTAAAGAGAACAGGATAAGGGTAAGCTCTCCTTTATGCTTCACTTCACTAATATTCTGCCTATAGAAATGAAGCATATGTATACAAACGCACCGGCCAGCAGTATAGCGAGATTACCAGAGCCGTTCAGAACGGCTGTCCAGAATAGTCGACTTGGAAACGGAAGCGAAGTAAAAATATGAAGACGACGGGATGCTGGCCAAATTTATTCTCGAAGGATAATAGACAGGATGTGTCTTTTGCGATATGGCGTGACAACAACGGTGGCTATCGCCTCAATGACATCTTTGGGCTGAAACTTGCAATCTCATCCTAGTCATCGGCGAGATACACTGTGGCACCTCTGATGTAAACAGTGTACCCAGCAGGAACGTTATATGATGCATGTTCAGTCGTCGGCGTTTCGTTGTCTATGTGTGTTTTGTAGTCCTCCGTTTGCTGGTTGTAGATGGAGAGATAGTATCCCTTAGAGCGTATCGTCCTGTCCTGGCCTAAGAGGGGAAATCGATGACTTGGGATGTCTCTTCTCGCCCAGCTAGGGTCATCAACATAATCTATGAAGGGAGAAAATCCGACAGCCGTGACTAAGGTTTCAATGCTCAGCAGATGCAAGTTTGAAGAGCAGCTTGTAGACACTTATCGGGACTCGATAGGGATACGGGGATCGCTGCGAGTTGTCAATGGCAACAAGGACAGCTGGACCCTGAGTGACAATCTAAAACAGTTGCAAATGTGCTGGACCTAATGATGTACATTAGAACAGATGCATTGGAGTGGTCAAGAAAGATGATCTGAAACCTGAACAACTCTCTGTCATGATACCCCTTCGCCTCAGAAAATATACTATCTAGTATTGAGGGGCTCTATTACCCCACTATTTCTGACTGCAATGGAACAATATTTTTCTGTCGATCAAATTATCTCACTTTCGGGTACAACCAGACTACTTTTGAGGTTTGTATCATTTGAGATGTGCTCAAGGTTTTCACCTACTATGTTCGAATTAAGTAGATAAGAAATTTGCTCTCAAACAGGGTGCATCCCTACAGCTGTCGGAATCAGACATGTGAATATGGGTTGCTAGATGATTCCCTACATCATAAGGCTACTGGTAGCAAGCAGACGGAAAATTGGATTCGTTGTCCAGCATGTGACGTGTACACAGTCGTTTGTCAACCATCAGAAATTAAGCTATTTCTAATGTTGGATTTTGCGGGGACCGCAGTGAGGTGAGTTTTGAGAACAACCCGATCACTGGGAGGGGCTTTCTCGGAAACGGCGTCGTCACTCGGCTAGGCTGAACTGACTGTCCAATAATATCTTAGAGATAGCTTAGCATTATCCCTTAAAGGACAGGCGAGGAGCAACTGTTGCCTTATCACAAGCATGGAACTTCCGGGTCTATCATGCAATATAAATGCGGGCTATGCCAGATGGACAGGCTACATTTTTCATCGTAATCAAGGAGCCTAGCTCATCAAATAAAAAATAAAAAATAAAAAATCCCATATTCCATTTCCTTGCTTCAGAGGCGCATCCTTGCACAATAATAAAAGCCAGCCTGTTGAATCCAACATACATCTGTAGAAGATCGAAGGTATGAAGGTCCACAATAATGTATGATTTGAAGGCAAATACCCTGTTACTAACACAACATTTTTGCCTAGATCCTTCACAATGGCTGATTAATCCCAACACGAAATAACGGAGGCCAAGAAGGTGGATATGAAGACTCTTCAGCAAATGAGCTCCTCAGCAAAGGCAGCCAAAGACAACAGGGAGAGAATCAAAAAAGAAAGGGCGTTACGCATGTTGGATGAAGCAGTCCGGGAGGGCCTTGAGAGGGAAAACCAGCAGAGCTCCAGCTGAGGTTCCAACCAGTAACCTATTCCTTGGTTGCTGGACCTATGTCAAACAACCATCGATCTCAAATTCGTGTTGCAGTTGGGCATCATATTTTTTTTTGTCGGCAAGTTTGCGTATCAAAGGGGTCACAATGTTCTGCGCCCAATACCATGGCATAATCTCGTGAAATGCATCGTGATCGGGGCATTTGTCAATAAATCTTGGTTGGATCTCTCTGTCGAAAATCGCGAAAAGCCCGGTCGGGCTTGACAAGGCAAGGCTGTACCAGAAGGTTCCCTTCGTCCAGGCTGCGCCCATCACATCTGAGAGTTTTTTGCTCCTATGAGGATAGTATTGCTCCTCCTCAGTAGCAAGAATGTCCATGAATTCTATTCGACGTTTGTTGTATTCATCAGACACGATCCGATCCACAGCCATGGTGGTCAGCCAGTGAGGGGGGTGGACCATTTCAATAGGTAGAGAACATCCCCATTCAAGGTCAACAAGCGACGTAATATGCCAGTTCTCATCAACGAAAATATTGCTTTGATGTAGATCTGTTAATGAGAAAATAAACGGCCCGCGACGAAGATCCCGAGAGAAAAATAATGGAAATATTGCTCGCATAGTTGTCAGAGCTGCTGTTTGATAAAGGTAATCCGCATTGTCATTTATTGCATTTGGTTGATTGTGGAGCCGGCTATCGTGATAAGACAGAGTATCTACCACATACGAGTCAACCGTGGAGTAGGTATAATCTCGTGGCATATCTGTTGGAATGTGCTCATTCTCCAGGTCTTGAATCCCAAGAGAGAGGGGCCGATTTCTAAGGCATATGAATCCGTGGTTATCAATCACAAAAGATCCAATTCTTGGGACGGGTATCTTATACAGGCTCAGGAATATCCTACTAAGATCACGAAAAAAATTAGTCCGTAACTTCACATCATCCTGCTTCAATGCCCAGGTAGATGACAGCATTCTCCCCTTTGTTTCCTCAATGTATTCAATTAACAAATAGCCAACATTGAGGTCTTCATTTTTGGGCATCCCAAGCCAGCGCTGATGACGAATATATCTCGAAGGGGTTTGACAACCGGCAAACAGTAGTATACGGCGGCGTAAATATTGCGCCCAGCGGGTCAAGAGGGGAAGGCTCTCAATTCGGGTAAACTAGACCTAAGATTAGTCGTTGATATCAATTGCAGGGTTCTAAGAAAAGCATACAGTTTCCCCGGAAGCCATTGCAAACCCATAGAGACGAGGGATTGGGATGTCAGGACAATTCTCTTCCAGCCAAGCGTAAGTTCCTGCTTCGCATCGAATTTTTTCATCTCCATTTCCAGGCCGAAAATCTTCACCAATACGATACGGTAGAGGAAATCGAACAAGAACACGGTGCCCGAATTGCTGTCGCCCTTCACGTTCTAGAATAGTAACTGGAATACACACATTAAAGCTTCCGTGGAGCCAGTCCCCTGTATCGGCCACTTGGCATGCGTCGGTAGATCGCAGGTTCAGGTGATGTGCAACAATGGCTCTAATCCAGCAGCGCTTGCTGTCCAGGAGAGTAAAGAATTCGGCTTCCTGGTTGGGGTAGTTTAGTTGATGTAGGATGTTGACTTCCTTATCCTTGGCGGCGGAGTATGTTATCTCCTCGCGAAGCAAACGTCGCTTTTTCGGCATGACAAAAGACCTGATGAAGGGATAATAAAATGTCTTCTTGTGGAGAAGGCAAGTTTAAGAGATGATACTTTTAAGACATGAAGCGTCTAAGAGAGCATATGGGGCGGCAACCCCTTGCACAGCCACACAGCCACACAATTGTCGATCGGCGATGCTGTAACTTGCCTTCTCTTTTTACCAGGCAACGCTGCAGGGAAGATCCCGAGGCCGTGAGGTGCCAATTTCTATTTGGATTTTCTCTGCTTAGCTTCTATCCACTTAGCTGTTTCCATGCTCCAAAACCTCATTCATGTCTTCCGAGCTTTTGTCCTGGGGTACTCCCCGCCTCGCACAGCTCCTCCCTCTGGACGATGAATCTCTCCAACAAATCATCACCTACTCTGCGGGTCTCTCCAAGGAAGCCAGTGCAGACCATTTGAAGAATCTTCTTAGTGACTCGCCAGCGGCACTCGAGTTTATCTCCTCGTTCAACTCGCGGCGGGATGCGTCGCGTGACACCACCGATAGCGGCGATGGAAATAGAACCGGCGCAAAGAGGAGCAAGAAAGCGAAGCACCCGTTGCACAGTGCTGGGCCTGCGCGCCAACCGAAAGGATATGGTGATGTAGCGGGTGGTTATGTCAAGGCTAGCAGAGAGGAGGACTACATGTCTGCTTCTTCCTCGCGGGAGCGAAGCAGGAAGGACGCTGCAGGAGTATCAAATACACAGTCATCATTGAGAGAGCCGGCTCTTCAAGCACCTATGAGCATGATTCCGTATACCTCTTCAGCGCCCTCATCACGGAACCAGTCTCCCGCCCGGCCCAAGTCAACATCGACAAAGAATGCCCCCACTGCAGCGGGACAGCTGATATCCGATTTCCTACCGAATGTGAAGTCCAAATCGACTAGGTCGACGCCTCGACCCCCCGCCGCCGCCGCCGCGTCGGGAACTTCAACACCCTCATCGTCGTCCAAGGGTGGTGCCGTAACAACCAATAACATCGCCGATTTGACCGCCGCCATTGCCGCGCTAGAGGTATCTACGAATCCTACGCTGAGCCAGGGAAGGCGGAAATGCAACTGCTACGCTACGATCCATCCGCTGTTCGCACCGGCGCCGAACTGTCTTAACTGCGGCAAGATCATCTGTTCCCTGGAAGGACTCCAGCCGTGCTCATTCTGCGGGACACCGCTTCTATCGAGCGACGAAGTGCAGAGCATGATTCGCGAACTACGGGCTGAACGTGGACAGGAGAAGATGCGCGCGCATAACGAAAGCGTGCAACCGGCAGGCCCCGGACTCGGACCTGGGTTCGGGGGATCTTCGTCTGCGAATGATAAGCTCGATGCTGCGAGAGCCCATCGCGATAAACTCCTTCAGTTCCAGGCGCAGAACGCTCGTCGCACGCGAGTTGTCGATGAGTCAGCCGATTTCGAGACACCGAACGTGGCGTCGACGCTGTGGATGAGTCCCGCGCAACGGGCACTGGCGTTGAAGAAACAACAACGCATCCAGCGGGAGATGGAGGAAAAGGCTCGACCGGAATGGGAGAAGAAGAAGACCGTGATGAGCTTGGATATCACAGGCGGCAGAGTAAGGAAGGTGTATCACACGGCCGCCAATCCTGCAGAGTCGAGTCCAGGTCCCAGCAGCGAGATCGAAGCAGAGGAGGAAGCGGCCGAAGAGGAGCAGCTCAGAGCTATCGAGACCGAGTCACCGAAACCAGGCAGCAGGGAGGCGTTCAGCAGGAACCCCCTCCTCGCAGCAGGTGGCCTATTTCGACCTATCTGGAAAGCACCGGAGGGAAAGCGACCCGACCAGGGCACAGAAAAGGAGACGAAACAGACCTGGCGGCGAGTGCAAGACGACCGGGATGATAATGAGCAGTGGATTCTGGACGGAGGATTGCATGGCTATACCAATAGTGAACAACTGGATAGCTCCTAGGCAGGAGACAGAAAGAAGTCCGGCCACGAGTAATTCTGTAGAGTGACGTGCACCTCCGCACATCCGGCAGTGTGCCCTACCAAGGAGGAGGTAATTAATTAATTACAGCCAGCGGAGCGGCACGGAGGTGGAATATGGGGTAGAACAGTGGGGCATGAACCAGGACCTCACTGCGGAAATTCAAACCTGGTAATTGCATTCCAATCAACTGCGGACACGAACGTGAGAACCACACAACATCGAACGGCAAATATCAGCTCGAGGCACGGACATGATGACCTCGGTATTCTTTGTAGCACTTCACCATCCAAACCCTGTCACCTCAGTTCGGCTACTTCTACCACACAAAATGCCGTTCCTCGCAACTCCCATGTCGGCAAGGGTTCACGGTTCACCACCCTGTTTGTTACTGGCGTTTCACGTCCGAGGTTAACTTGAAAGAAAAGAGTCTAATTATTGATCATCGAGGCAAGCTGGAACGGCTGCCCCCGGGAAAATCGAGGCGGAAGACTGCGGTAAAGCTGCGAGCGAGCGGCCTGAGCGTACTGACTCGCCCTGATGACTGACTCGCCCGAGTACGCTGGTTGATGTAGCGGTGTTTTGGCCACGTCTTTTCCCCCGGTTATCATAGCATTACTGTCCCCCAGCTTGGTACATACCAGGATGGATTCCCGACGGATATAACCGGTAGTTTGGAGGCATTAGTTATTGACTGCGCAAGGTGAACATGACTAAACCGCCAAAGGAAACAGATTCATCCGTAAGGTGAGCATAGTATTATCATATCATGGACAATACGCAGTATGAAAAGCTACTTTCCATCTAAAACAATTACCTACATTAAGTGGTAGCTATGTCGGTGCAGTGTGCCAGACCACAAGCTGGCGTATCCGATCAATCCTGTTGATAAAGTACTGCACCGGCAGTTGCATGGTGCTACAATCATAGACATCAAGAACGCAATGGGCCCCCCACCCTATACACAGGGCTTTCTTTGCAACCCGCAGTTCCTTCTCTCCTCCAACTTCGGCTCCACGGTCGACGGAATAGGAGGAATGTCTCGAAAGGCCAGCAGCCCAACTTACCGGGTAGTTCTGCGCTTTCCCAAAAACGAAGGCCGGTTCAGATGAACCCAGATATCATCCGTCAAGTAGCTATCCGTCTTGGCGACGAAGATGACGATGACAATAAAAAAGCAGCTGTAAACGTTGGCAAGCTCCAGGACGAACCGCCACGATTTCAATCCCGCTTCAGGAACACTGCGCAGGAGCGGCAGTACAGCAAAAAGGTTGAGATTTGGGATGGCCAGAACCTTGCCAACTAAAGGCGTAATCATTGGCAGCAGGCGGTTCACGAGCGACTTGAGGACATCATTGTTGACTCCTACGTCGGTCATATCGTCCTCGATGGCTCCTTTGATTTCACTTATCAACCTCGGAAAGTACTGGAAAAAGTGACAAAGTTAGTGCTGTTATTGAGATTACCGGAAAACAATAGACTCACAATGCGGAAGAAAATAGCCTCTAGAATCGTCATTAGCAATCATGATAACCTTCGAAGTAAAGAGAACTGGAATACGTGAGAGAAAGCTTACCAATAATAGCAAGGCCAAGGTTCCGGAGTCCAGAAATTATACCAGTAACAAGGCCGATATCCCTCTTGTGAACAGTCATAGGCGCTGAAACGTAGCTGACGGTCATTGCATAGCCTAGGCCAATACCTGTGAGAACCAGAAAGGCTCGCATTCCATTTATCATGCTGGGCTCCGCCACAGAAAGACAGGAGAGGAAGATCATGCTCAGCCAGACACCGCCTACAATATGCAGCTTAATATGCTTTGGTCGAATAAGCGCAAATGTGGCAAGGACATAGCCAGCAGTCAACCCAGCGCACCAGCAAGTCTATAAAGAGAAATGATGAACATCCCAGCTTGCTTTAGGGCAGTAGCGAGGAGCTTTACTCACTTGGAACCAAGCACTCTTCATCCCAGTCAGTTTATAGACGGTGACACTCTGCACGAAGATGGCAAGAGAATAGAACCACATAACGAAAGAAGTAAAGGCAGCAATAACCCCCTGGGATAGGGTTGTCCAGCTGCGAAGAAGGTAGACTGGGAATGCAGCGTGGTCATTTCCAAGGTAATATTCTAGATAGTCCTAGTCAGCATCCATCCACGTAGAGAGACCTACGAACAGGTGGATCCAGAGACAAGACTCACCCCATCCAATAAAGAGAATCAGACCAGCACCGCTGATAACGGTGACAGCGATCACCTGAGGCGTACTCCAGGCTACGCCTTGTTAGCACTTGCATACTTTCCTGAAACGGGTGGCAATAGATCAGGGTAGACGAACCATAAATCAAGATGCCCCACATGAGAACGAACTGAAAAACCGAAATGAATGTTGTAAGGGCAACCAGTCCAGCCCAATCCTTCTTTTTCAGCTCATCAATCACAGATAGTCCTCCATGCAGCTGGCTGAACGTGGGTGGGAAGTAGAAAAAGAAAGCGAGAACGAGTGCCACGAAAGACAGGATAGCATTCAGGGAGAAGCACCAGCGCCAGCCATCACTAGTATTCTCATTGAATGCCTCCGCTGAGGATCACATGTTAGATGCTTTTGCTTGTAGAGGATGTATAGGCTAGAATCTGTACTCGACGTACCAATTGCAGGACTCATCGCAAGAAGTGGCGCGAAAGTAATCATGCAGGCTCCAGCCACAGTGAAGCGATGTTTAACGGGGACAAGCTCCGCCAAGTTCAGAAAAGGGGCAAGAATCTGTATACCAGTGCCGATTCCAATCAAGACACTCAGTCCCGTTGCAGTAACAGGCTCTGTTATCCGGCCCGCAGCAAGAAAGCCGACGAAGGCAGTAAGATTACCAAATAAGAAAATGTACCGGCGACCGATAAGATCAGACATTCTGCCAAAAAGGATGGTGCTGACAGTCTGTGAGAATAGGATAGTCGGCCATGCCCAGTTCATGGCAGGAGGTCGGCCTGCAGAGGTTAATTATCAGAATGATTCTGTATCCAATTGGTTTGAAAGGAAGGATATACCGACCGAGAGCGGTTGCAGTGTTTCCTATGTAGCCATTCCAATGAGGCATTGTCCCTAAGATGGCTGGATAGAACGCAAACACACATGCCTTTGGTTGTAGAACATTAGCACTTGCCAAAGAGTACAGCGTAAGAAGGCATTGAGTGAAAAGTGGACATACAAAGAATACGCCGATGAACTGCTTGTCGAAATAGGAAAATTTAGGTTCCCAATTTTCACCCGCAGGCTGCGGGCTGGGAGAATGATCAACCTTCTTCTCAATATGCTCCGGCGAAGTGTCGCTAGTGGCAGAACCGCGCTTCTCCACTGCCGGGTTTTGTTTCTCTTGTAGCTCTTGTTTCTCAGACATGGTGACGAGTGACAAACTTTACTGTTTTTAGGGATACTGGGAGCAGAGCCCGGTAGTGGATGGGCTAGGTAGGCTGGTGGTGATTGCCAAATGCAGACAAATGGGAGGCAGAAATCATTTGTACAAAGAACAGGGGAGTGAAGAGCAAGAGAGCTTGATATAGCCCGCGGCAGGCTGGAGGAATGGCCGGGGTTATAACTGCACTTCCCCAAATGATCGACCGGGATAGTGTTAACCAGCATTGAGTTCGACTAGTCCAAAGTATCTCGGTAACTCTCACATTGAATACCCCATTGTGCCTCCGCTGAGCCGCGACTGGCCGAGACGTGGTTTGGTGATAGATTCCAGGGTAAGGTCCACTCACGGGCAACACCTGTTGCTTTCCATCGACTTCAAACCAAAACTCTTCCTTTTTTTTTTTTTTTTTGAACCCTGTTAATGGTATATTAGCATCAGCGATCCCAGCTCGCTTGAGATTGCCATTTCAATTATGCCGGAAATTTAACTGCGTGCGGAGTTCTGTCCTGTCCTCCACTAATGAGACTGTCTTGCGTGAAATGGATGGTACTTTCACACGCTCATGATAACCGAGGAGTCACTTTTGTATTTGAAAACAGAGGAAAAATTGTCCTCTAAACTTTGGTTGCAGGAAAGCGTCCCATGTCTTCCGTGTGCTCTGCAGGACCGACAGCCAACAGGAAGTGAGCTGCCAAATTTGGGTTCAGCAGCACTGAATCATTGTCCTAGCAGTGCAGTGTCAGCGCCTCTGTCCATTACTGTTTAGTCACCATAGCACTGTAAACACGGGGACCCGTCGTCTCGCCGAACGGAGCAAAGCAATTATATATATAGTCCTCGCTAATTTTTCTTGTCGAATGTCAGCTAGGCTCACCGTGGTGTCTGTGGTATTTATTGTCAGGTGCAACCACTGCAATCAGCAACGTTGCCTCTCAAAGAGCTCAATTCTGGTTAGCATTCTGTGGATGTCAGAAATTTCCGCCACACCAGATCAAGCGTAGTGACGTCTTGTCTACCTGTCCACGTTAGATAGCTTCCAAGCCTCGTGGGCCTCAAAGCAGGGCTGGAGCCCCAATCTCTGGTCTCCACTTCAGTTCGTCTCCAACCCGGACAAACTGAACGTGCGCCACATTAATTGATAGGAGATCCAGGTGTATTCTCGCTATTTGGATAGTTGGTCCATCAATAATATCTTGGACTGATTTATTTGGTAGATGGATATTCTGCTGTGCTGGATGCTGCTGTTAATGCTGACGTATGTGAAATTGTTCCATCCGACAAAAACGCATACAAGGCCCCAGTGATGGAAAGGCTAGCAAACTCTATTCAGAATGCCTGAGAACGGTTGACTCGTCCAAGAGGTCGCGGCGAGAAGGCCAGCGTTCGTTCGAAAGGAGCATCGGCGGTCTGAGCCGGCACATGACCAGACCCCGGACTCTATACCGTTTGCAGTTTAGTCTGCTTTCTGCTTTTGGAAAATGGGGTCCCAGTAATTAATTAATATTAATTGGCAGCTTCCCCGGATATCTTGGGTTTCCCCGGAACTGGCGCCTGCGATTGGACTAGCACCGTCGTTTCTACCTCTGTTGATTCGGTGGCCTTCTTAGCAAGAAGCTGCTGAAGGGAGTGCTATCCCTGGGCGACTCAGATATTTGGAGGAACCTGAAAGATGCCAAAAGAGGATAAGCAGTTGCAATTGGCGAACGCCTCAGCCGTGTATGCCGACAAGCTCGACAATAGCGTCGAAAGGACCAGCGCACTTCAACCAATCACAGCCCCAAGACTAGCCGATTCGGGCTGGCCGCGGACCGAGGGATTAATAATTATTCAGCAGTGCGAATGTCAATCTGAGCCCCCCCGCAGGGAATCTCGTACGGAATGTGGAGTACGGTCCGGGGTAGCTCGTACCCGTATCCGATCGAGTAAACGATAATACAATACGTATGATACGATTCTGCTAAAGTAGATACTTTGTATATATAATGGCCCTTTGTCCCGGAGGCCGATCGTCTTCTCCACGAGTCTCTCGCACACGCCGTGAAGCGGACAGACGGGGCCTCCATCAAAAGGATTGCTGTATGGGGAATTCTTTTGGCGCACTGCAGACATGGGGTCTCAACCATTCGACATGCTGATCGCGTTCAGGCTCTCTCTCTCTCTCCCTTACTGGATGATCTTACCTTGATCTGCGATCTATCTACCATTTTCAAGCCAGGGCCGTGCGGCGTGGTCAGTACCATTGCAAGTTGAAATGATGTGTGTGCCCAATACTGCTCAGTAAATAATCAGATTAAGCTCGAAGAAAGACCGAGAATAACCTAGATAGTCGTCCAGTTCAGCATGAAGTTCAAGGCTTGTAGGCGGGCTGTACCTAGCTATGTGAAAGCTGTCGACGGATTTCGGGGTGTAGATAATATACTGATACTGTATTTGGTGGAGTGAGACGAGAGAGGAAGACGCTGCTTGTATTTATAGGACTGAATAGGCACGACCTCCGATAGCAGCAATGGTGGAAAATGACTCTTACTCATCCAACCGGATGGAGTATCTCGTCAACGGACCCCAGGTGTATGCTTCTGACCTGCTATGGGCAACCCGTCGACTACACTGCAGAGGCAAGCTCAACTGCTGATTCAAACGCTCACAACAAACAAAGCAATCACGGGGAATTGAGATCCGTTACTCATCTGTAATCGTAGGGGATGTCCAAGCAGCAAAACTGGCTAAGGCAAAGAACATGGTGATTGCTGTGAAGATGGTAAAACCAGGTCCAACGCCCGCAGCGTTGCCTTGCACATTTTCCTTGCCATGAGCATCTGTCTCTTCAGAGACTGCACTTTCAATTACCACTATGAGACACTTTCATGCGCCTTTCATTTTGACCAAAGCAGATGTCGCATCTAAGGTACTACCCAGTATGTCGGCCAAGAATAACTATTTTTACTCCCTTATCAACGTCAACCCTGCAAGGCGGGGGTCCAGGTCCATCAGCTTACCAACTCATTCAACCATTCGACAAAATACTGCCTATAATGACCGACTGGGCCAACGAGGGAAGCACAACAGCATGTTTCGACGCGAAGAGCGGCCGAAACTAACCGGTCATGCAGCCTGTCACCTGAAAAGTTTGACCTTGTACGCAAACAAGGTCGACATATATATATCAAGTATGTAGTATCAGTAGACAATCAGCGACGAAATTTCGATTTCTTCCTAGACTTGTCTCCCTACAACAGTTGTCTTCCCCGCATATTGACGTTGGCGACCGTTGGTTCTGCGGGGTTGCGCTTTTCGACGGCTACGCCCGGCCTTTGATCCAACCCCCCTGTACCTGTTGCTTCGATTGAGTGGAATATGCTGGTCGATCTGCATTCAGTCCTGTCGGGGCTATCGCTCAACGGGATTGTCGCGGTGCTGGCATTTACTCTGGCGTGTCTGGTACGTTTTGGCATCAAGACAGGCCATGCGCTTATCGGAGCTATTGACTTGACGTTGCCAACGACAGGTTCTCATATACGTCTCGTACAACAGACTCTTCCATCCCCTTCACCACATACCCGGTCCGTTTCTCGCAGGAATCACTCCCTGGGAGCAGTTGTACCATGGACTCAAAGGCGACCGCCACCTATGGCTCCATGCTCTCCACAAACGATATGGATCGCATGTGCGGGTAGCTCCAAATTTCGTCTCCGTCAATAGCCAACGGGGGCTCTACGACGTGTACGGCCACGGGAAAAGGATAAAGAAGGCTAACTTCTACAATGCTTTCCCTGCAATCAAAGGGGTGTACAACACACACAACGTCATTGATAAGACGGTGCATGGACGGAAGAGAAGGGTCTTGAGTCAGGCCTTCTCCGACCAGGCTCTCCATGCCATGGAAGACGTAATGCTTTTGCATGTGAGGAAGCTCTGCGCCGCCTTGGCGGAGGAAACCAGCCAGCAGGATCAAAAGGGGGCCGACGCAGTCTGGAACCTGTCTGATTGGTTTGGCTATCTCACTTATGATGTGCTAGGCGAGCTGTGCTTTGGGAAGAGCTTCGATATGCTGGTTTCGACTGGTAAGAGAAATCTGGGTCATTTGGTGGATAGAGCTGCGAAACGCCACTATGTGGTATGTGGTGCACATCGAGCGGTCCAATGACGATTTCCGTGATTATACTAACTGACAAAAAAAATCTGCCAGTGTGGCCTTTGGATGCCTCTAGACAGCTGGCACTTGGACCAGATCTTCATCCGACGGCTCACCCGCGACCGTTGGAATTTCATCATGAACAGCCGCGCAGAAGCCAACCAACGAGCCAAGGAACGCACTGAGGCGGGACGTGATTCCAAAAGGGACTTCTTCTACTACCTCTTGAATGCCAAGGACCCTGTTACGGGCAAGGGCCTCTCCACCCCTGAGCTGTGGGGAGAGGCCAATGTATTGATGATCGCGGGCAGTGACACGACCTCGACCACGATGGCAGCGACCATCTTCTACCTCGTCCGAAACCCACAGGCAAAGGACAAACTGAAGAAGGAGGTCCGAGACGCCTTCCAGACAGTAGAGGAAATTGTGACCGGCGCTAAGCTGAACGCGCTCGTGTATCTCAGGGCATGCATCGATGAAGCTCTGCGTCTGGTCCCTGCAGTGCCTGGGGCGATTCCGCGGGAAGTGATGGAAGGTGGTGCGGTAGTCGACGGGGTGTTCTTGCCCGGCGGAACAAACTGCGGGACCCCGACGTACTCCATCCATCGACAGGCGCAGTACTACCGAGAGCCCGAGTCGTATATCCCTGAGCGGTGGATCGACGGGAGTACCTGCCGGACGGAGATGGACTCATGGCAGACAACCCGGGACGACCTCGAGGTAGCACGGTCAGCATTCTGCCCGTTCAGCATTGGACCGCGAGGGTGTATTGGGAAGAGCATGGCCCTGATGGAGTTGCGGTTGACGATTGCCAGGCTGATGTTCCTCTTCGAGATTGACCTGGCTAACCGCGACGGCGAGGACTCAAGCGGGCACCTCGCCTTGGTTGACCATTTCACGGCTGAAAAGGTTGGACCGAACGTTTATATTCATAAAAGGGACCCCTCGGCAGCGTAGAGCCTGTGTTATTGGTTGTTAAAGTGTTCGTCTGGCAGGACTTGCGCGGAGGTGGATCGCGGACCCGTACTGCTTGACTGATGGTGGAGACACGGCGATGTCTTGGCGATTGTTTGGCCGTTTCCTATCAAATACGTAGCCTTTCTCCTGGATACCGTGGCATCAGCGCCAACAAAATAATAATCAATCGGTTTCTCTCATACATTGGAATCGCAGAGCGTCCTCCGGGATCATGTTCCGTGCTATCTGACACCAGACCATGCTTCTTCTGGTCCCAGATAGACGACCATGCCCTCCCCACTAACAGTTACCTTCATTCAATCCACGATCCTCAATATTGTCGCCAACGTCCTCGCCCAGCTAATAGACCAGTACAAATATGCGCACAGCAATAATGTACGTATAGCACGTACATAGCACATACACACATATACATACCTACCTAAGGTATATATATATATATATATATATATGCGTTTGACCGTTCCAGCTAACAGAACAGAAACCATTTATATTCACGCTCAACACCGCCGCCCTCCTCCAATTCACCATCTACGGCATCATCATCGTTCCCATAAACTTCGAATGGCAAAGATACATCGAGGCCAAATTTCCTGGCTTCCCGCGACCTGCCTTCGGTCGCGTCCGGTCCTGGTTCCGATGCGGATTCTCGCGACTTCTATCACTCTTCTCTAGAAGGTCCAGGAGCGAAGATACCGCTATTAGCGATCCGATCGAGTTACTCCCCACCAAGGAGAGGCCGGCGCGAACCGCTTCACCATCCAGCTATGGAAGTGGTGGTGGTGGACCGGTTCCGTCTTCCTCGGGAATGAAGAATTTCATGACCAAGTTCTTTCTCGATCAGACCATTGCCGGGTTCGTGAATATCGTTCTCTTTATCGTGTTGATCAATTGGTTGAAGGGGATGAGCGCGGGCGCCATCCTCGGACTTGTCAAGGAGGATTTTTATCCTATTCTGCGGGCCAGAGTCCTGTTTCGTCCTGTCGTGTCCGCGTTGATGTACACTGTTATTCCTATGGAGAAGAGGGTGGTATTTGGGAGCGCTTGCGGTGTCATCTGGGGGATCTATTTGAGCCTTTACGCCGCTGTTTAGAAGCTCCTCTTTCATTTCTTCTTTCCCCGATTCGCATTCTATATTTCTTCTTGCATAAGCGACCGGTTTCCTTGTCCTTTATTCTCTGATCAGATTCAATAAAGCGAGCCTTGCCTGTTTTGAACATCCTGAGTGCAGTAGATCCCCTTGGTATTATTGCCTATCTCGTTTCGCATACAACAGTAATTATACACCATAAGGACTCCGCACGTTTCACGCCTCTAAAGCGGTGCTAACGCGTCTTGCGACATACGCACACCTGCCTCTCTATGCTCCACGCTCAAAACACCATTCATGCATCTGTGCGTCCAGCATCCAGAACCAGATTCCGCAGAAAGGAATCGGGACCCTCTTCAACCGCGTGGCCCTGACCGTTTGCAGCATGTTTAAGATGAGGAAAGGAAATGATAGCAGGCAATCAATGGTATCAGATAAAAACGCGTCATACTGCAGCATGTTGCATTGAAAAGAAGGTGGGGGGGGGGGTTGAAAGAGAGCGACTGCGAAAACCGCCGTCACGGATTCTGAAGTCCGGTCAACTCGCTTCTTCTCGCAACCAAAGCAATCAAGGCGGCTCCAACACCACTGCCATCCTTAGAGATGCCAATCTCCACCTTCTGCTCTCCTTCGGGGCCCACTTCGGGAACTTCGCGCAAGGCTTCGCGCAGGATCCCCTCGAAATTCGGGTAGTATTCAACGAGGCTTCCATCGACGCCAATATCAACACCTTCCTCATGCTTTAGGGCACCAGTAGAGATGAGAATGGCGGCCAGCGGCACTGCGCTCAATCGACTGGCACGCTTCGCAATGGCACCAGAGACGATCCTTACAGCTTCACGCTCCGCCACGCTGGGGTTCTCGATTTTAAGATGTTCTTGCAAGATGGTCTTGATGTAATGGAAATCTGAGCTGGTATCTGCTTCAACTGAGCTCAAAAAGCTCGTGTCAAGTCCCCACTGCCTAAACAGACCAGAATCCTCAGGAAGGATGACGTCCGAAATTGCGCTCTGCTTGAACAGACCAATCGATGGTTCACGATGCATGGAGAGCAGAACAAGGCGCAGGATTTCGCCGAGGAACATGCCCGAGACCCGCTTCTCGAACATCTGGAAGCCAGGATTGACGCTCGCCGCATCCAGCTGCTGGTCATAGATGGTGTTCGGCAACACTTTCAGGTTGTTGTCGAAGCTGCCCCACTCCGTATTGATAACCATTTGGCCACTTTTCTTGTCCCAATCAGCACCAACCATCGAGTTCAGCTTCGTGACCTTCTTAAGATCCTCAACGTAAGCACCATTAGTACCGGTGCCGAAGATGGCGCCAATTAGAGTGCCCTTCTTTCCGACCGACGTGTAGGAACGTGCCATCAAGGTCCCGACGGTGTCGTTGACGAGAGCCGCAACGCGTACGGGAAGATCGAGTTCGTCGATTGCGGACTGCAAAAGAAGGCAGACATCCTTCCCCACTGCGTCGGGGAGATCGAAACCCTTAGTCCAGCGGATCAGGGTCCCACTGTTGATGCCCAATTGACGGACAGGAAAACTAAAGGTGAAGCCAAGTTCAAAAGCATGCTGGGTCGAATCGCCCTTGGCACGTCGTTGCAGGTGCGCTTCAAAATGCTCGTTGTGGTGGATTCGGAGGAAGGCCTCGATCTGCCGGGCCAAGAACAGGAACAGATCCCGGGAGGTACCGCCGCACATCTGTTCGCGAGGGATCATGAGTTTGGACTGGGTCATGGAGAATGTACCGTTTCCGTGTAGATCCACGGAGCATACGCGGAAGTTTGTGCCGCCGAGGTCAACGGCCAAGTATAGACCCTACCAGGAGACGGTTTCTGTCAGCGAACAGAGATCCGGAAGAAGAGGGATAGGATGGGAGAATACGCACCTTTTCGCTGCCATCAGGAATAGACGTTATGAAGGTTGGAATCTGGCTCAGCGTGGTGCCTTCACAGGCCAGGCCCTCGTCCATCTCTTTGATGAACTCGGCGACATCACGCCTAACGCTTTCTGCGGGGTAAGCGAATAGGCTAGCAATCCGCTTTGCCTCGTCTAGTAACGCCGTGGCAGTAGACATTGGTACAGACTAGACTGGTACTCGAAGGGGTTGGGACGAGAGGAAGTAAAGAAGAGTCAGAAGAAGGAGGGGCCTTGGACCGGAGTTCTTCCAAGGGAGGGGCAACGGGAGAAGGATTACTACTGCGCGTTTCTACTGAGGAGCATTATGAGAATCGCGGCGGAGAAGTCGGAGGACTAAGTGACCCCGGGGGTATGAGATCAGATTAAGTACCCTGAGCAGTTATCATTATGAAAATAATACGACTGCAGCTTTTCATAGATGTGACCTTCCAGAGGCTGCTGATCATCCAACAGGAACACCGGGTTCACCGATTGACCGATTGGCACCGCGGTTATGTGGAGTTACCACCACCACGGGCTCCGTCGATGCCGATTTCAAATCGCTCCTAGCTATTCCTACACAGGAGGGTGCGGCATTGGTTGTTTGAAGCCTTAGATACCCCTCGTTTATGCGAGGGGAGTGTCTGATAGTGACGTAGTCTTTTATCTTAGCACCCACCACGTGGATCTCTCTCTCTCTTCGCCCTGAACATCATGGAGGGGTTGGCCAGTCCGTCCACTTTCGACGTCTCTTCCACTATCATCACACGAGCTGTCCCGCGGATTCCATGCGGGGAATCGGCCATTACGGCCGACAGGGTCACGCGCGTCTTCGATGGCTGAAGAATTCCTCGTCTTCGCCTCCTCTGTTGCCATTGCCGCTGTCGTTATGGTGATTCACGGGAGTTGCAGTGCCTGCGAGGTCATACTGGTTGCGACGCGGTACGGATACGAAACCCTCTTCTGCTTTATACTGGCAGTAGAGTGGGGTCATGCCTTATAGAGTACATGGAGATCGACGCGAGTTACAGAGAACAACATGGCTGTACAGTGAAAACGGTACCTACAACGCCATCTTTGCAAGTCAACGGCAGAAACAGATGGCGTCTCCCCACGTCGCCTTCTCCATGTTCCATTTTTGCCTCCTTCCAGCCCTGGTGCCATTACTGTCCTTTAGATCAGCTGATTCTCATATGCTGTAAGACGTAATTCGCAGTGATAATCATCTCTAGGCAAACTAGTAGAGGGGTTGCGTGAAACTGCTACCGTCGTAGGAGTTCGATAAATTGTGCTATCCGCGACAGTTGGTATGATCAACTGAGCTGACAAGAAAAATGCGTGCAGCATAGTCTAGACAAGAAAAGAGAACTAAATTTCCACCAAGTAGAGGATGTCTCCTGCGTACTGTCAACCTGCACAATTAAGGCCCCATTGTCCGACGAAAATGATCGGGACGAGGTCACGTGATGACAGCCAGGGAATCTGCGGTCCCGATCGGCGACGGAGCTCGGATGTGAGGAAGAGCATTGAAATCGACAACGCCTTGCGCTTCGCGGTCTCGCCGGTACCATTCTCCTCTCGTGGTCGATACACCGCGTAGGATTGGCCTGGGAAGCGAAAGGAACGAAAAGAGTCATCTCAAATAAAATCCGTTAGACACGACACAATGGGCGCTGGTAGCTCCAAGCCCGACGCTTCTCAGGCGTCGAGGCATGTTTTCTCCAGGTACGTGCCATTCGCCATTTGCTATAGTTGCAGGTCGGGGATTATCCTTAGATCTGTTCTTTTTAAATTTTTGTGCTGTGCTGTCGTGTGTCCTCCCCCATTGCTCAGATTGGAGCATTTCCAGAGCAGCAGAGGAAAACCATGGCATGAACGCAAATGGATACAAGGACACGCTTTGGATCTATGCGGGATGATGTGGACAAGAAAACGAGAATCCAATTGACTTGGCCTTGCTGACCGTTGACTACTTCAAATAGCACATCACCGATCCAATTCTCCTCGAACCTCGTCGAAGCCCTCCAAACTAGCTCAGAGGTACGTAATTGAATTAGAAAACAGTCCTACACCACGCATAACAAGTGCAATTGACAAGAGCCCAGACGGACTCCACGCGCGCCAAGACCCTCGAACTCCAAATCCAAGCCCGCGTAGCCGAAGAACTGGAACGCATCCGAGCCCGCGAACAGCAAACCCTGCAAGATATCGAGAAGCGCCTCGCAGAAGCCAAGGCCGCAGATGTATCCCCATCGGCGCCCCTGACCAAGTCACCGTTATCATCTACCCCACTGGAAGGCTCTCTGGACTTGGATGCGCCTCGGATTCCCTTCGCGGGTCGTGAGTCGGCGCCCGTCGCTGCGCCGGCGGCGGAGACACAAGTCGTTGCTTTCCGCGATATTTCGAGGGACACCGTTGCGGGAGAGATTGAGCAGCTCCGGAGTAAGCTTGAGGGGCGCAGGAAGTTGCTGGAGCTTCCTGGGGATTTGGAGAAAGCGCGGAATGAAGTGGTTGGGTGTTTGCGGCTGAATGATAGGAGGCCGTTGGATTGCTGGAAGGAGGTGCAAGGGTTCAAGAGGGAGGTTGCGAAGTTGGAGGAGGCATTTGTTGATCGGATTGTTGGGTGATTTTGCATGGTATTATCCAGGCATCCAGGCATATTTTTTTGTCAGTTCACACCCAGGCCCTGAACGAGGGTGTGTGCCTGTGCTCACGGCAGAGCCTGTCCAGTCTATGTATCATTGTATTAGATGTTTGGCAGAGCGTTGATATACAAATTTAAAATCTTCGTTCGAAATCTTAGTGTTTTGAGTAATAGGCTACGTATACACTCAAAGAAAGGCTCACAGTGCAATCCCCTCCAATTCCAATGACAGACCTCAGACAACTTCCCAGTTCCCCAACCTGCCAACTCTCTCCCCAGCACCGCGAATAATACAAATCGTCTCCCTTCTTGGAGAAGTTTTTGCCGCCTTTCCCCGGTGCTGAACCTTCTTATTCTGTCCTCCGCTCTTCCGTTCCTCATCCTTGCCAGCATTCTCTCCTAGAACCTTCCACAGCAGGATTGACCCGATTCCCGTCCCCCTTCCTTCAGAGAGGTTATAGTTGCCCGTCGTGACGAAGCCGATCAGATCTTCTTCAGAAGGGACGGGAAGATGGTCGTCTCTGATATCCTTCTCTTTATCTGAATTTGGCGGAGATAGCAAAGACGCCGCGAGACGTTGCTGTGCTTCTTCTCGCGTTAGTGTTGACGTGGGAGAGAATCGCGATCCGTCAGATGGTCTCTGTTTTCGTTTCTGCGATGGTGTGGATGCGAGATCCAGCCACTTCTGACGGAGTTCGGGGTTGGTGGTTGGGAGACGGTAAATGCGTGCTTGGGGAGTCGGTGTTCCGCGGTTCAGAAGTGAGATTTTGACTGTGACCAGGGCGGTTCTAATGTTGGGGTCGGAAGAGAGTGAAGAAGATGTGGAATTACCGAGGAGACTGTTGGCCACGTCGGGAGTAAGTTGACGAATATTCAGTGGTGGGACCGCATCAGACAAAGCTCCCTCTTCACCAGACTCGTTTCGTTCGTCAGAGGAACCTTTCTCTCCTCCCCCGTCGACTGCCCCATTCGGTCCTTGCACAAGTCTCTCCCAATCACAAGCCCAACCCCTCCCCATTTCACCTTTTCGGCCATTGCCCAGGTCGAGACTATCAAATTCGATTCTCCGCCCCTTCGGCTTGCGCTCCCACTCCTTTTTCGCCCTTTCTCTTTCACGTATATTCCATTCCCATCCTGCTCGCGTCCCCGGAAAGTCACCAGGGAACCAAGGCTCTCCAGCCTCAAACGCAAGCTGTTGCTGCTCCTTCAGGCCGCCAAATCGTGGAACACTGCCACTTGAAAGTGGGTAGTACATCAGCGAGTACCAAACTGGCAAAACACACTTCCAAGGAAGGAGGACGGTCCAGGTCCCCGGGAGATTGTTATTGTTGCTCCCGCTGCTGCTGTTCTTTGTCAACCGAGCTCCTCCTGGCCTTGACGCGAGGAGAACCACCGGGATTTCGGGGTCAGTGGGTTGATGGGGAGGATACGTCCCCGGGCCAGCCAGGGTGCGTCGGCGGTTGATAGCTTTCTGAGATGATAGATGGCGAACAGCGCTTAGGCGTGCAGGTCGGTCGAAAAGGGCAGATGGATTTTGAGTTCTGTCCGGAGGCCACGACGACAGTAAAATGGCAAGATTATTCAAGTGCGTATCGTCGGCTGGAACAGCAAGTCTCTGGGGCGGGAAGCGAAGTCGGGGATCGGAAATGGAGAACGCAAGGAGCGCATTTTTTGGGAGAGACGAAGGATTCGTGACGCCTAGTAAGGATAGCCATGTAGATTCCGGAGTTTCTACCGAGGCGGTTTCCTTTCCATCAGTCTGTTTGGACGGATCACTCACCACAGGTTGCAGAGTAGCAATCAGCGCTTCTGTTGCCCCAGGGCCTGTGATTTCAATACTCCCGATTTCGAAACGCAGATCCTCAACCATGACCGGTGGATTCTGTCTCTTTGAAACTCCAAGCAGAACATTCCATAGCTCGAGGAAAGCAGACGGATGTACTCTGATAAGAAGTCTCTCTCGATCCTTCTTTGCCATCTTTCGCTGCACCCTGGAACTGTCGACGTCAACCATTTCAACGTCTTCAGACTTTGATCGAGCACGCCAGATGAGCGTAATGGGAGCCAGAGGCCTTTCCAGTCCGTTATCCCCTTTCTCGTAGGCCCAAGTCTCAAGTGCCCTTGTCCCGGCTCTCCATCTCCTCCCTCGAACACCCCACGCCTCCTCCCCATTGACGCCTACACCCCTCAGCACAACCTCCAGAGCCGCCTCCGTCCCTTCCAGCTGAATAGTAGACATATAACTCGTATCCCACGCCACAGCACCCCTCGCCCCTCTCGCCCGATGAGACGGTCTATAGCTCTTCTCCGTCGGCGACAGCGGCACCGCAAATCTCCACAAAGGCTCCTTGGACGGGGTCATATGTGCGCGCTTCGCGTGGAACATGTGGGTGGGTAGCCATGTCTTGTTTCTCTGACGTTTCTGAAACTTCGCGTCCGGACGAGGCGGCCGAGAGAGCTTGTTCTTCTTGATCTTCGGCACTCGCGGTGCAATCTCAAAGGCGTGGGTGTCGGTTTCTTCCAGCTGTTTCTGTGCTTCTTTGTCTCGCTTCGCTTTTGACGCTGCTCTTTTCGCTTTGGTTTTGGCGTTGAGTCCTTGTAGTCGTCGGGCGGTTTCGAGGCGGATGCGCATTTGCTGCGTCGGTTTGCGTCGTCGGGCTGTTACCGTGGGTGTATTGTCTTCGATCATCTAGTAGAGGAACACAGTGAGATCTCAGTAATTGCCCGTGTCTAAATTTGCAGAAAGCGAAAGTGGGGAGCTGATGGTCCGACTTCCATCCATCTCCAAAAGAAGCATGAAGACCAAAGCATACCTCCCTTTTCGCCCTTGCTCGCAGCCTCTTCGGAACCCTCTTCACATTATGGCTAGCAGTCCTCCTCCTCAACGAGCGGGGCACTTGCTGAAACGCACGAGTTGCCAGAGCCGACTTGGACCGCTTCAAGCCTTCCTCCAGGGACCGGATCTCGAATTCCCGGGCCCCGACGAAAGCAGCGACGTTGAGCTCGCCCGTCGCGGACAGAGCGGCATCTGCGGACTGTACGGCGAGGGTACGCGCATCGTACATTTTGGCGCGTTTGCGAGACGCAGGGGAAGAGTTTTCGGGTCGGGACGCGCTCGGGAGAGCGGCCTTGCGCTTCGAGGGTGGGTTCAGAGCCATGTTTGAGGAGGGGAATCGAGGCCCGTCGTTAAGTTTGAAAAAGGTTTGAAAGATGCTACTCCGCACAGACGGAGGTCGTCAAAGCGAACGATGGATAGGGCTGTCTAGCGTGTCATGGGCCCGCACGATGTGCACTGTCCTCCATACAACCACAGGGGTGCACCAATAAGAATAGAGAAGTCTAGGCTTTATTCTTCAAAATAAAAATAAAAACAAAAGAACGAATCTTAAATCTTCGATGACGACGGTTGTGGGTAACAATATTGTATTCAATCTCTTCTAAGGAAACCGAACGATTGGTCGTGCATGCCGAACACAGGGCTCAGCGATTCATTATCCCGGGTAGAAAAACCCCCGCAGAGTCTCTAAGTCTAAAAGGTTCCAGGTCTAAGGTTTACGGAGTTATTTACAGATTCTTGAGGATGGTGCCGGCGTCGGAGACCTCGAGGATGTTCTTCCCGCGCTCCTTGGCGGCGTAGGTGATCTTGCCGTGGTCAATGATCAGACCATAGCGACCCGTGCGGCCCTCGGGATCGGACCAGCCGACACTCTTGGAGAACTTGGCCTCTGGGTCGGAGAGGAATAGCTAAAAAGCACATATGTCAGTTACAAAAGCCAGCGCAAGACACAGACAGGAAAACAGTCGAGTTAACGCACAATGTCATCTCCGGTGACGTTGTTGGCTTTGCCCCAGGCGCTCATAACGTAGGCATCGTTGTAGGCGAGGACGGCCACGACGTCGACACCTTTGGCCTTGAGCTCAGGGAGCCTCTCAACGTACTCGGGGACGTGTCTAGCGGAGCAGACGGGGGTGAAAGCGCCTAATTGCAATGAACGGAACCAGTCAGCAGGGAAAGTTCCAAGGATAGGACGTTGGAAAGAGCGCAGGTGCTGAAGGAAACGTACCGGGAAGGGCGAAAAGGACGACCTTCTTGTCGGCCCACTCCTTGGACGCGTAGTAGTTGATTGGGATACCGCAGGCAGTGATGTCACCCTTCTCCTCAGACCAGGGGATGTAGCTGTGCAAAGGCATCGGTATTAGCTCGCTGCGTTGACAGGTGTGTTATGGACGGATAGTAGCATAGGCGTGTTGAGGGTGTATAACGGAAGGTGGGGAGGTTGTTGGAAATAGGCCATGAGATGAGACAAGATGAGGTAAACTTACGAGAAGACGACGTCGGCGGGGAAGCTGTCACCAACCTTGAAACCGGACATTTTGAATAATCGAGTTGACGCGAGGGACGATGGAAGCTAAAGATCAGAGGAAGAGACGGAGATTGGGACAGGAAGCAATTGACAGTCGACAGGAGGGAGGAGGGAGGAAGTAAAACAGGGACAAGAGGGGCAGCTGGACCTTTTAAATAAGGACCGTGGACTGGTCGGAGGAGGAGGAGGAGGAGGGGCAGAGGGGCGGCGGCAGTTCGACGCGGCCGATGGATCGTTTCCATGGCCACCAATACCCAGGTAGCCACGACCCGCCGTCGACCAGGTCCTCAAACGAAGTCGCTGCACCCGGCGGTCGACGATCGACGGCCATGTCGATGGCAGCCCAATGATGCCCCGCGTCGATGTCGCCAGCGCGGGTCGCGAGATACGGAAAGAAAGGCACGGAATGCACTCGGAGCGATGTATAGCGTATTATCAAGAAGACCGCCCGAGAATCGGACCCCGTCCCGCCTCACATTATTACTGCCTAAGTACCTGGGTAGCACCTAGTTATCAGGGCTAGACCAGGCGTCTTGACAAATCTCCTATCTAGGCAATTAAGCATCCGCCGTCTGCACGCTTGTCCTTAAAATTTAAAAATAATTTTTCTCTTTGACTCATCTTCTTTCTCCAGCCGCTTTCGAGAAGCCGATTATGTACCCTGCTAGGTACCTTTGTCGTCGGCTGGCCGATCGGTCCCTGATTATCTTTCCCGTCGCCACTGAAATTCCGTTCTAGGAGTCGCTCCGCCGTTTACGTTAATACCTACCTAGGTAGGTACCTGGGTAGTCAGAGTAGTACCTGCTTGCAGTATTAACGAGAACCCATTATTCCTCCGACTGTCGAGCCAAGTCAAGAGTCCTGTGCTGTCGGAGAAATGAATTAAAGAATCGAGCCCGGACTTCTCTCCTTGTTCGTTGGTCAGCATTGGCACGTCCTCGGTGTCCGTCTCCGTCGTCTACGTACCAATAATGGTACCGATATCTTGCCGATCCTCGCGTAGTATCACGACGCATCTTCCATAGAAGCGGGGAGCTCCAAAGAAAAACTATCCTGTCGCTGCTACTACGCCATGCCATGGCCGCAAAGCACCCTCTTGAAGAGTAGCTCATTGTCAATCGTAAGGCAGCCTCCCTAAAAATCCGATCCAGTCTTGAGTAGCAGCGTTATCTGCTCTAAGCATTAATCAAATAATACCTCATGTTCTACACCTTGAATATTGGTCGTTTCAAGTATATTACAGACTCTCCTGCGTGAAGTCTTTCCCTGTTTCAACCAAGTATTGGGGGAACTTGCGTGCAGACGGGCCTACAAGAAAGGCGAGAAACCCGTAAAATGAGTCACTTGCAGACGTGATCAGACTGCAGGGAGAAGCAGAGTCAACTTTCAATCCAGCCTGCAGGGCAGTAGAGTGCGAGAGCTGGCCCACTTAGACCTGCACTAGGTTTTCGTACTCCAGTGATAAGGCTGACCGTATCCTATCCGTCCCCTGACGCAAATATGATCTCTCCCTCGAGCACTTTGGTCGCTTCCATCTAATCGAGTACTCCATATGCTCACCATCATTGCTGAATTTACTTGGCGAGGATCTTCTTCTTTCTTACTTGCGTAGTGCTTGAAGTCATGCGCACATTCGAAAACTGATGACGTAATGGTAGGACCGAGACCATACTATATCAATGAACTTACTAGCTGCTTATTGCACTTATTCCTTCAACATAAGCCGGCCTATTTTCCCGGGATTTGGTGTGTTTACCGGGATTTGAAGCGGCTGTACCGAAAAGTATTCCTACTCTAGCTTCTGAATCAGTCTCGACTCCTTCCAACATTAAGACTTGCTGTATATATAGCACAGATCAGTGGGTAATATTCCTGGGCTAGGCTGCCTCCCCCACCGAAACCATGGCCGACATAAAACCCCCTTTCACTGAAGAGACTGCAAAAAAGAAAGTGAAAGCGGCACAGAATATGTGGAACACACAGTAAGATTCTCTTCCCCTGGATAACGTTTCGTCCCTTTTTTCGGGGGGTTTGCCTCTTGCCTTACGTGCGGTATTGTCATACAGGGATCCCGTTCGAGTTGCACAGGGTTACACACCTACCTGTATCTGGCGCAACCGGACGTCATTCTTCTCGGGAACTGAAGCAATTGTTGCTTTTCTGAGAGCGAAATGGAGTCGTGAGTGCAGTTACCGACTCCGAAAAGAACTATTTGCGTTCACAGACGACCGAATCGCGGTCCAGTTCTGGTACGAGTATCAGGACGCGGAGGACGGCTTGCGTTGGAAGAGATGTTATGGTCTCGAGGACTGGACTTTTGACTGGCAGACGGGGAAGATGCGCAAGAGAATGATGAGCGGGAATGACATGCTCATCGGTGCCGATGGGAATGGAGAAGGGAGGTGGTTCGTGGACGGTGTTGACGTGGAAGATGTCTCAATTGGAGAGGAGCATTGGTGAACATAGTTTGTCCTGGATAAAGTTAGTTAGTGTCGTACCAGTCAACATCCATCTTCTTTCCATTTTCCCCTCCGGCTGATAGCCTTCAAAACCTTACAGCTGGTCTGCTTGGAACAGGTAAGGGCAACTGTTTACTTCTTTGATCCTCCATGTTGTACGTACCATTTATTCTAGGAGTTGAACCAGTCAACCTGCTGAAATCACACTCAGTGACTGAAATCTGAAACAGAAGAAAGTAGTCAATACTTTCTTTTTCATCAGGGTAGTACACTCCCCTTGTCGCGCAGCTGCATCCCGTCAAGTACGTCTCTGGAGTACGACACAACAGTCATTGAAACAATCAATCTGAAATGACCAGCCTTTGAATCAACTAATAATCTCCGCAATAGAATGGCAGCTATTGGGCGGACAGGGTGTGACCGAGTATCTTGCGGAGAGGAGAGGGAGAACGACTGGATTGAATTGCCGATGCAACTTTCTTGACAGCTGCAAGATGACGAACATGAATCTGGTTGTCTTTGGTATATATTTAGCGTGGAAGGATCTCTCGTTGGTTATTTCGCTGATACTTGCTCCATCTATCTGTTCAGCAGTCTCTGGGTTTCGTACCCATTGGGAGCTCACACTTTCGTGGTATGTAGACTTAGTAGGCGAGAAGAGAGGATCATAATAAAAGCGCAGTTAAGTTCCGTCATGACCTCCAGGTCGACTGTTGCAGCAGCCCAGAACATCGCACCGCTTCATTTGGCACTGTGGAGTGCCTTGATGTCGGGGCCCTCGTCCTGAAACAAGACGTCTTGATAAACAAGCCCGTTTTCTTCATTTGCATTCCACAACGTCTGAAATACGTGCCAAAAAGACACCACTGCCTCTCGATCCTCAATGCTTCTTGTACAGCTGAGGGTTCCTTGGCATGTCTGTCGATTCTCTCTCTCTCTCACCCCCTCTCTGTCCTTTCAGCAAACCCCTGCGAGCAAAAAAACTCGCGAACTTCCCAGGTCCCCAACCCACTACAACCACCTCCACGTCGACATATCTCACATATTGCTTGTTGGGCTTGCCACCCTGTCATTTTATCTCATTACCACTTCTCTCCCTTGTTCATGTCATTTGTGAGCCGCTCCCAAGTACTATTGTACAGCTGGTGAGTTCCCCCAAGTGGAACAAGCTCTCTAATCAAGGCATCGACCGGGTCTCTTATAACTACTTCTTACAGCAGATCTACGGGATGCAATTTCTTGTCCATATTTCGTGTTGACAGCTAGTTCTCGTGATCCTTCTACTCTTTGTGGAGCAACTCCTACGTTTGCAGCCAACCCCCAGTAACCATCCCCACAACACGCTTGCAAGAGCGCAAGACATCTCTCCGTCTAATCATCGTCTAATCATCTTAGTGTTCTTTTGTCATCCTCTCGATAATATGCTCCTGGATCAGAGGACCGAGAGATCGAGCACTGAGAATAAACGCCGACCCCTAGCTGAAGTGACAAACAAAGCGAATAAACAACATCCCAGTGCAGGGCAACCACGCGAGGAACTAGAGAAGTCAGGATCACGAGGCATCCCCGTGCTGCATATCCCAATTGCTTCAGGAAGAGAAGCGGGAACTCGCCCTCTTACCACGGCTCTTTCCGTAGCAGAATCGAATAGGAAGTCTATTATGCCCGTGGCCCCAACAACGCCCGGGAAAGGGAAAAGGAAAACACACATAGGCCCATGGCAACTAGGAAGGACGCTTGGGAAAGGATCCACAAGCCGTGTCAGACTGGCAAAGCACTCGATTACTGGCCAGACAGCCGCTATTAAAATTGTATCGAAGAAGTCCGCAGCAATGGTCCAAAGCGAGAGTGTCGTGGCTATAGGTCGGAACGCAGGTGGTCCTACATCAGAAGCGAGACAAATACCGTTTGGGATCGAGAGAGAGGTTATCATCATGAAACTTATGAACCATGCAAACATCATCAGCTTGTATGATGTGTGGGAGAATCGAGGAGAACTGTGAGTATCAAGAAGAAAACGGTTGCCCTGGCTCTTTGATGCAAGGCTTACTGAGAATTTAGGTATCTCGTTCTCGAATACGTCGACGGTGGAGAACTCTTCGATTATGTTTCTAACAATGGGCCTCTCCTAGAGGAAGAAGCAGTTCGACTTTTTCGTCAAATCGTCTCTGCAGTTTCGTACTGTCACCGGTTGAATATCTGCCATCGAGATCTGAAACCCGAGAACATTTTGCTGGATTCGAAACACAACATTAAACTTGCCGACTTTGGCATGGCTTCAATTCAGCTACCTGGACATCTACTGAACACATCATGCGGAAGTCCCCATTATGCTGCCCCAGAGATCGTGAGCGGTCAAAAGTATCGTGGTGACAGGGCGGATATTTGGAGCTGCGGCGTCATCCTATTTGCACTACTAGCAGGATACCTTCCATTTGATGGGGCGGACATTTCAAGCACACTTCGCCTGGTGAAAAGAGGCAAACTTATCATACCATCTTCGTTTAGCGAAGAAGCCTCAAATCTTGTGCAGCGTATTTTGCAGAAGGGGCCCGAGGATCGAATTGAGACCCAGGATATCTGGAGACATCCCCTTCTGAGGAAGTATGAAAAGCTTCATCAAGCGGTGCTCCCTCAGCCACCACTATCTACTGCAGACTGCGGCCCTCCTCTACTCAATCGCCAGGATATGGATATCGACATCTTGAAAAATCTCCAGAGGCTGTGGCATGGTGCACCGCTCGAGGAGCTTATTGGAAGATTGCTGGAGTCGAAGTAAGTCGCAATGATCAACTTACCAAGACTTACCAAGCACCCCTGGACTCTCCAGGAGTCAGAGTTCTTTCTGGTCACAGTATTCTATGCGCAAGGTTTCATGATTAGCTAATTATACGAGTTAGCAGGGTTAATCACGAGAAAGTTTTGTACAATGCATTGAGGAGGTTCAAAGAAGAACAATTAGAAAATTACCAAGGAAATCCTCTTGAATACTCAACCAGTGACTACCATCACATTCCTGGACAAGTATCTCATGCTGGAAATCGTACCTGCCCGAGTAGCCGTGGTTTACGCCATTCTCGGAAACACCCTCCACCTCAGGCCAGCCGCCTCGTCCGACCTCCCATCGAGACCAAGTCTTCTTCAGCTACCGCAAGGTACTGCCCTCACCAATGGCCACAAGCTAATTACTGAAACTCAGTCTGAATATTCACATGCAGCTAACATATGTCCAAGTCCATTGGAACCCAGTGACAAGACTCGTCGAGTTACCGCATCGCATTCCGTTTCGTCGAACAAGGAAGACGTCTGGTTGCCCAGCTCCAAATTCTCGATATTAGAAGCTAAGAGTGTGAGAGGCAGCTCTGTTAGATCTCCTCAGTCCAGATATTCCCACGCAAGCTCCCGTCGGTGTATCAACAACGCAAGTTATTCTCGTCCTGCCAGTTATCGACGAAATGTGTCTTTTCGCTGCCCGCGGTACCCTGCGCAGGTCAAGAAGGAAAGCTCACAAGGCCAAGTTTCGGACATTGGAAGCTATCTGAGTATAGGTAGTTTGGAATCGGTTATCATTGACAATGGAGAAGTGGGCATACCGAGTAGTCCATTGCTGCCGGCACAACCGACGGTTGTTCGACGCGCCGGTCCTACTATGGAGAACGACCTGACGCCGAGAATGGCACGAAACACGAGTTTTGGTTGGAAGGATACGGCCAGAAGGTTATCCCATGAACTCAGTCAGATATGCGAAGAAGCCTTCAACGGTAGTTCTTCGTCCACATCCTGTGCGAAGAGCAGCTGTACGGCAAGTGAAAGCATTGCTGCATCTGTCTCACCAGCTATCATACCAGCATTTCCCAAAGCACAATATCCAAGAACTACAAATAAACCACTACCCCACGCACCACTCGAATTACCCGCTTCTTCCGGCATGAAGGACTTGGCCGATGCTCGCCGCAAATTGGTTGAGAATTCCGCAAAAGAAGACCCTGATAGGATCTCTACTCATCTTTCCGGTGTATTTTCTCAATTGGATCGTGTGATCGGACGAGAGAGAGATATACAGGATGCGTCTGAGAATAGTGTTCCCGTTCGCCTACTCCCTACTTCTTGCACGACATTGCCGGACGGACCGGGCCACCTCCCTGTGATAATGGAAGAGCAACTTGTTTCTGAATACCGTACAAAGGCCGTGAGCATTAGGCGGGGCTTGCCAATTGCGCCATCACCGCCAGCTCAAAAGAGTTCCGCTGCATTCCAGAACAGGAACAGTACTGCGCCGTCCACGATTCGCCTTGTGCCTCATAGTTCTCCAAGAGACATCAATACTCATGTTGTGTCTCATGACGGGTTCAACACGGCGGCAAAATACAAGGATCTTGGTCTGGCAGTGGAAGAGCGCTCGCTTAAGAAAGATTGTGAGAGTAGCGAGCGTCCGCCAAGCCCCCGTTACTCCCAGTACACTGGCGAGCGAGAACGTACCGAGGAGAACTCAGAGGCTAGAGATCAAAAAGCTAACGCAAAAACCTTTGAGAACAAAAGATGGTCATGGCTCAAACGAAAGCAGCAGGTGGATGAGAAAGTCTCCAGCCACCTCTTGAATGAGGAGCCTCGAACTGCGACGGTGGTTGTACGAGAGGTCGATGTATCTGACGAACTGGAGCCTCTTGTACCGAGGACGCCTACAGGCAAGCAGAAAGAAGGTTTCTTTACCAAGCTGATCAAGAAGATACCCAGGAAAGAGACCCTTCATGTACCAGCAGGTAGAGAAACCTCCCCCCCTTTTTTTTCCTTTTGTTTCCTCGATTCTAGCTAACGGAAACAGAAGAAACTATTGCTAGACTCTCTCCAAAATGTACGGAAAAGGCTATCTACCCAGACACCGTGAAATCCAACCACTCGAAGTGCAGACGAAACGACCTGGCAACGACTTCCATCGAACGGAGCCGGAACCATAACAACCATAACCAGAATTGGCTCGTCCGGTTTCTGAAGATAAAGCCCGCTATCAGAGCAGTAGCCCTGAACTCATGCAAGATCAGGGCCCAAAGAGACGTGTACAAGAAACTACTCGAGTGGAAACAGTACGGTATGGAAAGTGTCCATTTGGACAAAGGGAACAGTTTGATTTACGGGGGGGTAGGACACAACAATGGTACCTATACGATCATTGCACAGCAGACCACTGATATGAACTGAGCTGACATCTTTTTCTTTTCTTTGCACTACTAAGTTCTCCACCTCCGACCCGTCGAATTCTCCGCCGAATTCTACACAGTCCTCGAGCACGGCCAACAAGCGAATCTCTCCGTCGTCCGCTTCAGACAGGAACGCGGCGCCGCGTCGACATTTCACAGGGTCATCGACACTCTTTGCGTCATGCTCCGAAGACGGAATATGCTGATTGATGACCCCGTTCGCGCAAAGGATATGATTATGGTTCTGGATGAGTTTCGTTGATTGGATGGTACAGCGGGTGATGGAGACTTTTTTTTTTTTTTTTGTTTGAGGTTGGGTTAGGGTTCGGGAGAAGTTCCCGCGGCATGCCTGTCCCGTCATCGTGGTGTTTGTCCCGTCGTGTCGTCAAATACGCGTCATTTGGCGAGTCGGATCTATCATCACCGTTGATTCAAATATCCAGTCATATTTTCTTGTCTGTCTACTGGGCTTACTGGTTGTCTGCTGACTGATTTTGTCCGTGTATTGATTCAGGTCCCGTCAGTGGAAGAGATAAGATAGAAACATGACGAAATGACAGTCTGGCGATTTCAGGAACAGACCGGAGTAAAATGCCAGCTGTAGTGTCCGTATGATTTGACCGACTAAGGGCTGCATTGGAAATAAATACAATACAGAGAATTTAAAAACAAGACTTAGTACCAGGTAGGTAGGACTCAGTACATTCGTGGGTAATTTACAAACAAGAACAAAAAATAACAGTGAAGATAACAGGACGATAAATCAGACAGCCTCCCAAGTATATAACGCATCTAACAGATGAACAGAGGGAAAGAAATAAAAACATATCAATCAATGTAAGCCTTCCTTTTTGCAAGATAAACGAGACGGGAACCACCGAATGACAAAAAGCAGGCAATTCTTCCAGTCTGAGAAATTCTCGGGGCAGGGAAGACATAACACGGACGCTCAAGCACAAACACGATTGCAAGGAACAAATAGCCGCCCGAGATGTTAACGAGATATGCGAAAGGGACAGGACAATGGTGCAAAAGAGCTTCCAAATCGAATTTTGAATCTCAAGCTGTGCGATGCCAAAAACAGGTAAACTGGAGACTGCAACCTCTCTCCAGGATAGAACAGTCCATCACACGAATGGCCTCCCAACGCTGCCGAGAAATCAAGAACACAGCCTCCGAAAGGACAATAACACCACGTGAAAATAACCGCAATCGAAATTCCCCAGTCGCGGGAGTAGTGTAAGGTACGATTTGGAGGCCGCCCGGTAGCTGTCATGGTCAAGTCCGAAAGTGAAGACAAGTGGGGAAACAAAAAAAGTCAAAGTGCATTAGTCGGTTGCCCGGGATAGTGTATGATGTCGTGTTGTATATTCTCGAATTAAAGAAAAAAAAATATGCGCAATATGGGGACGGACATCGCAAATACAGCTGGTGTCCGAGATGCGAGAGCGGGAAGACGACCGCGCGCGTTTTCCACAATTATGCAACCCGGAAAGCCATAATAATATCCCATATGCAAATCGTGCAGCTCGTAAGTTTCTTGCTTGTCGTTTCCCAGGGTCTCGTGTCAAGTGGGAAAACAAAAAGTAGATCATCCCCAACTCTTCTCATGAACAGACTTCACCTTCTTTCTCCTTCTCTCTTTCATTTTTTATTTTTCCCTTTTTTTCCCTTTTTTTTCCTTTTTTTTTCCTTTTCATACTGCGTTCCATTCCTCTCATTGCAGTTGTCTTCGAGTATATCCTCGCTCTTACAGGAATGGAATCGACAGATTGTAGGGGCACTCCGTTACCTACTGTCCTTCCCCGATGACGGCTCCGGGCTCATCGGATTGAGAGGGGCAGAATATATCCTCTTCGACCAAGCGCACCACTGCCACCGTTATCATAAGAGAACACCGGCGCTTTGAGTAACCAATATGTAACACACCACCCACACTCTCCGCATGCGATAACAAAATACGCCACATGGCCGGCACGTGGGTGTCCTCGGTTGGATTGAAATTGGGAAAAGAAGAAGGAGAAGAAGAAAAAGACGCAACAATACCAAGTGCGAATTTCCCGCTGAATTTCGATGCACATCATATATGAGCCATTCCAACCGTCTCACCAGCAGTAGAAAATAGAGTGACTTGATCAACGAGCCTACTGGCTTAAGCCACGGCGGTTGAGAGCATTCAACATGTCGCTATCTGTGCTGGATCGGCCAGTCTGATCACCGGGGTTGAGCATATCTCGAACGTTCATTCCACCTCGCGAGCTGACGGAATTGCTCGTGCTAGAAATAGGAGGCGGTGTATGTATCGGAGGATACGGAGAGTTATGCGGGGATGACGAGTGGCGGCCATCATAGGAGTAGATGGTCTGCGGAGATGTGCGCCGGTCATGCTGAGGGGGGGCGTAGTACGGACTAGGAGCAGTGTGTGTTTGATAGCCAGCAGGGGAAGCGCTCGGTGTCACGGGCGCCAAATTGGTAGGATCGGGGTATTCGAAGCCAGTGCCGGAACCACGACGGCCAGCAGTCTGTCTCTGGGAGGAAACATGGTGAGCTGTGGGACCTAGCGGCGCGAGGGACAATTTCTGTGTATTCATGTCGAAGGGGGCACGTCTTCTGTGGCTTACATCTTGGGGCATTGGGGGTACCAAGGACGGAGGCACGCCTCTGCTATCCAGCTGTGGTGGGGGTGCTCCGTAGGGATGTTGATACATGCCGTGCGGCGGCGGTAAGGTCGTATCGGGTGGTTGCTGCTGCGGCGGCAGGGGTTGACCATGGGCACCATATAGCATCACACCAGCGCGGCCCTGGCCCTGGGAGCTCCTCAAGTGGGGATATGCGGCATGCGCTGGAACGAAAGCTTGCGCTTGGGATGACACGGGGGTGAACATGCACTCCTGGTTGAAACGGATACAGTTGCTGCAACGTCCATCTTGAGAGCTTTCGAAGCCGGAACACCGAATCTGTCACGGCATTGCATTTAGTACGGACAACTGGTACACACAAGAAACACTACCCATAAACGCATGTCGAGACATAAGACATACCTTCCGTCGGCGGCAATATCGGCAAGCAATGGCTGTTCGTTGCCGAGGGGCAGCTGCTTGGTAGACGACCTGCTGCGGAGGTGGAGCGGGTTGAGCGTAGACATCCGCGGGACGGTAAGCACCGGGGGGGGGAGGGAGACGGTAGGGATCTTGGGGACCCTGAACCTGGTGATGGATGGCAGCCATGTTGGAGGGAGGTGGATATTGAGACAACGGCAGAGGAGGATACTGATACGGCGGCGCGGAACGATCTGCTTCAGTGGAGGGCGGAGCGGGAGGATAGGTGGAGGAGGGATACTTTGGAATGGCGGGTGTGAGTAAGTAAGTAATAATAATAATAATAATAATAATAATAAAACAAAACAAAAAAAATCAAAATAAATAATAATAATAAATAATAACAAGAATGAATGGGATAGATAGAAGAAGAACACAAGGTCAAGGAGGCAGGATATGTATGAGAAATGAACGAACGAACAGACACGTGGCGAGGCGGAGAGGAGAGGAGCGGATACGGAAGATGATAAGTATGGGGCTGGGAGGTGGAAGAGAAAGAGACTCACGGGATATTGAGTCACCGGTGGATACTGAGAGACAGAGGAGTTGGGATCCTCTGGCTGAGAGGAGTTCCACTGGGGTGGCGGTGGATACTGTCCCTGACGATTGGGGTCGCTGAGATCGTGGGGATGGCTGGACATTTGTATAGAGGCGACGGTGACGGGCGACACGGATGGGAAGAAAAACAATCAAGGAGGCAAATAAGAATCAAATAGCGGGTAGATGGGCCGACCCCCGACAGTTTACGATGCAGGCGAACGGGGCCCGTGACGACAGCACCAAGCGAGAGAGACCAGAGAGACCAGAGAGAGACCCGTCAGCGCCGAGCAAGCCCCGGTCAAGACGGACCCGCGGGCGCCAAATCAGATTCAGCTGCAGCTTCCGTCGGGTGATGTGCAAGGGAGCGGGCATAGCCTCGTGGTCACGGGGCAGGTCCAGGATTGTTTGGGACCGTTTGGGAACCCGGCCGCCGGCGTATGACGTGACGCTGAGTCGCGCAGGGCGAGAACTGCAACAGGTGTGGTTGTGGGCAGGGAAAGGAAGTTCGCGTTCGCTGGATTCGTTCGTTCGTCGGATTATTCCTTCGATTCGGATTCGGATTGGGGGGAAAAGAGCAGAACAACGACGAAAAGAGAGACGCAGGCGCAGGTCACGTGTTCCGCTGAACCGCAGTCACCATCGAGTCGCAGACCTGTCAGTCAAGTCGTCGTTAGTAGACCATAGACAAACAGAAGGAGAGCTATTTCTCTTTCTCCCTCTTCTCCTTCCTGTTCTCCGTCTCTGTCTGTCTCTCTATTTTCTCTCTCTTTTTGTCTGTGTGTTGCAGGTGATCGCAAAAAGAAAAGGGATACGTCATCTCGTTACCAACTCTCGACAGAATGACGGCCATCCGTGCAATTGCAGCAGTGGACTCCCTCGTCAAGACTCTTTGGGCTCCTCCCTGGTCAGAGGGGGCGAGAGGGGACGTGCGAAACAAGTAAAACAAATAGGGGGTATGGAGGGAGACCAACGAAAAAGAAAATGTATTGGATGGCCGTAATTTGCCGGGCTGGGGAGGACTCGCGAATCAGGAGGCGAAGAAAATAAAAAAAAATTTTTCTTTCTTCCCTTTTTTATTTTTATTTTTTTTTATAAATAAAAAAAAAAGAAAAAAGAAAAATAACACGAAAAAGATCAGCTGAAAACGGAGGCGGAGTGGGCTGGGTAATTTGCGCGCAAAAAAATCAAAGGAAACTTTCCAGCGTTGTCACAAGTATTACCGGAAATCCTCGGTCTTGTGGGCAAGGGAGTGGAACTTATAGGAAAAAAAAAAAAATAATAATAATAATAATAAATAAAGAAAAAGAAACAGGGAATCATACTCTCCAAGGCTAGTCCAAAAGCCGTCCAGCATGCGACACGAGACGCCTGCAGGGCATGTGCGATTGTGTCAAGCTTGGGTTCCACGGCTGGCGGAGAGCGGAAGGACGGGAAGAACGGGACGGTTGGAGATCTGAGAACAGAACAGGCTTCCAGTCTCCTTCCAGTTGCCAGGAAAGTAGGTAGGTAGTAGATGGATTAGGTCGGATGATGAGATGACGCTGCCCAGCTGGTGGACACGAGGGCAGAGAGGGGCAAACGAAGAGTAGGGCAAATGATCCGACGACCAGCAACGGATAGTTATAGCAAAGGAGAAGTAAAGGAAAGAAAAAAAAAAAAAAGAAATGATAACGATGGTAGCAAGTGAAAGCCCGAGCTCGTCGCCAGGCGCGAGAAAAATGCAGATGCCACTTCCAAGTCCCGAGGACCCATCTGGCTGGATGGGGAACCCCTTAAGAAGCCGACTCCACCGCAATCAGCTGAAGAGGGCAATAATGATAAATTAAAAATTGACGAAAACAAATCAAAATGAAAGCAGCAAAAAAGCAGAGACAAATGAACGCGCGGGCCGGCCTCCAGCGATTTGTGACGAGTGCCTCGTACAGACGGCAAATCATCGGCCTCAGAGCGACGATTTAGGTACGGGTAAAGGCGCCGCGACGGACACCATCCGCCGTCCGTTCCCACCGAAACTGCGCGACGGAAATAAATTAAATCCAAAAAAAAAAAAGAGGAGCGCGCGCGAAAAGAGAGAGAGAGAGAGAGACTCGACAGAGGCATGAAAAAGTGAGAGATCCCCACATCACGCCTGCCATCCAGGCATGCCACCTAGCATATACCTGCATGGCGAAAATCCAAACAAGGCACCGTCGAATACATACCGAATCGTTACGCTGTACGGTATTTACGTTACTCGCTATCCAGCAAGACTTGTCGTCTTCTCTTCTGACAGAGGCCGTTGTCGCAAAAAGGGAAAAGGGGCTCCAAGAGGCGCTTCACCAGTTGGTCGTACGTAGCCAAGCCAAGCCTGGTAGGGAAACGGGAGGGCAGAAGAAGAAGAAGAAGAAGAAGAAAGAGAATTCACCTAGGCAGAGCAAACCCCAGAAGCAAAAAGGTCAAGACGCAAGCACCTAGGTGGCAACAGGAGAAAAGATACGCCATGCATGGATGGCGGGCTATATAAGGTTCATAACCTTTCTCCTGCTGGAGACCGCTGGCGCGGCCGAACGGACCAGTTTGGAACTAGAGAACCTGGATCCATGGACAGCTGCCCGAATGGATTCCTTACAGGCAGTATCCAAATTATCACTGGACCATGCAGGGAGGTGCCAGCGGCCCGCGAATCGCCCACGCCACGAGGTGTTGGCTCGTCCTAGCTGCCCGGGCCTAGTGCACCAGTGTCTAGCGTCTGGAGCCGCCCGCCGCGTGATGATGATGACTCCAAACGTCTGTCTCTCCTTGCGGTGCGCTATGACCACGGAGCATAATCGGTCATCAGCGTAAATCAGCGTAAACCAGCGTAAATCGCACAGCCGTGCCGCTGTACACGCTGATTTTAGTGCTCACGCATCGCATCCGAGATCCTGTCGTTTGTCAGACACCCACGAGGCACGTCCATCCATCCGCCTGCAAGAGATCACACCCAACTTTCTTTTGGGGTGGCATTCTCGAGCGGTTTTTTTTCGTCCCTCCCTTCGTCCCACGCCAGTACGTCGCTTCCGTAGCCAGGAACGCGCTAATGATCGCAGAACCAAGGATCAGAAAGGCCTCAAATTTTAATGGATTCAGCACTGATTGGCCGGTAGCAATCGGTAGTGTGCAACTCGAGATTATCTATCTTTCACAAAATGGAGGTCAGCAATCTGCAGCCGGTGTGATTGGATCCTTACCGTTCCGGCTGTCTGGCACAATGCGGCCTGGCATTCCTTAAACCTTGTTTCCCAAGAGCGGTGCGCCTCCGCGTGTGGTCCGACCGTTCTGCGGTCCCGGTCCCTGGGTCTTGTGGCCCACCGCAGCGTGAGTGATTGTCCCCGAGGACAAGGACGAAACCTTCCTCCCCCCTCTCCTCATCTTCGCCTGTGTTACAATGCGGTTGGCAGATCTGAGCTGCCCAACAGAAACTATCATAAAAGTGCGGTGCAGTAGCGCCCGTCGTGTGTCCCCACCTGACCCAACACCGCCCGCCCTACTGTAACTAATTATTCAATCTCTGCGCAGTCAGCCACCCACTCCTACTGGGACTGGCCAATCATCTGCTGTGCCACTCTCAGGATGACGACCTGAATGGAAATTTCATAATGCATGAATCCATTATTGACCTTGTAATTTCCTTTTCGAGGCGGTAGCATTAGGTTATGCACTATTTCCCAAAGAATTTCCTCTGCCGGTTGTTCGCACCTCTTCGTTTGAAGCTACCTAGTGACCGGCGGGAAATCGACAGGTCTGTGCATCATTAGCGTTTAGGGTTGTAACCTGGTAGACTTTCTTAGCTTTGAACCACCGACGAAACTGACCACTCCGAACCCAGGAGACGAAGCGCTTCGGACCGCACATGCGCGGTGAGGAGGCGCGGTGCAACTCGTAATCTGTTTTGCTCTAGAGCGTCTCTACCGGGGTTGCAAGGACCGCAAGCTGCAAACCTCTTCCATGGAACCACCCGAGCCAGTGGGGAGGATAAGTCGTTTGAGCTCGTAAAGACTCTTCTGTAATGAGGTAATAACACTTAATAATAATGTCCCAAAGCAGTCGCAAGCGAAAATGGGCGGTGAAGAGCGGCAATCGACAGTTAGAAGAGGCGGAAGAGCATAAGACCGTTAACGCTCATTGGGGTTCGTCAAGAGGACAGATGCCATTTTATTTCGACGTCCACTGGTGTCAATGGTCTGTTGACCGGATGGGGGCTGCCTCAACCTAAGCTTCGACCCCCCGGACACCACCGCATGGTCATACCGGGACGGGCGGCAGCGGTGGGCCCTACGGTCCCAGTGCTGTAGTCCTGGGACCGCCCGGAAGGGTAACAAGCCCGGCCACCACCCGACCGAGAAGTGATGAATCCAGGATTTCTGCATTAGCCCATACGAGAGAATTCCTGGTACCGCGGCCACAAGAATCCTGAATATTTTAGACCACCAGCCTGTGAGCGTTTGGGGCCAGACCTTGGAACACTGGGTGAGATGCAGGATATCCCAGAGCGTCTGCCAATCACCCTCAAGATTGTGAGGAAGGATTTACGCAAAGACGGAAGCACGACGGGTAAAAACGACCAATAGCATTCACGATAGCAAGGAAAGATTGTTGGTTGAGGCGCGGCACTGCGGACGGTTGATGGTAATTCGACGAGGGAGCTCTTCCCGTTCATCTCAATAAAAGGAACTGCAGGAAGGATTCACTATCACATACAGACCAATACCATTATTTATTGTCAAATAGATCGGTTGGCCTGGCCTGCATATGTTAGTATCAAGTATCAAGGTAGCGTCACCCGAGTCCTGCTCCCGCGGAAAGTGTAAGCTGACAGTCTGGAGAAATTATTAATTATGTACGACCAGTGTGGGTCAGTCTATTTTGTGATGCCATGCGCAGGTTCCTGTGTGAAGGCGTTGTGAAGCGAGTCAATGAGCATGTCGAAGACGGCCCGCTCCGACATTCCCGCCGATCTCATGCATGGTGGGATTCCTTCATCTGAAATTAAATGACCAAGGTGACGGGTCGATAACGACTGTTGTCAGATACAGGGATTTGAATGCGACCGATTCTCCAATCCATGCTTGACCCGTATCCCTTGCTGGGGCCGACTGACAGATCGGGGATTAAAACAAGAAACCTTGACTCTCTCTAATTACAGGAATTACATCCCGGGGGGTGTTCTCCTTGCACGCTTCCGGATCGGAGCCTGTGGTCGAACGCCACCTGCAGCTGGCTGGACGAGAGATGATGTCCAGGGAGTTGGTTGTCGACTTGGATTGATACGAAGGGGGAAGGCAGGGAAATACCTTGGTAGGTCATCGATGCACGGGACCGAAGGAATGTCTGAAGGATGCATCCGCCTGCAGTCACATGAACCAAATAGAAGACCTCCCAACTAGTTTCTTTCGTGATTCGTGTCTGTCTTTCTTGCTCTGGCTTGAATCATATGCTATATGCTACATGCTAGGTAGGTTGGGTATCAAGGCGCGATTCAATTTCTCCTTGTCATTTCGACCGTTTTATACTCCTCGAGCTTTCGTGCTTCCAGGGCCGAAATACAGTACGAAACCGTGTCAGTATAATACGAATACTGTAGTTCGGTACTGTATTGTCGTCGTCGTCGTCGCTAGCTTGGAAGATTCTTTCCTCGAATTTGACCTGTTATCCCAACCAAACCCAATCGGCGCCATCTGGCATGATGCAGTGCCACTCGACGGCTGTACCCATGCACAAGATCATATCCCATCAGACCATGTCATATCGTCATCTATTGAGAGCTGACGGCTCCCATCAAGTCTAACTATTATGGCCAGCAACCTGCAAGGTTGAAGATAGAATATACCCTAAGTAACCAGCCCTTTTTACGTTCGCAGACGTACTTCGTATGTATGGTACATACGTATACCTGAGCGTCCTCCGGGGAACAGCATGCAAATCGGTTTACTAACTTCGGCCGTCCGCTTAGCGGCAAAGTTTACTTTTTAAGTCTCTGGCGGTCTGGCACCCCCGTCACGAACTATGATTTCTAGCTTTGCATCCCGCTTTAGGGCCGCATACGTCGACGGTCACGGGACCGCACCTGAGCCTATCGCGGCGCCCCGTCCTTAGGAGCGACCGGATGGCTACATGATCTAACTTTTGGGGAGCCACACCGCAGGGATCGATTCGCTCGGCGCCCCGGTTGGATCGCGCTTTGCTGCCCACAATACATCAAATATATGAAAAAAAAATTATATATATACCCGGTGTCAGCTGTCATCGTCCAGGCTCTGTGGACGTGGCTGTATCATTGTCGTGTCCTGTCCTGTATGTACGTCACCCTCGTCTCAACGTACCAGTTGGTGCCTAGCCAGGGATCCACGACCGGTACAACGCTCCGGGCTGTCTGTTGGGTCCTTCCTTTCTTTTTTTTTTTTTTCAATAGCTGTATGGTGATTGGTGCTGTCCAGTTCACCCATGTCCGGGCGAACAGGACAGGAATCCATGTCGGCTGTTCGCGTGACACTACCATGATGCATTAGGTACGGATACGTACCTACCTAAGTAGGCAGTACCTCCTAGGTACCTAAAGGACCCGGTGGAGGTGTATTCGGGCAACATACCCATGCTCTGGGCATCATTGCATATATATGCAGCTCAGATCAATTAGGAGATATGCAAGCATGCCCTTGCGTAGTCATCGTTGCAACCGCAGTTGTTTCCAGCATGGTCTGCGTTCTTTTTTATGGCATAGTGTAACTGTACCTAGGTATATATAGCGGTGTATACAAAGTACCTATAAGGTAATTACTGACTGCTTCCTTTTGGTACTACGGCGCCCTAGACAGACAGAGAGCTTAATGGTCGCATATCCATTGTTTTTGAAGACTACTAGGAATTAAATCTCGATTCCCTTGACTTCCAGCATTCCAATATTACACTCTATTGTGAACGTGTACATGCGCCGAATTGCTGCTACTCAGAGGTTACATGAATGAGTGCAGCGAGTAGTAAAACTACACCACTCCGATTACTCCGTACGCTGTGCATATGCAATGCACCGTACTAGTCAACTCGGAGACGGTTCGGTCCACTGCATCGTGGTGTGTCCGATTGCGACAAGTCTCCGCCAACTGTCCTCGTCAAGGGATGCAACCAACCTTCGCACTCGTGTACTTATTCGATGTATGCCAGCGGACCTCAAGAAGAAAGGCGCTGAATCGCCGCATTCCGCGGCATGGCTATTAGGTATACATGGGATGACAGGTGACCCAGACACTATCCTAGATCGGCAGGACAATCGGGCATCGATGCAGGAAGGCGTTGAATTTCGCACAAGCTGCTGGCCGACGTCCAGCGGGGAAAGCATGACAGAATAACCCCATTCGCCTGCCAATGTGGCGCGTGGCTCCAACCCAATGCAGAGCATTTTCATTGACATTAGTCTTTCGACGTTTGATGGAACGGCAGACCCATACGAAGTGGATATGGGTGAGAAGCTTTCGTGGGATCGAGGACGGGTCTTCCGCCGTACGTGCATCAAATGCGGTGTGCTGCATACGTATGGCCCAGTACTACCGTAATCCTAGTGGAGTGAGAGGCGGGCCGGACAGCGACGTGCGGACTAACAGGCGAATTATATTCAGGACAGGAGTGCCTCAAATGTTGGTTGGAGCCATTCGGTTGTTGGCTGCAGGTATTCAGCGACGATGTTTGGGGGCGGAGCGTGCCGTCGTCTGGTCTATCCTATAGGACGAGATGTTCCGTACGTGCCATGGCTATGACTCGAGCGGTAAAGCGAAGCAAGAGACTACAGTATGAGACACCGCGTGCATAGTCTACAATCTGGGAGACTGTTGGTGGTTAGTTTCCGTCGAGAACCGAGAATACTGTGCGGAGATCTTCAGAATCTTGCAAAGTGAGGCCACTGCGGTAAATAGAAAAAACTAAAGGGCCAAAAAAAAAATGGCAACAAGCTTATGATTGAGCGATGCGAAGACAGCAGACATTGGTACTGCCAGGATGCTCCTGGGAAACAAATGAGGAGGCGCTCTGAACTCGTTTTGGTTGGAACAGGGGGTTGGTCTGGCGTCAGTTCGTGTGCGACTAAAGCCACCCTAGCTCCGTAAAAGAGGACCGGAGTCAGACTTAAACGAAGATCCCGGCAGAGCCCAGAATAGCGTTGTAACACAACGATACGCATTGAAATAAAGGCAACTTCTTCTCTCAATTCGATCCTTCCTTCGAGTATCAAAGAAAGCATCCAAGAGCTTCCTTACCTATGCTACTCTCATGAACCAGAAATTAACCAAACATGATGACACTGTTCAAGTAAGAAACCTGTTGGAGGGTAACCGAGGTTAGCCAGGGATCTACAAATACCATAAGCATTGTACAGCCGTGCACAAAACCCAGAAGGGGCGCACTCCTCCAGCAGAGAGTTGGGTGTATTTGGAAAGCGAGATAACGGTTGGCCCGCGGGTGATGGAATAATATGGAAACCGCGACATAGTGCTCAGTAGTCCGTAAGTGCAAGGTCCAGGGATGGGCCCCAATAGCCAGATCCACCCTCCAATTCGGAACTATACAGCCACGGAACGGAGGGGGGAAGACCAAGCAGGCGACGGGTAATGAACATGATATATGATAAATAACTTACAAATGGCACCATGAGACCGATGAGCGCAGCAATCTTGTCCTGCGCATCAACATTCACGAAGTCATCATCAGAGAGCTGTTTGCCGATGTTGAAGCTGCGTAGACGGAGTAACTCAATGTTCTCGTTATCTTTTTCATATCCCTGGATAAAACCAAGCGTCGTCAGCGACCAGTAAGATACATTATGGTCAAATTCTGAACCATGGAAACAAAAGAGACGGCGTAGACGCAAATCTTTTTGGCCAAATTGAAGGCTATGAGAGGCCCAGAGCTTTCCTGGCACCCGCTTCAAGCCCAAAGACCCAGGAGCCCGGAAATAAGCCTAAGATGCTGCTGTTGAGACCGGCACTCCCGGTGTGCCCCCCTTGTCACCATGAGCACAAGCAGACATTGCCATGACCCGGGAAAGGGAGGCCGACGAAGGCTGTTATCCTGTCTATGACAGCCATGAAACCAGTCATCCTTTTGCAGGCTGGACATCGCCAGGCCTTTGATGCTTGAGTCCTGGATCGCGCAGGCTTGTTTGCCACCCGCGTCAGTATGTACCCGCACTAAACATCGTTCAGAGGCTCCAACGGGTTCCCCAGCGCTCTAAAATCATTTTTTTGAGCATGCTCCATCGATGATGAACTCATGCGGGCACACACTGGATGTATTGACTTCGGCAAGCAGGTGGTCATCGCGCATCCTTGTCGATGTCGCTTGGAATCGACTTCGCGGCGAGTGCTACCGATTTGCCCGACCGAGTCATGCAAAAACAACCTGAGAGGATACAGCTGATATGACAAGGGGGGCTTCGACGACATGCAGCATATTGAACCACTTGGGTGAATTTGAAATGGCCTCGAAAATCGAGGATTTTAAAGGACAGAACTAACCTTTGGATGGCTTTTCATTGCGCCTTCCTTATTTTCGCGAAGATTAACAAAAGCTTTAACAACTTCTGCTTCTTCATCAGGCACTCCAAGAAATTCGTTTCGAATACCTGGCTCTCTCAAGATGTTCTTCAAACGGAGTGAATCTTGGTTCACGTCCTCTCGAAGAAGCGCAAGCTTTTCTTGCGAGGAGAACCCTGGGCAAGAGAATCCCGAACCTGACAACAGAACGGACGTCAGATCCCGTCGTTATACTAGAATGAAATACAGGCGACATAGTCGTGCAAACACTCCCTTTATCCCAACCAGCTCCCAACCGGCTCGATTCGAATGCAAAACGCGTCACAGCGTAATTGGTTTGGAGACGGGAGGGTTGAGAGCATACTGGGGAATGCGGCAAGGGCAGAGAGAGGTGGTTGTCTCCAGGAAAGTGTTTGAGGGCTGTGTAAAATGATGCGTCGGTCGCATTTTGAAAGACCGAAAGTCGTCTCATGTTACCACTTACCAACATAGCAGGATCCAGGCTCGAGGCGGACGCAATAAGAGGCGTGGTGACCGTCCTTGCCACTCCGACACCTATACAGGCTTAGATGGCTGTCTCCAGTTTAAAAGACAGAAGGTGCTCACCACACAGCCGAGAAATACGTCTGCCCGTGCGTTAGATATTCCAATGAGTTCCGTTGGCGATCTGGGAATGACGCATACCTTGTAAGGAGCAGTCTGATCATTTTTTGATCTGTTATCCTTCCGGATGTTCACAATCTTTTATGGTCGGACGGGCAGTCAGTGTAACCGTCGTGCAAAGACACTTTGATGTCACTTACGATATTGCTGAGCCGCGGTTCAAATATTGTTTTGTCCTTCTCCATGACCTTGTCCGTGAGCTTTTCTATGAAACTCTCCCAGTCTTTTTTGGCTTGTTGGTAATCCGGTTGATGCTCTGTTACGAAGAATCACTGTCAGCTAGAGTGGATATATGTCACAGTCCATGTCCACATCTGTGGCTACCTTTGAGCCAGTCCCTGCTGTTGTTTTCTTTCAAGTCCCGCAGGAACAACAAGGTATTAGGATGCAAGGTATGGTCTTGGTATGGTGTATTTCCTGCATCTCTCGCTTTATGCTGTTCGGGGCTTCCCCTATTGTCCGAGGAGAGGGTGTCTAACTCAGTATCCCCCCCAGCTGAGTCCGAACGCACAGTCCAATCGATCTGAGTCCCAATATCGTCATATCCACTATCTTCTCCGGTGGTATTTGCTTTCTGGTCGTCTCCTGTTTGCCCATCGTCATCTGCTTCGGCGACGGCAGACCTCTCCGTCGATATTCCTGACTCTGGAGGCGGACTAGCAACGGGACTATTGTCCTTCGGGGTAGTCGAGCCTGTTGCTCCGGATCTGCTATGGGGCTCGGAATCAGAGTTCTCGGAGTCCTGGATCTGCTTCCGCTTCTTGGATGGCTTTTTGGTGTCCTTGTTATTCTTCGTCTTCCTCTTGGCTACCTTGCTGTCATCGGGCGTCTTGATCGTCTTCTTGCCCTCAGGTGGTTTCCCTTTTGCCCTTGTTTTCTCCTTACTGCCAGAACCCTTTCCTTTTGTCTTAGTGGCATCATCCTCTTTAGGGGCCTTGGGTTTACCCTTCGTGTTGGTCTTAGTGGCCCCAGAGCGCTTGGTCTTTGCCTGCTTGCCCACGGAATCATCCTTCGAAGTGGTCTTTCCCACGCTGTCAGCTTTGGCTGGCTTTCCCGGCTTCTCCAATTCTTTCAGCTCGTCGTTCGAAGGCTTCGAGGTGGCAGAACCGTCCGGATTCTGCTTTTGTTTCTTCGGCCCAGGTTTGGCGGCAGGGGGTGCGCTCCTTTTGGAAGTAGGCGTTGGCGTTGGCGCTGCAGGACCCGCCGTTGGCTCTGGAGAAGACTCGGGAGCAGCCTCGGCCCGCTTCCGAGTCGATCGACGAGAAACCATGGCGAAGGGATGTGTCAAAATTACGCACGCACTAGCAACAACAATCGGCAATTGCGCCTGTATTCTCCTCACTTCTCTTCTCTTTTTTTCTGCGCCGCCTGTTCTAGGGAGACACGGTGTGTAGAGAGGGCCCGGAAACCGCGTAGAATAGGCACAAGTCGAGCAGGCGACAAGCCATGGACTTTTGTGGAAAGTATGGCTTTTAAGGTCTGGCAAGACTGTCGGACTTCTGAGCAGACTACAGTTACAGCACCAGCGCCCATATTGCCTGAATGAATACCCCGTAGACTTAGTGGAGTGAGCGAAGGAGAAAAAGAGAAACCCCAATGAAACAAATGATTTTGGCCCGCCGAACAAAGCCTTCGTTGCTTCTGCAGTAGATTACTATTTATGGACGGCCGTTGTGACGAGTCCGGTACGCCGGTAGCTTCTGGAGCGGTTCGTTTCACTCTGCCTTGGTTCCATCTGCGGTAGGTTTTTAGCGCGCGTTGTTCCGACCTGTCACTGCCCAACTCTGTTTCAACTCGGCATGGGTTGTTTGCGTCCTTTGGTGACCGTTTTCTTTGAATTTGAAGGGTGAAAGGAAGAGGGAAATTGCGAATACAGCCGTCTAGCGAGAAGAAAACAGCAGAATAAAGAAAGAAAACGTTTTCGTCCAACGGTCGGCTAAAAATAGCTTCCCTGACCGACAGGACAAGCGAAAGAAAGGCCAAAAAAAGAGAGGGGAAAAGAGACTCACTCGCACTCAGAAAGCAATAGACCGCATGGCAGGAATCCCAGAGGTCTTCGAGTCCCGAAAACGCAGGATCCTCGACGACCTCTCCGTTCCGGATGCAGAGTATACCGATCTTTCCCCCAAAGGATCAATAGACGAAGGCGTTCGTCAACTTATTCAGGAAATCAATAGAATTCCGGGGCTAGTGACAACAAGTAGTTGCGCTGGACGCATCAGTGTGTTCCTCGAGGGCAAGAAAAAACAGGAGCAGCAACGACAAGGCAGGCAGTTCGCACCCTCTGGAGGAAAAGGCTCAGGAGGATGGCTGTATGTTTCTCACGATCCTTTGGAAAGGCTGGAGTCGGGGCAGGAAAGCAAGTCTTTACATGAGCTGTTTGGGCTTGTTCCTGGTGCTGCTGCTGGTGATGGCGGACAGGGAAAGATATCGGAGTTGATTAAGGATGGTCACGCCCCGCGTCTCGTACGATTTCATTTCGAACCTATGGTACGTACAGTTGTCCGTTGTATATATGTTCATCTTGGATTGCGCTGTATGATTTGGAGTTCGATCAATGCTACTATTGTTGCCAGAATATCTATACACTGCATCGGGCCTTTCCTTTTCTTTTCCACCACTGAAAAGGGCGTATAAGAACAGAAACGACAACTGTATACTAATAATGCTCTTTGCTAGATCCTCCATATAATGACAGCAACACTATCCCATGCGCAACCAGTTCTTGCCGCCGCCTCTACCTCTGGCTTTCGTGAAAGCGGTCTTCAGAGTCTTCGCTGTCTAGAAGCCGAAGATGGGCCGAGTCCTATCGTTGCTGTGCGTTCGTCAGGCTTGTCCCTGGAATCTGTCATCGGGTACTGCGACGACAGTCACACAGAGTCAGACCAGGAGGAGCCCGTAGTTCACAGCATTGTATCGGAGGAGTACTTGGAATTACTAGTTGCCGTCTCCAACGAGAGATTTGTTGTGAACACAGAAAGGAAAGAGAGATTCCGTAAAGCGCTACTGGAGTCGTTCCCTGGGGATCGAATATCAGGATTGTCCCGTAGCGTGAAGGGAAAGCCTCCTGCTTGGGAAGATCCTGAGGAAAGGAGACAGAGGAAGGCCGCAGAGGGACTTCTGAGGAAGAAGCTTCTCTCGGAAGCCCAGGGACAATCAGAGGGAGGTAGCGTGGAAAGTCACACTGAAGATGACGAGCTGGAGGGAATTAGGGATCTCCTATAACAATTAATTTTGGCTGGTCTGCTAGTAGTACTAACAGGATTCATTGTCTTACTGTTGCAAAGAATGAATCTTCCAAGTCTTGTTCCAGGGAGAGGCACATACGGTACAAACGTGATCCTCAAAGATCAATAGTATTTGGACTATTCTAGGCTACTCTGCAGGTCCTTCCAGAAAACCACAGCATACGTAATGCCAACGACAGCGTCCTGAGCGAAAAAAAATATTTCCGTCCCAATCTTCACAATGCACCGCGGATACCAAGTATTCCCTTCAGCCTGCTGTAGGAAAATGCCAGGATACACAGCCTTGCAACAATCGGATCGGAAATAATGCCCTTGACAGTGTATCGACCACGCACGACTCTGGCTATTTAACCAAAGCGATCTTCAGAAACAATTCACAAAAGAGTCAAGAAAGAGAAGGACATTCAAGCGTGTAAGAACCATCAGGAATTGGAAACCTGATAAACGCTACCCCTAGTTGAAGAAGGGATCACCCGAAGAGGGAAGCCAAGTAGGAGACGAAAGAGTGTTACGGTGCATAAAGGGCCTGCTCTGGGGCCTAGCAACCGGGCGGGTTAAGAATCCTGGACTGTACCTGGACTGGGTCCTGCCGAAGGGCCAGTCGAAGGTCTGACTTTGGCTAGGATGACGCGAGGGAGTAGCAATAACGCTGGCCTGGTGCGACGTCTGTCCCAAAGCAGCACTGTTGGTCCCATGCGGGGAAACGGTCGCATCGCTATCTTCGGAGTCATTGTCGCTAGTTGACGTGGTAGGATCATCCGCCTGAGACAAGGTAGAAAGGTTGGTGGTCTTCTCTTCGCGGCTCCTCGTCCACCCAGCCAAGACCAGGCTGCTAAGAATGAACATCTCATGCTGGACAGCGACCTCCCATATTTTGTTTTTCGATGCTTCCAGTTCCCATTCAAGCCAAATAGGTCCGTACGGAGATCTGAGCTCACAGTCCGCAGGAAAGTTGTTCGGCAGTTCTCGAGTGGTAAAGTTCTGGACGGGTTCGCTGGAGATCAAACCTGCATAATACTGGAAACGGCAACGAAAGATAAATCAGTATCCGAGCTGCTTGAGGGGGGGACGGAGAAAAAAAGCCAGAGGAATGAGGACGTCTCTTGGGACTAGGGTAAAACCATACCATGAGTGTGCGCTCATCATGCTTGGGCATTTTAACCAAAGAATCAAACGGGAACCACTTTCCCATGTCGAATTTCAATATCTCAGTGAGTTCTTCAGAGTTGACACACAGAGTGTACTTTTGGCGCTCATTGAACGCAGGGCATTTCAGTCCCGCCTTAAGAAGCTCACGTAGCAGCCTCTGATCAAGGCCAATGGTGTTCGATTTTCTGACACGAGCAATCAAGGCCTTGATCTGGCGGTTGACCATTTCGAACAAACAGTTGCGATCGTGGACAGTGTAGAGCTTGGTGGCATACCACGGGAACTACAGAGACATAAGAAAATGCACCGGATAAATAGTCTTGCTACCATACCTTGTACAGAGTGCTGATCGAACTTTCATAGGTCCGCTGGGGACATTTGGCACAGAAAGGGGACTATCCGGAAGCTCGCTCATTAAAATCGCTTGATAAATCGGATAACAGGGAATCTAAGGAAGGAGACTTACGCGGTGAGGTACCTCTGCATGACGGATAGCTCCCACAATCTCTTCGCTAGTGAAGAATCCAACGAAACCAGTCGAATACGGATCCGTATTGGGCAGTACAGTTGGGACTCCGTCCTTCCAATGGATGCACTTGGCACGCGGAAACAAATCCTTCAGAAGAGCATCTTGGTCGCTCAGTTCCACGTCTATGTGGCGGTTACCCAGGCGAGGGGGACGACCAGTTTCGTGCATCTTATTGATACGAGTAACCGTCTCCTTGGCGCCATCGGGAGTTTGAAATTCGACATAACAGTCCATGGTCATTGCCGTAGAACGTTCCATAATAATGTGAACAGCACAACCGTCTTCGGGGGAGATGAGGCGTGCCTGTCGGCCAAGGAACTGGTTGATCTCCAGCTTCGTAATAGAGTAAGGAATCTTACTCATCACGTATAAGTCATTCCAATCATCAACTTAAAGAGAAGAGGACAAGATAGACCTACATTCGATATCTTCAAGGCGCCCCATTTGGGAGGAGCCTGAGAGTGAACCAAGCTGCCAATCGGCATCTCACTAGGCAAAGCAACTGTCTCAATACTCTTTGAAGCGTTAGGAGTCATGGCAGAAACCTGAGAGGAGCTCCCAGCATCACTTTCGGACTCGAGTCTCTTCAAATGACCCAAGGTTAGGCGATCAACACGGGTTGCCAGAGGTGAAGCGATCTCAGAATCCTTAGACTTCACAAGAGAGTGGCCGCTTGGAAGCGGGAAGGAATGAGTTGGCAGCATGTGAACCTGACCTGTAGGATCAACCAGGGCAGGCCTCATACCCTGCATAGAAGGGAAGTTAGAAGCCATGGAGTCCATCCTTGGAGGAAGAGGCGAAGCGACTGGGCGAGGATACTGGGGACCTGGAGTCGCAGGATGGTGTTGGATGAGCGGAACCGTCGCGGAGGCATTGGGAAGCTGCATTCCGTAAGGATATGAGGTCTCATATCCAGGAAAAGCCGGGTGTCTACGCTGGCGCTCCATGGTTTGACCGAAAGCAGTCGTTTAAACAAGATGGGCGGGCAGGAGTCGTGGGAAGCTGGCGAGATACGACTCCAAGTATGAGAGGTGAGGTGAAGAGAGTTGACTGAGACAGGAAGATCATGGGATGTTGGCCTGTCCATTTCAGGATGATGGAGCGGCTGGGGAATGGGGTCCCTGACTTCACTGTCAGAATCATTGTCTCTAGTCCGCTGAATAGGTACGATGCGAGAGAGAGAAAGATGGCACATGTCCTCACGTCTTTAGCGCAGCGCCGAGAAAGCACTAATACATCTCTTTGGTCGACAAGAGAAATTGTAAAGACAAGGAGAATGAAAACAATAGCTTTGATGACCTCATAGAGTGAGCCCATGCAGATCAACAAGTAGCATCTGCTACCCACACAGCTGATAGATCCCAAAGTGGGAAATGCCGGCAGCTTGAAAGTGTGTTCCACACACCAAAGAACTTAGAAAGGATGAAAAGCAGGAACAGGGAAACGCAGGACTGAGAGGCACAGACAAAACGGTCCTGCTGGTTGCTGACTGTCAAAATCGTAAATTAAATGGTAGAAATGAGAAAGGGGGATCTCAGTAAATTCAGAGCTCCTCATTCACGACCAGTATCAAATTCATTCATACTTGCTGCTCTCCATGGAACGGAATCCTAAAATTTTCGAGGTCAATAAACAGATCTAGACACAGCATCAGTATGTGAGGGGGCCCGATGAGGGTGTCGCACGCAAATGGAGATGTCCGTCCGCTGGCGAATATACGCGATAAAACTAGGTGAGTTGTTTGCGCAGAAACCTAAATCCATTCCTAGCCGTATTCTGAGCCTAATATCACAACGAATACGTATATGCTAAACGGAGGCAGTGTCCAACTGACACTCCGGAGCGTACATGAATTGACGCGCATCGCCAGGGCGGTGCAGCTTTTATAAACGATGCAAGGCGCAATGGACTGAGGGTTGAGCTGAAGCGAAGTTCGACAAAACGAACTCGGTTAGGAAAGAGAGTAAAAGCCACGCCAGGTCGCAAAGTGGTACAATTGTGGCCAACGCCAGCAGTCCGCACGGAAATTGAACATCAAGGAACATCGCATCAAATATACGCGAAGGCCGTAGTGGTTTAGTCAAACTTCATACTGTTATCAGACGAACTATACAAAGAAAAGGGTAGAGACTGGGCCCTACCGGTGTCAAGAAGGATTCTGCAACAAATCGAGCACGAGCATTTAACTACGAATCAAGCATTAGAAATGTTGTTGGATACCTATGGCCATCACCGTAGTCGGAAAGAAGACAATTTTGACATACGAAAAGTTTCATCTCGGAAATTTCCTTGTCCACCTCCTCCATGAACTGGATGATGAAGTCGACCAGCTTGTGCTTCAACATGGCTTCAGTATGGAAGTTGGTGACGAGGAATGAGATATCATAGCCCTTAACGCCGTTAGCTTCTCGATTACATTTATTAAGGTAGCAAAACATATCAGACCTTTACTGGCTTGCGTCGCAGTATGAAGAAGGATTCCGCGCGCTGCGTCAAGAACCTTGTGAACTTGTGTACCAGGATATGCTCAATTTCGTCTGCTTGCTTTATTCGTATGCTAACACGGACACTGTTGACACTGGGCTCGATGAGGACTTTCTCATTTTCATTGCGAGAAATAGTCAGAGGATTAAGGAGAACTTCAGGGGAGCTGGCGGCCTCGATCTCTGGAACGTTGTGCCTTTCGGATGTCTGGGAAGCGAAGTTCGAGACCGCGAGAGCAGCGGTCAAGGAGGATCGAACGCATTGAAGATAGGGTCGCAGCGATTGAGACTTCGGGAATTAGCAGAATGGTACTCCTCTATTCAAGGCTCACATACCATCTTGAAGAATCGTCTTGGGGTAACTTGTCGTTGCCCCCCACAGCGGATCCGGTCAACGTTGCCAACTCTCCAATGGGTTCCAACAAAGACGAAACGTAGGCTGAGTTGTCAGAAGCTCTGAAGGATTCCGCAGGAACCGCTTGAGAGGGCAATTCGGAAATCGCTGAATGCTGTTTCGCTCAACAATCCTTGGAGGGCTTGCGGTGATCTATCTTACTGCCTGGTCGTCGTGCCCATCGCGAAGAGGGACAGTTGGCGATGTTTGTTCTGTTTGCATCATGTGTCCCACGTCGGCAATATTAATAAGCAAATAGCTCCAAAGTGGCGTTTTCTTGTTTATGACTCTCGTCGTTCCTGGAACTCTGCCACATAACGTTCCTCAGTTTCTTGCCTGAAATCAGAACAAAAAATGGCTTCTATACCAGGTATTAAATCCGCTAGTTTTCACATTACCTGCAAAAGCGGTGCTGACATCTAGGACAGTCATTGTAAAACACCAATGCAAGCGGCACGAGGTTGAACTCGATCCAACATCAAATGGCGAGACCTTCAAATATCAGCTGTACTCCCTGACTGGAGTCGAGCCAGAGCGACAGAAGATCCTCGTCAAAGGTGGCCAGCTAAAGGATGATACGCTCCTGTCTTCCCTGAACGCCAAACCGGGCCAGACTTTCATGATGATGGGTACACCTTCTGGGGGTCAGGGTGCTTTGGATCTTGGGCGGCCGAAGGACACGATCAAATTTCTGGAGGACATGACAGAAGCCGAAGCTGCCAGGGCAGATGGAGCGATACCGTCTGGTCTTCAGAATCTCGGGAATACCTGCTACCTGAATTCTACGCTGCAGACGCTGAGAGGCGTTCCCGAGCTTCAGGAAGAACTTCAGAAGTACAGGCCAGGGCCAGATTCTCTCGGTTCAACTAGCCTTTCAGATCTGAGCAGCTTTGGCCTCAGTGGTCTGGGTGCTTCGATGGACCTTACCGCCTCTTTACGGGATCTCTTCAAGCAGATGTCTGAGACACAGGAAGGGATCCCACCCATTATGTTTCTAAATGCCCTTAGGAATGCATTCCCGCAGTTTGCGCAAAGGGACAGAAATACCCGCGCCTATGCTCAGCAAGACGCTGAAGAAGCGTGGTCCCAAATCATGAATCAGCTGCGAAATAAACTGAAGATCAGTGAAGGGGAAGGGGAATCTGCGACTGAGATATCGTTTGTAGACAAATATCTCGCTGGGAAGTTTGAGTCTATTACCGAATGTGATGAGCCGGCGGCCAAGGAAGCCGGCGAGGAGCCCTCAGTGAGCTCTGATGTTTTTCTCAAGCTGGACTGTCACATCGGTAAAGAGACAAACCATCTACACGACGGCATCATGGCTGGCCTCGAGGAGAAAATTGAGAAGCATTCCCCTACCCTCGACCGAGACGCCGTTTATACAAGACGTTCGCGTATCTCCCGGTTGCCAAAGTACTTGACAGTCCATTTTGTTCGATTCTTCTGGAAGAGAGAAACAAAAAAGAAAGCGAAGATTATGCGCAAGGTGACGTTCCCTGCCGAGCTGGACGCTGTCGAGTTCTGCACCGAGGAACTTAAGAAGCAACTTGCGCCTGTCAGAGATAAGGTGCGCGAAATTCGGAAAGACGAGCATGACATTGAGCGTGCTCGCAAGCGCCAAAAAATAGCGCATGCACGGGAGGAAAAGCAGAAGGTGGAAGAGGAGTCCGAGAACCTGGAGCCAATGCAGAAGAAGAAGGCGGCTGAAGAACGGAAAGGCGCTGACAAAGGCAACGAAAAGGATGGGGATGCAGGGGCAGAGTCCTTCAAGACCGATGCCGATATTGAGGCAGAAAGGACTGCTTCCATCTTAGCAGCGAAAAAGGAGCTTTCTGCACTTGTCAACCCCGAACTTTCAACAGACCGAGGGGCCAACGTGTCGGGTCTTTACGAACTGCGAGGGGTGATCACGCATCAAGGTGCCAGTGCTGACAGTGGCCACTATACGGCGTATGTGAAGAAACAGGGCAAGCTTGTGGATGATGCCAATGCGCCTGGTGGCAAAAGACGCGAGGAAGATGGGAAATGGTGGTGGTTCAACGATGACAAGGTCTCTGAAGTGGAGGCTGAGAAGATTGAGACTCTCGCCGGTGGTGGTAAGCTGTCCTTCCGCGGACGTGCGAAAGATGAACCGCAATTATTAACTTGTTTTCTTTTTTCCTAGGTGAATCCCACTCCGCCCTGATTCTACTTTACCGTGCAATCGAACTACCCACTGTTTAGTTCTGAGTTTGCTGGAGACTGGTCGAACTCCATCTGTCTATTTCCCTGATTTCATGGCCCCTATTTTTCCTCTTCTCTAAAGTTCTAGCCAAAGTCCAGAGAAAAAAAAAACCCAACATGGCGTTGGACGGGTTATGGTGAAGGCAGTTTCGTCCAATCGGTTCTTTCCATCTCACCTTGCTTAGAAGGGCAGAACTGTCCTCATATGCTAGAGACAGGAGTTTGTGGTCGAAAGTGGGCTTTGCACTGGATCGGGGGCTTAAATTCCGGCATTGCATGGGCGCTGTGGACCGACTTATACCTAGCTTCCTCTACATGAAGATGTCTTTCAACTTATATCTTCCCATTTATGTCTTATTTGATCTCCAAACACAAATGTTGTTGCCATTGTCATGACGCTAGACACCACCAGATCATAACCGAGGCCCTAGATTCTCAGAACTGTTAGATATCACGTGATTAAAACCCGAACCCCGTCGCAACGAAGTTCCTGGCGCGGAGTAAATAATTGTTTCGCGTTCCTCTCCCCAAATTGCGATGTGACCACCATGTCTGGTCCTGGGAGATTTCCACGATTGAGATTGGCCTCCTTGGCGACACAATCGCACCCCAGAACCACCTCCAGATTGCCGTTCCTCCACAAGTCCTATAGTTCCACAGCAGAGAGCAGCTCAAGTCGGCAACCCTCGAAATGGCCGCGACGTCTGATCTATGCTGGGATATTTGGAGGCCTAGGTCTAGCGGCTGGAAAATGGATGGATTATAAGATTTCTGCACCCCCGGTGCCCGGATCGGAGGAAGACAGGAGCGAAATCGCCCGTATTCATCGCCTCTATGAAACTGCCCTGCCTATCGTCCGAGACCTAAGGGAGGATCCAGACTATGTAGAGTCAGACGCATATAGGAACTTCACGGATGAGGAGAAGGTGCAGAGGTTGACGACCGGTCCATTACGTGGAAGTGGAGGGCTGGCCTTGCAGGTTTGCATATTCCCTCCCCTCGCTGACCGGGACCCTGGAGTTACCGTCTGTCCGAGCTCCTTGAGGTTAACCAATTGGCTTCGTCTAATTTGCTGATTTCGATTGAATTAAGAAAATTTTCTGGAATGAGAAAGAGAGCAAAGCCATTAGTATAGTCTACCTCGGGCGAGCTATTGAAGGTTGGCCCACTCTTGTCCACGGAGGAGCTATAGCTACTCTGATCGACGAGAGCCTGGGTCGTGTTGCAATCCGTTGTTTTCCTGAGAGGACCGGTGTGACTGCAAATCTCGAGATCAAGTATCGCCGGCCTGTGTTTTCTGAACAATTTTACACGCTTCACACTACCATTAATAGGGAACGCAGCATGGGGCGCAAAGCCTACGCTAAGACCGAAGTGAGGGATATCACTGGGAGGATCTGCAGCGAAGCCGAGGGACTTTTCGTCGTCCCTAAGAGTCTGACGTTGCGAAAATTGGGAGACACGTATTGAAGTCTCAAGGAAGCAAGATGATCTTTTTGCAAGGCAGGTTGTCGCTGTGCAGCAGCCTGATAGCGACTGTGAAGGGGGGATGAGAGATTTTGGAACTTGCCCTGTCTCAAGTGGAGAACAATTGGTCTGCCGGAGTCAAAGTATGTATTCAATACATAGCTACGTGTGCCTCTCGACTAGCTGATCCTTGGGCGAGTTTTTACGGATGCTGGGCAGCTTTGGTCCTTATCGAGCCTGGGATAAAGCAGTTGGATATGACAACACACTGCCTCGGATGGACATATGATGTATATTACTCAAGGTTCAGGACAATTGAGGTTAAGTGACGAAGACAAATTTCTGTACTACTAAAACGTGCTGTAGATGCAAGTACTTATTTTCTGCTACTTCGATGAAGCTTACTTGTTCCCAGAAAGCCGTGAAATATGCAGCACAACGCAACCAGCTAACCGTCGCTCCTAGATATGCAAAAAGTGGAAGCGTACCAGTGAACCCCGATCAAAACAGCAATGCCAGAGAAGTTTGTAGGAGTACTTCTAGGATGGTGATATCAACCACTATATCTTGTTCCGGGCCAAAGAAGGCTTTCTGCTTATGGGGGAACTTTCTGTTCCAGATCTTGTCTTGTTCTTGTCTTCCTCCAGGCGTAAGCCTCGGCTTAGACCGCCACCCAAGCCCCTTGCAAGAGACGCAAAAGGAGAATTCTGCCAACCATTCAGTTCTCCAGTGGTGTCGACTTTGGTGGAACGGTCACTTGCCGAAGCCGCCCCAGATCGCCGGCTTCGGGACTTGTTCTGAGGACTATGCCCAGTATAGATAGAGCTAGATTGGCTTCCTGGCCGAAGCGACTGAGGGTCCCAGGGAATCGAAACTTCGACTACCGTATGCTCTGTGCAGTTACAGCCACATCCCGTGGGACAAAACTTGAAGGTCTGCCCATCGTCGTAGGAATTACCAAGACCATCTCCATCCTTCGCTGGACAAGGAGAAGCTAAGAACCATTGCTGGTGACATTCGAAGCAGCTTACATGACCGCAATTGAGACAAGGGACTAGCATGCCTTCTACAACTTCGCCGCAGACAACACAAGGCGGTCGGATGGGAAGTGGCTGGCCGGGGTGGCAGGCAGCACACTCCGGAGCTGAGGAGGCCGTTCTGGAGGCCGGCTTGAGAGGAGATGACCGTGAGGTTGGCGTCGAAAATATTGATATTTGAAGGGCTTGTCCGCATCTAGTGCAATGACGCTGGATGTCTAACGCTTGGTTATCTGACTCGGCAGCGGCTGGCGTTGAATCTCCACGTCTAGAAGGTGACAGAGATAATGAGTCCTTGGAGAGGCGGCGATTCCAGAGATTCTTGTGACCATCAGCAAGATACTTAAGTAGTCCACCGATTTTGCGAACTTCGCTCTGCTGCAATGGCAGATCCCAAATCGCTAGCATTTCCGCGTATGCGGTGCAATATGACGAATACAGCCAACCTTTTGCGGGGTCAAGGAAAGGAAGGCTAAGACACATATTGGAAGAGTGTCCGTCGTCATCAAAACGGTCTTGGTTCTTGACAGTGACTTTGAATTTTGCTGACTCCTTTTCAGGTTGCTGCGGCCGCTCGCTTCCGGAATCTGAGTGAGTATGTGATGTATGTGAAGTGAGCACAGTCGAGCTGGCCATAGAATCTACAGGCCGCGCACCTGACGTCCATATCACAAACCCGGCGGTCGTGTTAGGACTGTCACTTAGACCAGTCTTACTCCTATTGAAAGCGTTCGTTGGCGGCGACGCCGAGGAGGGCCCAAAAGTGAACGACCGAGAAAGAGAAGATGCCAGGACAGACCCGAATCCAGACCCACTTCGCGGTTGGGATTGCTGGTCGGGAGAAGCTGCAATAGAGGCATTCTGGCTCTGCAATTTCTGATCTGTGGCAATACCGCCAGAACGGGAGGTCAAAGGAGGCGTTGTGCCCGTTGAGTACGGAGACGTAGAGTCACGCCAAATTTCGGGAGAAGAAAGCTCAGAACTGCCCGCTGCAGAAGGATTACGTTTGTCATTGGAGAAAGACAGGAGAGATGTCACGGCTTGCGATGATCTATTTTGTGACGGCGGAACCGCGAAGTAGAAGTCCGACGAACTCCGCCGCTGCCTCCTCATGCGTCTGGTTGCCGACTTGCTCCTTGGCTTCGATTGATGGAGGACACAAGAAAGCATCGCAATCATCTGCACATCACCGATACGCTCAAAGTGATCGAAAAGGGCAGGTATCAGCCAGTGGCCGCCAAAAGGATGCATTCCCCATTGGATGATGCTATTTGCGCCAGCTTTACTAGTAGAATATGCATCCTCGTCACGAAGGTCATAGCTCAGGTCCACTGCGCTGTCCTTCTTCCGTATCTGCGCGGTTTGACGACGCTGCGACAAACTCAAACTAGATGAACGGTCGAGGGGAACACGCTCACGTAAAATTTGCTTCACTAATCCCCAAATCTGGGCTAGGTCATGGTAGCCAGCATCGAGGGCCACTAATGCGTTATGAGCGCACACCTCGGCCCCATTACCACAGATGCGATATTTGCACGCCAGCTCACGCTTCGCCGGTAATAGATCGCTTAGGTCGTGAATTGATATAACGTTATGAGGTGTATCAGGCGGTCTAGTTGTCGGAGCCCCTGGACCCGACCGTTGGGAATTATCCGTAGATCGCAGCCGATGCAGCCCAAGGCTTCCCGCGCTGCGCCAGGTTTGGGGGCCAGGAAGACGTGGCTGCAATCCTGACAGTATATCAGACGATCCGGACGAGCTCGAAGACTCGGTATACGAGTCGTCGGAGTAATCAGAAGCACCGTCGTCAGTGCTCTGCAGTGTACTGGTCACTCGTGGCTCTGGGGAACTTGTCTCAAGGCGGCCGAAGCCCTCAAAAACCTTATCGCTCCTGGACAGTCGCGACATCTCCTTGAAGCCAAGGTCTTCTAGAAAAGACGTAGATTTGTCCTTTTTAGGGGGGAAGAAGCACACCAGTCGGCCATCATTCGCCCAAAATGCACCACAAGCCTTCGCAACAGGAACCATAACATTGGCATTTATGGGCCGGAGCAATTCGGAACTCATTCCTAAATCCTGGCTTTGGGACATCCCAACTTCGTCCTCATCACTTGATTCGTCACCGCCTAATTCCCCATTTACAGGCAACCTGATCTCGCCGGGTTCGCCAGTAATCCACGAGATACTCTCCTCCATACTACATTCTCCCAAGAGGTAGCGAACGACTCCCTCCAAGCAGCCCCGCTTGCGGGAAAGATAAGTCGCTGCAATCGTCTGGAGTTCTGAGAGTATTTTTGAGGATAGCTGTCCAGTAACGGCGGTTGTCTTCTGGACACTAAATATTGGAGCAGCGGCTCTAGGATAGTCATTTGGAAACTTTATATCGACCTTCAGGAATAAGGACGCTCCGTCCGCGCCCCATGGCCCGTGAAGAGATATGGTAGCTTTTCGATGTCCGACGTCAACTGCCTCAAAAGCAACCTTTGTGAACTTCTCTCCCACGTGGATTATCTCGTCTCCCAGTGTTTCGACATCCCATCCTGATATTTTCACGCCACGCATCCAGGATATGGGATTGGTGTCGGTCCGAACGTTCGATCTCCCTTGCATACCCACCCTCGAGTCGACGTTTCCTTTTTGAGTCCAATTGAGACCGTACGGCACTGAGATGGTGTTCATGCCGACTCCTCCTCTAGATAAGTTAGTGCTCGACGGCAAAGCAGGCCGGATCTCATCAAAATCCAGGTCACCACTTTCGTCGCGAAAGGTTTTGTAAACGGCACCTCGACGAGTGACGTTGAGGTTAGATATGAATGACTTTCCCTTCTCGTAGCCGACCCGCTGCAGAATGTCCGGCTCAACTCTGTGTAGGCGAAGCTCTTTATCAGTTCCCCAGGAAACGAGTTGAAATTCCCTATGATCAATTCCATTCTCGATTCCTCCACGTGATCGCCAGAGGAATTCTTTCACTTGGCCCTTGTGCCCTGGAAAGCTATGCACTAGAGGAAGATTGTCCTCTGGGTTGCTGCCTTCTCCCGCTCTGCGACTGTATAAATGGAGATCGCTGTTGCCTCTTTGGGGCATTGCCAGAACGCCCCACGCAAACGGTGTGTTCCTCGCACGCCACACTGGAAACGGTGTCCGAATGAGTTTCTCCGGTACATCGCCTTCAACAGTGAAGTCCCAGAACTTGATGGTTTTATCGAGTGAGCATGTCAAAAGAGCTCCCCGTCGGACCCTATTCCAATCGACACCGTAGATCTTGGTGTTATGTGCCTCGATGGACCGGATCGGGTACGCACCCATTCTAGTATCCCAAATCCGGAGGTATTTGTCATGGGAGCTGGCAATGATATGGCTATCTTGTCGGTTCCACTTAACCTGGGTTGCGCCCGCAAACCAGTCAGAAAACGAAACAGCTGGACGGGAAGGCGCCCGTAGATCCCAGCTGTGGACAAAGCTATCAACAGAGCAAGTTGCAATGAGGTCAGGATGGTGAGCGGAGAAATTAATATCAGTTATGGCCCGAGAATGGGCATGTAGCACGTGCTCAATGGAATTGTTGCCGGTTTTCATAGCCAAATTCCACACCAGGGCCTTCTGGTTGGACGTACTCGCAACCCAATAGTCGCGGGCTGCGAACGGTGACCACTGGACATCTGCGACTTCCCATGGCGTGTGGTGCGGGAGATATCGTGGTGGCGAGTACGGAGAATCGAGATCGATGACGTGAAGGCCCTCTTTGGATGCCAAAACTACATCTCGACCACATGGTGATATTGACATAGAACCGACAGGTTGATCCACATGGAACGAGCTATCCTCCGCGAACGTCGGGCTCTCGAAGGCCGATGTCAACGGCTTGGGCTCTAGAGATCTGGGCATATTGACATTCAAAACTCCTTGTTCCCCGTAAAGATCTCCTTAGCCTGCGCGTGTCGGCCCCTTTTCGAATAGTCCTTGGAAACCCGTTGCGCCAAAGTATGTCGCATGCGTAGCTAGGCAACGGTATACGGTTCTGGAAAATACACGACGCTCCCATTTCGCTAGACATATAAATCCATCAATCGAGGCGACATAGGGAATCACGAATAGCTGGTATCCGCGATAGGTATTGGAGGCTTGGGTTGGGGTCTGTCGGATAGCAAGGCTGAACGATCAGCTCAATTCCGGAGGGCGTCCGGAAATTCAACAGCGGTAGCATCTGAGGCCTTCATCATACTTCAAAACTAGTCAGGAAAAAACAGTGGGAAAAAAGGAAAATCAAAGAAGACCTGCAAAGCTATTCAACAGCTTACCTCCTGTGTTCGACTGCAGCTGCGTGAGCATCTCGTCAAGCCGTAGCTTCCTCCGCGTCCACATAGCACATAGCAGTCAGGTGGTAAGCACTGCGTATTTTGACTAGTTTGCACTACTCGAAACCGCTACGGAAGGCGGTGGAGAAACATGCAGCCTGCCCCTCTTGAGATCAGTTGCATGTGTCTCTGGTACTATAGCTTTTATTTTGCTTGTTGACGGTCCAGCTAATTCATCTCCGGTCAAGCACAACTCTTGTTTGTGGTGAGCTTACTCTTAACTCTTAGCTGAGATTTTGTTCGAGATCCTATAGGCGTGGTCCGCGTGATTAGGACCACCCCACTTCATCAAGTTTGTCGTTGGGGAGCTTGAGGCGTCAGTATCAAAGCGCAAGTATCCAAGCGTAGATAAGGATGGCTTTACCGAAGCGGATCGTGAAAGAAACTGAACGCCTCATGGCGGAACCGTAAGTAACTAATGAAGCCATCTTAGAGATGTTACTACAGAATTCTTTTATTGACCACCTCCAGAGTCCCTGGCATCAACGCGGTGCCCCACGAAGACAACCTGCGTTATTTCGATGTTACTATACATGGACCTGCGCAGTCTCCGTACGAGGGTAAAACTTACGGCCAGATCCTCCTTGGAAAAGGGAGCTAACATCGGAGACAGGCGGAATATTCAGGCTTGAGCTCTTTCTTCCAGACGACTACCCCATGACTCCCCCGAAGATCCGATTTTTGACCAAGATCTATCACCCCAATATTGATCGTCTTGGAAGAATCTGCTTGGATGTTTTGAAGAGTAAGAAAGCCCCGTTTTCCAGTATTGCTGGTGGTAAGGGAAACCAGCATCTCATGGCCCACGGCTAACTCGGTCTTTCGCAAGATAATTGGTCTCCTGCGCTTCAAATCCGTACGATATTGCTTTCAATCCAAGCTTTACTTGGAGCTCCTAACCCCGATGACCCACTTGCAAATGACGTTGCTCAGCGGTGGAAGGAAGATGAGCCAGCGGCTATACAAACGGCGAAGGAGTGGACTAGGACCCATGCTATGTCTTAGGTTTGGGGGATTTTCGACTAACTTGCTACTACATAAGTTATGGATTCAGTATGTGATGTGGCCATTGGAGGTCTGATGAGTCTCCAATGGATACCGAGTATCCATCAAAGGGTTGCCAGAGAGGCGTTCTAGGTATCTATATTTCGGGGCAGTTACGGGCAACCAGATCTTTCATTGGACGATGAGAACGGCTCTTCCTTTCTTCGTCTATAAATACAAATAGCACTCATATCTCCATCCGTTCTCCCGGTTCCTCGTTCTCCGATGCGTTCCAAGTAGCCAAAGCTCGTTTAGAGATCTGCATAAACTCAAGAGGCCCTGGCTCAAGGAAGACAAGAATCTATCCTACAAAAGCTTCTTTCATCAGTGCGTGTTCAGACTTCACTTTTTGTAAATAGATTCGAAATTGTCGTCTGATAAACTCGTGTTTGATGGACCTAGGGTCATTGAGCCATAGTATTAGCCACCACGTTCCGGCCAACCTGACGTCCAGGGCCACAAACAAACTGACTCTTTGTTCATCAAGCAAGGATGCTGGACATGGAGTTGAAAGCAGATTCTTGGCTTAAATTAAGATTGAATTCCATCTTGTTAGGCTTTTTTAGCCCATGCACCTGTGTCACAATTTGGAGAATAAGATCAAGATCCATCCGTTCAGAGTGATTGGACATTGCAGGGATTCACATCCTTGGAAGTTTCCTATATGGGCCTTCAGCATGAGCCACCTGGGCGCCAGGTTTCCCGGATAGATATGTCTTAAACTAAACATGTGTATAGAATCCAAATTGAATGCATGAAATTCCGAGTAATATAAAGTATCATTGCCATTCTGAATAAAAACTGCTTCCAATGTCTGCAGCTCCGGAATCTTGAACTCAGACTCATTTGGAACTGCCATTCACTAACCCCTCAGGTTGTCATAAGGGAAAATTTCTTTGAGGGAGTTTATTGGGAGAAGTTCACACAAGTCCAGCTCAGCTTTGTTCATATTGTTTGCCACTAACCTTCTCCTATAGATTCGTTGAACTGGTTGGTTTCCTTTGGGAAACAACTAATTCAAACTGAATGGGAGCTAAAAATATGGACAGAAAAGAGTTAGTAGAGTGAAAAGAGAACTACATGATCATACCCTCCAGGCATGAAGCATCTGAACATTCATTCACACCATGCTGAGACACAACTAACCATTCTCAGATCGCAGGCTAGTTCCTATACTTCCCTTTCCTCTTCCCATTCCCAGGCCAGCCCCCTTCATAAGCCACAACGGCACGTTGGATTCTCAGATGTTGAGACTGTCTCAGCCGTTGACTCAGTCTCCTCTAACTGTGCCGGACTCGAGTGTTTCTCAAAACAACTCGAAGACGCGTTCAAAATGACTGGAGACGAAGATATGGGGTTGTCCCTGAGGTGCTCTAGTCAGACAAAGAAAGCACCTGGCGAGCAAGAAGACACCACGAACAACCCCACCACAAGCGAGGAGCCTTCGAGTACGACCACGGAAGAAGGCTCATTTAGGATGGAGTCGCTCAGCATTCAGGACAAACGCAGCGCACTCGCTGATGAGAACGTAAAGCTAAATAGTCCCGCAAGTGTGAAATCAGCCAAGTCCCATTCATCCAGCAAAGTTGCCAAATACATCAGGTCGCCATGTGGTAAGCTGAGTGAGCATCTCCACGGCAAACTCTTCATATTACTAACAAATATGTTCATAGACTATACTTTTATCGACCTGGATGATTACGAACATATTTCAGACAACGAGGAGGAGGGATCTGATCTCGAGATTCTGCCCAAAGAAGCTCTCGCCAAGCATGCTGGGCACGCTGACGGAGGTTTCAAACTCGGACCAGCTCCCAAAAGCGAGAGGAAATACAGTCTGAAATGGCTAAAAACGCGCCATAAAGATCATCGTATCGACGAGGCTGACCAACCTGCTGGACTCGCGGATTCAAGTCGCCTTGCCAGTGTCAAGTCTTTTGAAACTTTCGACCAAGAGGACAGCAAAGCTTCTGCATCTGATTCAACCAGTACTTTCGACGTTAATCTGTCTCCAAGTAGCCCGAAGGAGCAGCATCCGCCCAAAAAGGAACTTCCAGAAGAAATACTTCGAAAGACAGTGAGGACACAAAGTTTTAGTCTTTTTATCGACTCTAGTTTACTGACGTTGGCAAAAAGATTGAAGACATCCGCAGGAAGACAGGAACGCAAGTCCACCTGCTACCCTCGGAACATGCCACAAACTCATTCAGGGTCAACGATAACCGGATTTGGAACAGTAAGAACTTACGCTGTGCTGCCTGCCTGGGGGACTGTCCCATCTGCGGTACTGGGTGTTGCATATATGAAGAAACACGTCGCAAGGTCGCCAATTCGGATTCAGACGCTGACAAAACCGCTGCGGCGGAACTTGTTCAAACAATCGAGAGCTTCGGTTCCCAAGTCAAGGAGATGAGTACATTCTCTTTCTGCTCATTCCCTGGAGGATGTGGAAGATTCGTGTGTCCAGAATGCTGCGGTGTTTGCCCGACTAACATCTGTTATGATGTCCAGTGCAAGGTATATAAAGACACCTGCAACTCTGCCATATTTAGGAGAAAGCTCATTAATCGTGCTAACGAAGATTATAGGATTGCAAGTCAGATCCTTGGGGTCCTTGCGATTGGCATGACTTCTAGAAAGACAATAGAGAGCCTGTCAGATCTCACCAGCAGTACCAGCGGGAGAGACCTATTTTGCATCGGGCAGTCTACGGGAGAATGCGAAGGGAGAATTGGCACTGGAATGGAGATCTCGAGTCGATCGAAGAATTGAGACATTTGTTGAAGAGGCCAGGGAGGACAGGGGGTGGAAAGACTAGAGCACTCTTAATGCATTAGTACGAGATGAACGTTGCCTGTCTCAAGGAGCAGAAATCCTGTACTTCTACAAGGCTAGTACCATCTTCGCGGCTTTCAAAACAGTAGTCCCAGGATCGATGACGTTTGGCGGCAAAGGGCAGGCAAAAGTCACGTGTTAGGGTTTAGCGAGGCTCCGCACATTCGTGCGAGTCTAGCGATCCAGCTCGCGCCCCAAGGTCCGACTCGACTCGACTCAACAACCAACGCCAACCGACAACATCTCGTCTCGACCGGCTGCGCATCTACAACACTCAAGATGCGTACCTACGACGACTCTTTCAGCGGTCAGAGGATCTACCCTGGAAAGGTGCGTTGCCCCCCTGTCTACAGTCGTACCCAGCACCGCGCCACCGGAATCTCTCGAAATCGGCAAAACATCATCTACGAAGCGATGCTCCTTCTAGTGACGGTTGCTAACATTCTGTTTATTAAAATTTTTGAACTACAGGGTAAGCTGTACGTCCGTGGCGACAGCAAGATCTTCCGCTTCCAGAATGGAAAGTCCGAATCCCTCTTCCTCCAGCGCAAGAACCCTCGCCGGATATCCTGGACCACCCTGTACCGCCGCCAGCACAAGAAGGGTATCTCTGAAGTCAGTAACATCCGCCCTGCGCTTTTCTTCTTTTGCGAGGTTTTGGTTTCTTTTATGGAGGGCCGTTTGATGCGCTCGATTGTGGGGGGAAGTTACATGTGCGAGATTGTGGAAGCGAACGAAGATCGTTTGGCTCTGTGTTGTGGGAGAGGATATTTCAGGGTTGCATCTGTTTTGTGGACAGTTTGCTGACTGGATGCGCTTTTGCATTGAACAGGAAGTTGCTAAGAAGCGCACCCGTCGTGTCGTCAAGCACCAGCGTGCTGTCGTCGGTGCGTCCCTTGACGTGATCAAGGAGCGCCGCAGCATACGCCCCGAGGCTCGCCTCGCCGCTCGTCAACAGGCCATCAAGGATGCCAAGGAGAAGAAGGCTGCTGCTGAGAGCCGCAAGAAGGCCGAGAAAGCCAAGAATGCCGCCAGCGGCTCCAAAGCTGGTGCTCAGCGTATCCAGAGCAAGCAAGGCGCTAAGGGTGCTGCCCCTAAGGTCGCCGCCAAGTCTCGTTAAGCGAATTGAAAAAGCGGTTTGGCTTGGGACTTGAGACTGGAGGATGGGAGGAGCGATGTAGAACAGGGGAGGGGGGCGCATTCTCGGATGAATTCCGAGGAAATGAAATTATTTTCCGCGTCAGACACATTTCAAATAAGAAACGGCGTACGAGCGGTTGGGTTCTTGCGGACAAGACATCCCGCTTGGTTCTCAGATAGGCATATCACTACGTGGCCTGCTATTTACCAGGAAATGGAAATGGATGTGATAATGACCGCCTCGTTCAAGAAGCATGAGCAAATGTAGACGGCTACTGTAATATGATTCCAGTGGTACAATGAACTCAAAGGGCATTAAGTCCGGAGCGCGAACGGCGACTAGAGTCGACATATCCGTACTCGACTGGTTCAATGCAAATCCGTTTCCATACTGCTACACATCCCACTGTAGCTCTGGATTCCTCGAGATCTAATCTGAAGGTTGACGTACACGTACGCCACCTAGTTAGTTAGTAATTATGTATTATGCGGTTAACCGGGAAGGGTTAAACCCTAACCGATACCCTTTTCGGAACCGACAACTATGAAGACGAGACAACAGCCCTCACAACAACAAGCGAAGTAGAGTAAATACGCTGCAATTCACGAAGTCCCAAATATGTACAAAATATACAGTAATATCTGAATAGAAATCCTAACCACTTTTACCTTGATAATCGTGAGCGAAAAGAGGTAAAACCTGTCGCCTGAGGCAGCCAGTCACGTTAACCGGGTCAGATAATTAGTCGTTCTCCACAACACCACCACAACTCACCCCCAATCTCACCCGACTTCGTCTTCCTCCCATCTCGACAAGACAAGCAACACATCAGCAACCATGGGTAAGGTTCACGGATCTCTCGCTCGTGCGGGTAAAGTCAAGTCTGCGACCCCTAAGGTATGCTGCATTTCTTTTACCCTTTTTTACTTTCTGGATAGAGAGTGTGTTTGTGTGCTGTGGAAGGACATTTTGGTTGAGTTGTCGATGAAAATCGTCATTTCCGGGAAGAGCATACTCCAAAGAGAGGGTCGATGGAAAGGCTGACAATATCTTTTTTTGCAAAACAACAGGTCGAAAAGCAAGAAAAGAAGAAGCTCCCCAAGGGCCGTGCCATGAAGCGCTTAAAGTACACCCGTCGCTTCGTTAACGTTACCCTTACCGGTGGCAAGCGCAAGGTGCGTTGAACCCCCCCCTCCCATCTGAATATTGCAAGTCGGCAATGAAGGGAAAATTCCTTCTCCATCGTTGGAAGAGCGAGTGTGTGCTTTCAAATACTTGCTTTCGGAGCATGATATTCGGCACGTCTGTGTCTCGACGACGATGAGGATGGAGCTTTCTCCGTCAGAGCAGCAGGCGACAAACAAATAGTGTCAGGATTAGTTAGCTGATGACTCGGTGCCTGTCATAGATGAACCCGAACCCTGGCTCGTAAACCAGCCATACTTGCGTTTCTTTTTTTTTCTCTCTCTCTCCATCGGCTTCCGACGTTACGTTTTGAAGATCAGTCGACTACAGATGACGCTCCATGTTCTCTAACGTTCGAGGATGGAGCGAGGGGATCTACGGAATGGAGGTGCACTGATCATCCGGGGCGGGGCGTTATGACCTTGTCTAGGCTTGGTCCGGTTTCATATAGCAATATGGTTGTCGAGACAAGTGAGGGTCGTTCAATGACTGTTCTATTCTCTGTGCGATCTGTTCTTGGAAAGTGGAATGGGAATGCAAGGTCTAAATGAATTTGTCCACTTGCGCGTATCCACATCTCGGTATATTTCTACCATCCTGTGTAGAGCGTATTTTCGATTCCTAAGCTGTTAATGCGGCAGTCGTCTATGTGCCTCCGGGCAATTCTTCTCACTTGGGCAGGGAAAGGAAGCACACTGTCCAAAACCCTTTGATAATATTCTATTCTATTGCGTAATAATTGCAGTCCAAAAACAATAAACATAGTAATTACAGAGCTCTAAGGATGGCAGCGGAAGGTGGTGAAGTGCAACATGGATTTCGAAACTGCACTGGCAGGAAGAAAATCGGGAAGGAACTGGGTATCTCAGATTGTTGCTGGAGAGACAGCTCCTAAGAGGAAGCAACGTTGGTCTTTCCGAGCAGAGGTCGGAATCCTTCTCTTATTGTTATCATCTTTTTATAACATGCCGCTGGCAAAAGTCTAACTAATTATTCAAGAAAACCGAAACACGCAGACCCGTGAGTATTAATTCCCAAACACCGGACAACCAGGAACGAAGAAGAAACCAAGGAAGCCGGAAATGAAAGTTCGGCCAGAGATCTGATTGAACCAGCTCCTTAGTATTAGTAGTAATGTGCCATTTCGAGACCAGCGCGCTTGAAGCCGCATTTAACGTAGAAGCCTTCATTTGCCTCTGAACAGTCGAGAATGCTCTGAGTAGGGAAAAAAAAAAGGGAGTCAGCAAAAAAAAAAAAAACACAATATCGCAACAAAAGGAAAGATGAGTCTCCATACCTTGTAGCACCCGACGTGAGAAGCAACATAATCCAGAGCCTGGATAATCCTCAACCCCAACTTCTTCCCCTGTTGTCCCTTCTCGACCGCAATATCCTCAATATGCCCAACCATCCCGAGCGAATGGATAAACTTCCGCTCGACAATCAAGCTGCCTGTCCCGACGATGCGACCGGTCCCATCACACACGACGAGAAGGTAGTACTCGTCGCCTCGCGAGGCCATCCAGTTGTACCGCTCGTTCCACTGATCCTCGGACACATCGCCCACTGTGGTCAACACGCGTAGCACGTCTAGGTAGCCTAGGTTGTAATCGGAGCGGCGTAATGGGCGGATTGTGTAGTCAGGCGGGAGGACGGAGAGGACTTCCGGGGAGATTAGGGTCGAGGGGAAGAGGGGAGTGTCATCGACAGAAGACGAAGTGATGCCGTTCGAGCTCGGTTTGGACGTCCCATTGGAGGTCAAGTTGCCGTTCGATGTGCCGTTCGACTGGCCGTTTGAAACTGCAGTCGAGGTTGTCTCCAGCTTGGCTGCTGGAACCGCAGCGTCCACGAAGGGTGCGCTAGTCATTTCTTAATAGTGACTAAGGGAAATGCAGAGGGCAAAAAACAGGTATATAATAGAGCGGGTAGCTTTGACAGGAACAGGGTGACAGACGGGGGTTGTCTGTCTGTTTCTTGTCTAGTGGTCCTTTCCGAATAAAGTGAAGGGTAAACTGTTTCTCGATGGAAGTTTCAGGTGAGACGGAGACTCAACTGAACTGCGCAGTTCTGTAAAGGAGGCCAAATGCAGGAGGGGAGAGATATAGAAAGGAGACCCAATGGCTCGGAGATCTTGTCGGGGGAAGGAAGAAGGAAGAATGCGATGCTGAGGGAACGGAAAAGATTCATTCAGTCTTTGGACCGCAACCGGAGGGGCTGGGGGAGGGGAGAGTGAGATATTAGCCCAGCGCCTCTTCAGCCCCGAAAATGAAATGAAACAGAGAAGCAGCCCAGTGGAGGAGGCAGTTCCAATAATAACTTATTATCCTCACGTTTCACAACGTCAAATTCTAATTGCTGAGCCCACAGCTACGATGCTAATTTTCGGCCGCGCCTTTCGCTGTATGTACTATTTTTATCAACCCGCTGGATCCAGGAACGCCTCTCATCCCCCACTAGTAGCAAGAACACTGTCTAGTAGCGTTCGGCGCAGTATAGACTGTTCCAAACTGTTGCTTTCCTATGTAAGTAGAAAAAAATAAATGTACTCTACACTTTGCGATCTCATTTAAAAAAAATGGTAATGGTGGACCCGATTCAAAATGGCAACCCAGTTCTCTTACAGCTTCGCCTCCGTAGGGTTCAGCATCAGCTCTGGGCGAACATACTTGTCAAAGTCTTCCTCACTCAGAGCCTTAAGCTCCAAGGCGCTCTCCTTCAGGGTGATACCCTTCTTGTGGGCATTCTTGGCAACCTTGGAGGCCATGTCGTAGCCAATGATAGGGTTCAGGCAGGTCACAAGCATAAGACTACGGGTATCGTTAATCCGGAGGGGAAACTTTGCTAGGGCAGCGGCAGAAGGGGAATCTTACCTTTTATGTAGCAGCTCGGCAATGCGGGCTTCGTTGGCCTCCAGTCCATCAACCAGGTGGACTCGGAAGCTGTTCATACCGTCGGCAAGAATGCGCACACTGTGCAGGAGATTACGGATCAGGACGGGCTTGAAGACGTTCAGCTCGAACTGGCCGCTCATGCCGCTGACGGTCGCCGCAACGTGGTTACCCATGACCTGTGCGCAGACCATGGTGAGGGCCTCACACTGGGTCGGGTTCACCTTTCCAGGCATGATCGAGGAACCAGGCTCGTTCTCAGGCAGGTTCAATTCGCCCAGACCGCAGCGGGGGCCCGATCCAAGAAAGCGGATGTCCTGTGCGATCTTGAACAAAGAGACAGCAAGGGTGTTCAGCGCGCCGGAGCCTTCAACGACGGCATCGTGGGCGGCAAGAACTTCGAACTTGTTGGGGGCTGTCTTGAACTCGGTACCGGTGATCTTACTGATCTCGGCAGCGATCGCCTCGTCGAAGCCCACAAAGGTGTTTAGACCAGTGCCGACTGCCGTTCCACCCTGGGCAAGAAAGCGAAGATGAGGAAGGGTGTTCTCAATGCGCTCGATGTTGCGGTCGAGCTGGGCAACATAGCCGGAGAACTCTTGGCCGAGGGTGAGAGGAGTGGCATCCTGAAGATGGGTTCGACCGATCTTGATGATGCTCTCGAACTTGTCCACCTTGATCTGGAGCGCGTCGCGCAGTTGTTTCAGGGAAGGCAGCAGAGTGTTCTCGAACTCCAGAACTGCGGCGATGTGCATGACGGTGGGGAAAGAGTCGTTGGAAGAGGCGGACCTGTTGACATGGTCGTTGGGGTGAACGGGCTTCTTTGTTCCCATCGTTCCTCCCAGGATTTCAATGGCACGGTTCGAGATGACCTCATTGGCATTCATGTTGGACTGAGTACCAGAGCCGGTCTGCCAGACGACGAGAGGAAAGTGGTCCATCAGCTTACCATCAGCTACCTCGGCAGCGGCCTGCTTGATGGCCTCGGCGATCTTGGGATCTGTCGCAATTAACGTCCGCCCATCCCGGCGTGCGAAGCTCGCCCTTTTTTTTTTTTTTGGGGGAAGCCAGATATGAAGGACAATGCTTACCAAGACCATACTTGACGTTCACCGTAGCAGCCGCACCCTTGAGAACACCAAAAGCCTTGACCACAGCAGGGGGCATGCGGTCCTGAGGCTGGTTGATGTCAAAGTTGCCCAGGGAGCTGTGGTTCGAGCAGTTAACATCGGGTCCACAGCATCCAATGCAAATGACGGGTCATGTCTAGTTCCCTTCCTTACCGCTGTGTTTGAGCACCCCAGTACTTGTCTGCGGGGACCTGTGAGGTGAGATGCGATCAGAAGAGGGGTCCGATGCGGGAATGGGAAGGAAATTGTAGTCGTCGTCTGAAAGCAGCCGAGAGAGAGAGAACCTACTTGGATTTCTCCAAAGGCATCTGTTTCTGTCCGAGTGGTAGCCTAGAAGAGAGTACACAGGCGTCAGTACGTCAGTATTCGAGCTCTGTAACCCCACATCAACGTGAATTGCAGTACATCCGGCGATCCGAACGAGATCCGGGAATGCGGAGAGGGACATACCATGCTGGGCGTAGTTCCGAAAGCTCTCTTGTTAGATGTAGCGTGCCACGACTGAAGACTGGAAAAACGTTGCAAAGGTCTGGAATTGGAGCTCAACGAGCGAGAGGAGGTGAAAGCGGAGGGAGACCGGGTACTGTTACATCGAGCGACTGCATAGAATGCGGAGGATGACAATCTCGGGGTAGCACGCGCATGTGTCAATGAGGCCACCGTGCGCACCGCGGCCCGGGAAGAAGAAGCTGGCTGGAGCATGGTGAGACCTCGGAAGCAATTGGCTGCTTGTGATTGAGACAACGAGACCGAGCAATGGACTCTGCGACGGGAGAACAGGAGAACTGGAGAGGGAGAAAAGCAAGAGGGAGAATTAATGAGAATGAGGATCGACAGCGGAAAAAGCGCCGAAAACGGGTCGCTCCGCTGCCCGGGCTCACCCGGTATCGGCAGAACGAAAGTGACGCCCCGGCTGCTGCTTTCGTCGCTTTCTGCTGGGGCGCGGTCCGGGACAGCCGTATTGTATGGTAATTCCGAGTTCTTCCTAGTGATATTATACCAACGCTCCTCGGAATAGCCTCGAACTCTACCTACACCAACGCGTTTCCAGAGTGCAGTCCAGAGGCAGTCCAGACTGTGGCCTCGATCAATGGATCATGAAGTTCTTTCATGTATTTCCCAGGTCAAATAAAGAACCCTGATGCCACCAAACGAGGACCGTTTCTTTGTTCTATTTCTCTGAGAGCAGGCAGTTTCAATGCAACCGGTACTGCTGCCATGGACAAGCAATGCTAACAGTAGTACGCTCTATACACAGGCTAATTCACTTGACAGCTTGAAGCAATCTCTAAGGAGATCTTCACATCTCAAGATCCTCAACCGTATCTTGGCCCTTGAATGGTTGATTCCTCCATCGCCTTCACCATCCTCAATGCCTGCAATGGAAAACTGTGAATGAGGTGAATGAGCAAACAATCTTGACTGGATTAGCCACACTGTCTAGGATTCCCTTCACTGCAATGGGACCTCCCGTCTTTGTGCCATCATGAGACAAGGTGAAAAATGGTGCCCTCCAGTTGTCCTGGAGTTCTCCAGCAATATTAGAGGATTCTTCCATGAAGTTTGAAAGAGCAACATATAAAACAGCATCTCTCTTCTCTATTCAATCCTCTTTCGCAATTATCTCCTCTTACCTCTATTCATCGCTTTTGCCTACATTGCTGAGATTGCAGTCGACTTGACCCAATTGACTCATTTACCCTCCACGATGAGTACAACCGAATTGCCGACCCAGTCGCTCATTTATTCCTTGGAGCCAGTTGCTCCAGATGGAATCTTCGCTGTGAACGACGCCTGGCTCAATGACCCTAATCCGCAAAAGGTGAACCTATGTGTGGGTGTCTATCGAACCGACGACGGAAAACCCTGGCTGCTGCCCTCGGTCGAGAAAGCCGAACGGCGCGTTGTAGCAGAGGACCCCTTTCGTCATGAATATGGCGCCATCGAAGGCGACGTTGGCTTTCTCTTTGCGGCCCGCGACTTGATGTTCGGCATTGAGAAGGACGATTTCCAAGACTCCAAGAATCGAGTCGCCTCTGTGCAGACCATAGCCGGCACCGGTGCCGTCCACCTCGGCGCCCAATTCCTCAAGACCCATGCGAAACCAAAGCATGTGTGGCTGTCTGATCCAACTTGGCCCAACCACGTCACTATCTGGGAACACGCCGACGTCGACATCAAGAAATACCCCTACTACGACGCCTCCAACCGCGCCTTTGACTTCAACGGCATGATGACCACCCTCGAGGCGGACGCCAAACCAGGCGATGTGATCCTCCTGCATGCCTGTGCGCACAATCCCACCGGTCTCGACCCCAGCCATGAACAATGGGCCGCCATTGCCGATCTCTGCGAGAAAAGGCGCCTGTTCCCCTTCTTCGATTCCGCATACCAGGGTTTCGCCTCCGGGTCCCCCGACGACGACGCCTGGGCGGTCCGCTACTTCTTCCATCGCCAGCCTCGCATGGAGATGTGCGTCGCTCAGAGCTTCTCCAAGAACTTCGGTCTGTACGGCCAGCGCGTCGGCGCGTTCCACTTCGTCATACCTGTCGGTTCTCCCGAACTTAGAGACCGCGCCGTCGGCAACTTCTGCCACCTCATTCGCGGCGAGTACTCCATGGGCCCGCGCATCGGAGCCAGCATCGTTAGAACGATCCTTACCAACCCTGATCTCACGGCCGATTGGCACAAAGACATCAAGATCATGAGCTCGCGCGTCAAAGCTATGCGATCTGCTCTTTACGACGAGCTGATCCGGCTGCAGACTCCAGGCACTTGGGAACATATTGTCCAACAGGTAGATATTTTTATTAACCCCCCTTCTTCCGAAACTACTAGAAGAGAAAAAGCAGAAAGCTAATCGTTGGTCATTAGAACGGCATGTTTTCATACACTGGTTTGAATACCGCCCAGGTCCTCGCTCTGCGCGAGAAATTTCACGTCTACATGATTGAGTCAGGTAGGGCTTCCATGAGCGGATGTAAGTATATATACTCCCTTTACTGTTGCTTTGGTTATAGTGGTTGCTGACTTAGATATTAACAGTGCGCCGAGGGAACGTTGCATACGTCGCGAAGTCGTTCGATTATGTCGTCCGCAATGTTGCATAAACCGGAACGGCATCGAAGCAGTTCAACTGGCTTAATTAACTGGCTTAATTAACTGGCTTAATTAACTGGCTTAATTAACTGGCTTAACGTTATCTGGTAATATTAAGAAGAAAAAATGGGAAAGGGGGGAAGAAAAGTATCTGCTATGTCAGTCTTGCATACTTAGATGGGTCTGCTCCGAGTGCATTTAGGGGATGCATTGCTCTGGTGGAATACATTGGCATGGATCTAGATATCTATCGCTTAGGACAACAATCAAAGATCTTATGTCCTTGAATCTTGTAGCTTAAAACTCTCCCCGTGGCTTCATGACAATATCACGTAGGCAATCTATAATATCATACGCTCACATCACCGTAGCATACCAGGGCAATTCAGTACTAACAACATTTCGCGCCAGTAGAAGTAACACGTAACAGCAAAAAAAAAAAAAAAAAATACCGTATACAAGGGGAATTGACGCCTCCGAGACAATATTAAATCAAACTAAACGATACAAAAGGAGATCAGAGCGGAACGTCAGACAATTCGGAATCGCCTTCCTTCTGCTTGCCGTTCTTCTCGCCATTACCACTCGGCCGCTCCTTTTTTTCCTCGTGCTTCAGCTCGGGAGAATCCCCTCCCTTTTCCGTCTCCGTCTCGTCCGACGGTGCAGTCTCCGCTGGTTCTGCAGCTCCCGCATGATCATGTAGCTCATCCACGGCTGTCTCTTTTTCTTCGACTTCGTCTTCCGGGGCAGGCCGTGGGGTTGCCGACTCGGCTTCAGCAGCGTCTTCATCCTCATCGTCGGCCGCCGGTGGAGTGGTCGTCTCATCATTAGGCACTGGCACTGGCGCCACTTTCGCGTGGTCAGGTTCGTTCGATTGCTGCGAACTCTGAGCGCGACTGCTGCTGATCGTTGCGGCCGAAGCCGCAGACGTGGTCTGCTGGTGCTGTCCGTGCGACGGAGCGAACTGTCGAGTCTTGGGGTCGGCATTCAGGTAGTAGCCGCGGACGCTCACGAGAGTGCCTTCTGCCTCGCACGCGTCAACCCATTCAGGCCGGACAACGGGGATGTTCATCTCAACTGCCCTTTCCCACTGCGGGCCCCGACCCTCCGTACACACGAAATGCGTAGAGTCAATGCGGACAGCATCGATGAGTCTGCCTCCGATGCGGTCCAATGCGGCTCCAAGTGCGTCCTTCTGCTGTGGATCAATGACCCCAGCAGTCACCGTAATGCCAGAGAGATCCGTCATCTTGTGCGTGCGGCATGTCAGTCTCTCGGATTGATAGGTGCCGGCCGACGTGCGCAGAACCAAGTGGAACGTATACTCCGTGTGGATGGCAAGCCCGCTGATCTTGGTGCTACGTGTATCCAGCGGTCGGGGTATGGATCCGGCCTTGGAACCGTTGCGATAGAGAGACAAGGACTTCAGAGACGCAGTGGCCAGCTCGATCGGATCCCATTCCAACACGAGAGACGTCTGGGTCGCATTTCGAAGACGGAGGACAGGGGGAGACGGGGTCTTGATGCCGTAGGTGTTAAGGATACGTTTCTGAAGGGCCTGGAACGCTGCTGCGCTGCCTTCTTCGGCCGGTTCGTTGCGTGATACCGTGATGTCGACAATGCTACCCGGGGCGATGTTGCTAGGTAGGAGGACAGAGGGGAATTCGATCTGGGGGAGTCGAAAGTGGTCAATTAGCAGGCCTGGAGGATAAAGCACATTCTTTTGTAGATGGTTGTACACCCGTGGCAGGAGAAGAGTTCATGAGTTGCGTCGCCTTCGCAACAATAATCTGCAACAGAAAAGGGATGCCTTACGAGTCGGTTGTCGCGGGTCAGGAGCACGGCGACACCAGCGTCTACCTTGCCAACAGTCAAGGAGACCAACATCTTGCGCGGAGATTAAGAAAGGAGATGATGTTGGCGAGAATGTTGACGGGAAACCATTGAGCTCCGTTGGATTGTTTGCGGCAGTCTGGAGGTCGGGGAAATTGAAGGGCCAGATGCAGTCCTGACAGATCGGCCGCTTCACTAACTAATTAGCAGAGTCGCCAAGGAGTCCCCGTCAGGAGATGACAGCACCCACGACCTATTATTACACTGAAGCATTGCCCTCCAGAAGACCTACAGCTACAAAAACTACCAATAAGCACGATATCGTGTACTATATATTTTGGAGGCAATTATCCGCCTGGTCTTTGGTTCCGCAGAGGAGAGATGTGGCACTGCATCAATGCTACGGAACTCGTTTATCGCTTCTGATGCCTGTCCCTGTCCGCCGTTTTCTTGCTCTGCCGCTGCTGGAGTTGTTGTTTCATCTGTTGAACGCGTTCAATCAGACCATCTACCAGCGAACTGACTTCCTTCTGGACAGTATCAGAGTCCCCCTTTATACATTTCGGACGGACAACGATCTCCAGAGTCCCCGTCAGCCCGCTGGCATCCGTATTCATATCTGTTCCCGACTCCGGTCCTCGATCAGTCCTGGCAATCCTCCTGCCTTCACGGTCATATCCACGCTCTTCTAGGGCCTCTGAGAAGGCCGCGCGAACTCTCCTGGCAGCCCACGAACGGACAACCCGTTTGGACCGCAGTAGTTCCATCACTGACACTCTCCACCATAGGGTATTCGGGTCGCGGGTGGCACACATATGGGCAATCTTGGGCCGAAGGGCATGGGTCGGATGGGCCAGATAACGCGAGGCAACCGGAGAAATAACATTCTTGGAGTTGTACCGGAAGATTATATTACTGGTAGACACGGCGGCCTTCATGGCTGCTGAGAAACGTAGGAACCTGCCTGACTCCTAGGGAAGTCATGAGAGGAAGTTATTCCCTAGCAGTCTAATGCAATTCTCTTGTTCTCGACAGCTCGTTGCAACCGGGAGGGAACTCATAGCAGCTTTTGAGATCCCAACCATCCGATTCTCGACGGTTCAGCGTGGTAAAAACAAAGGAAGAAAGATAAGAAGCATGGAACCAAACGGGATCGCCACCGGAAAGAAACGAACGGAAGAAAAGAATGACTGGAGTGGGCGACTGACGAGGTGCGGCAAGTTCACGCCTGGACCGTGGGAAGCAGAGCAGTGCTCCCACAGGAGACGCAGAGCCAAAAAAAAATAAAAATAAAAATAAGAAGAAAGATCGCCGGAAACAGGTGTGTGGCAACCTGCAGAATCAGGCAGAAATCAGGCCTCGCGCCACTCCGCACTAACCGACTTCCTTATATATAGACCCGCCGAAATTGCTTCTTCTTTATCCCACTCTCCGCTCTGACAACTATCTTCAGACACGTCGATTTCCCGCACTGTCTGAGCTATCTGTTCTCATTTCGAACGCTCCATATATTCGAACTACATAGAGGGATAAAAAAAATCAACTTGTGACCGCCCAACATGCCCAAGAACAAGGGAAAGGTAAAGACTCAATTTTTTTTCTTTCGACCCCGCCTCCTCCCCCTCTCTGACCTCCACGTCACTCCCCCCAAGTAATAAGTGGCAACAAGGCTAATTCAGACAACAGGGCGGTAAGAACAGGCGTCGTGGAAAGAACGAAAACGACAACGAGAAGCGTGAGCTCGTTTTCAAGGAAGAAGGCCAGGAATATGCGCAGGTCGTCAAGATGCTAGGCAACGGTCGTCTAGAAGCACTATGTTTCGACGGCGAGAAGCGACTCGCGCACATCCGAGGCAAACTGAGGAAGAAGGTCTGGATCAACCAAGGCGACATCATCCTCCTCTCGCTACGTGAATACCAGGACGAGAAGGGCGACGTGATCATGAAGTACACCGCGGACGAGGCTAGAAGTCTCAAGGCTTATGGTGAGTTGCCTGAGCACGCCAAGATCAACGAAACCGACACCTACGGCCACGAGGGTTTCGAAGACAACGTCGAATTCGACGAGGATCGCGAAAGCGAAGAAGAGAAGGAGATCGACGTCGACGAGCTCTAAATCACCCCCAAACACCCCCCCACAATTCATTCCCTCGCTACTCGCGAATGCGACCGGGTGTTTTTCTTTCCTTGATTCACTTCGATACCTGTCTGCGTTGTGTGGCTAATCTAGCCCCACTCCCACTTCTTCTCTCGGAGAAGCTTCCTTGTACGACGTTTCACCATAGCAGGAAGTCTCAAGTCCAGCCCTTCCGAAGAGGTTGACAAAATTAACGTCGTTCAGGTGCGTTGGCGCCACGATTCGCTCTCTCGCCACCCAAGGAAATCCCGGTGAGGCTCTTCGAGCCAGGGTATGAATTATGGATACGCGGGGGATCTCAGGACACGCTTTTTTCTGACGTTGTAGTTGTGTCCTCAAGGTCCCCCCCCCCCAGCAGACAAAATGGTTGTGATGCGTATGAGATAGATCGCTGTGGCGGTTTCCTTTTGCGATGGCAATGTCTTTTTTTTTTGTCTGTTCTATCTCTTTGTCTATTCCCTTCTTACGATTTCCTTTTATGAAGAGGTGTTATCAAAATATGACCGTCCAAGATATCTCATCTGCCTTGTAGCGCAAGAACTACACTATAATCAGGAACGTTTATTTAAGTTTTAGAAAAACGCGTGCCTTTAGATCACGCCAGTAAATACGTAACAGGGAGACACTGCATTACCTCGTATAGCCAGCTATGTGTCTTCAAATACGCTTTTACGAAAGAACCCCACGATCTTACGCGCAGCCTCCTTCCCAATTAATGGATCAAGCTGCTCAACGTCCATATTGGCCACCTCGTGGATACTCCCAGTCTCGAGGATCAGCCGCTCGAGGATAACAGGCGTCACTCCTGGAACGGCCCGGAGCATATCCTGGGGGAGAAGGTTGAAGATCCGATGCTCAATACCAGTTGCAGCCATGACGTCTCCCTGGCCCGATGAGCCAGCGATATCGATGTCTAGGCCGGCTTGCACGGCCCGGATGGGATCCGGCTCGGGGTTGTTCTTCTTCAGTTCTGCGAAGATTTCGGCAGTCTGGTACGGAGAAGAGGACCAGATGATTTTCAACCGTGGGAAAGCAAGAGTCAACAGGACGAGCATGTGTTGGGCTGATTTGGGACTGGATGGGCTGATGAGAGAACTGCTCGCGGAGGGGGAAGTGGTTGCTGTGCCGGACGAGGAGAAGCCGAAGTCTGTTAGGAAGCTGGTGCTGGGATTTGATGCAGAGGCGAATGCGTCAAATGTGAATGATTTGTTCTGGTCGAATTCGATCAGGAGAAGAGGAGTCTTGTAGTGTTGGAGCATTGTCTCGGCTTGGTTGTACAGACGGCCGTTCCTGAGAGAGGTGAGCAGATCGCGAATGGATTTTCGCTCTACGCATATGTCCGGGGTCAGGACATAGTCGCCGACTGTAAGTTGGCAAGGGACAATAACCATGTTGTTGCCGTGGAGCAAAGACGGAAGGGCGCTTCTGAACTCCCGAACATCGACGACGACCCTGGGAGGCGACGCCGTTGCCGCCAGTCGACCTCCCCCGGCAATACGAGTGTTCACGGTTCGAAGGAACTGCTCTTGCGGGTCGTCAACACTCCGGTCATGGGTGAGTGTAACGGCCATGTTCTAACCATTCCACATTAGTAAAATCTCGCAGCACTCTCAGACCGGCTAGGCATTGCTCACGCTTTTTTCTTTGATTAGTTTTGTAAAAGAGTCCTTCTCACGTCTCACGGCGCTCAGGTATCGCTGCTCCTCCACTGATCCTCCATAGTACAAGAAGTATACTCGAACATTCCGTCCTGTATGAGAACTCCGGTAGACTTCGACTCTCCGAATAAAGGCAGCGTCGGGTTCGAACATTATAATATACCTTGGCCGAACTTCTTCCAGTATATGTTCATCCATGTCTCCATCATAAGAGTGTATCAAGACCAGATCATTCATGTCGTATAGCTCATAATAGTCATCCGTATCCTCCAGATCGTCGACAACGATCTCGTCTTTCTGTGTTTCCTCGGCTTCTGTCGGTTGGATCTCACCCAATAATCCCGTTACCTGGCCTGGAAGCTCTACCTGAGTTTGTACACTGGCGTTCGGAACGCGTCCTGCCGCGGAAGAAACTGCACCGCCGCCACGTACCCGACGTCGCTTGTTTGGCGGAGCCCTTCCTTGTTGAGAATTGCCTTGTCCAGACATGCTCCGATTTCTCTCCGTAAGTAGACCTTGACCCTCTGGGTTAGGCGACAAATTCTTGTTGACATTGGAAAAGGAGATCTTCCAGTTCAGATACTCTCGTAGCTTTCTTCGCATCATCAATTCTGCTGAAGCCTTCATCTTCTCGAAACGTCCTGTATCATCATGCCCCTCACCCTCATCTTTATCGATGGTTGCGTACATTGAGGCAAGATATTCACGAAGCTGGCGGCAGGTCCGCTGATCGCTGCACATGATCAATACAGTGCTATGAGACTCATCCACAGGGACCGGGTTGACGTATGCATCACTCTCAATTTCTTCCAGCACGTCCGCCAGAACAGCCCACTTTGGCTGCTCCTCTAGGACAGGCTGAAGTGTGGAAGAGAATGCAGTCGACGAGGAGTGAGCCATGTCACCGGTTAACTTCCCTTGGTATACCCTAGATTTTGCGGTTTGGAAAAGAACGTGAGCAGCATCGAGAAAGAGCCAGGGCGAGTAACTATGCCTTGTCGAGCCCGGTGGTGGAGAGTGGGCCGCGACTATAGTATCAAGATACTTGACGAAAGACACTGAGTCGTATGTGAGTAAAGCACTTGTCATGAAAGTTAGCAACAGGGAGTCACACAAAATAAAACAGTGGCAGTTCTTCAACGTACTGAAGAATGGCACGGAGATCTGTCAGATCGTTGACAATCTGCCTGGTCCTGAAACTGACACGATGCCACATAGGATCGAGCTGACGTCTGATAGAGACGTCAAAACCACGGTGCAAAGCGCTATCCAGCGTCCACTCTCCCATGTCCAGCCCCGAGATCGACTTCTTCAGCTCCGTAATACTTATATCGACACATTCGAGAACAGCATTCTGAATCTCGCGCATTTTGTCACTCAGTGGAACTTCGAGTTCGATGACTTCTGCTTTCCTGTGCCCTTCCAGGGACTCCGCGACAGTCACATGGAATCGAGGCCACAGGGACGCTTTGCGTAGGAAAAGATTTCGCATCATATTGGCCAAAGGCGCGAACCCGGTCGTAAAAGGCTCTGGAGAATCTGAAAACGCTTTGAGAAAGCCGGCCTTGTTCGTCTGCCGGTAGATTCGCATGATGAACGACTCGAGAGATGTTGCCACAGCTCTATCGTACGTTAGACTTTCTTCCTCCTTCCAGACAGCCAAGGGCCGGCCTGCTTACTTCTCCGCATGCATAACGACCACACCAGTTATCCTCCCTGGGTCAAGAAGCTCTGAGAAGCATTGGAATCAGCTCATGACCTGGAAAGGGAACAACGTTGGGCGGTCTCAACATACTCGACAACAGATCGACGACAAGGATCCTGGATGTGACGCTCAAAATTCCCCCTTCCGAGTAGATCTTCTCTCTAGAATTCCCGTCAGTATACGAACTGTCCAAAGGATGCGCTTATAGCACCCACCGCATTGGAACGGTGGCTCGCTCCGTATTTATCACTTTCAGCCCCCTTGCCAAGGAAGACCTGCTAATGGCATACTGCTCTGCCAGGGCTTCTCGAGCAGTCAGGACGTCATGATCCTTCCAAAGCGGCCTGGTCTGCCATTCAGACGTTCAACAAAACTGGGATATCGCCGGCATACCTTCTCCAATCCATTCATTTTCCCTATCATCGGCACCCACCACCAAGACCAGATTATTCCCCGCCGCATCGTAGAAATGAAGCAAATTTGTCACCAAACGGAGCAGCCCGAGACCGCGGGCAAGGATGACAAGCTCATCCTCGGAGCGTAGTTCGGTGAAGATGTCCTGCTGATACGACTGGTTTGGTTCTCGTCAGCAATCTGGGTATTAAAGTAAAGATGGAATAAAATCATCTGGCTACTCACTAAAGGCAAGGACAGCTTCACCGGTGCATTCTGGCGTTCAGGCGGCATGAGGGTCTGGATGTCTTGTTCAAGCTACCGGAGAAGGGCGATGTCTTATATCAGTCACGTGCCTTCTTTTTCGAGAATGGGCAAGATCATGGCAGCCTGGAAGATGGAAGATACATCGTCAAGTTGATATCGATCTTTACTGCTCTTTCTCCGCATCTAGACTAGTTAATGAGAGGTCTATATGTCAACCTAAAGACTTGAATTTCTACATGCATGCATGTGTAGTCGGCGGGCAGATGACTACCTAGGTACTGGACTGTGCCGTATATATATACAAACAACATCGTGCATACCAGTGTACTCATCACATATCGAGGACGATGTTTATTTATTTATTTATTTTGTTTTTTTTGGCTGCGGATAAAGGTACAATTCGAAAAGCTTCATTTCGTACACAGCAACAACGCAAAGAACTATTTGTTCAACTCCTTCATGCGGGCTTCAATCTCCTCTCGCGACGCTTTGGGTGGCATGCCTAAGGAAGGTGTAAACTGCCGTACTTGGACATTGCATGGCTTGACTGCCACTACTTACTGTCTGGAATCTGAGGACCTTTTGATATAAAATCCGTCACACTGGCTTTCCGAGGTTCTTGCGATGACTCGTTCGAGCGCCCTTGGCTCTGGTTCCTTGGAGAAGAGACCGAGGGGAAATTGGAGGTATCGGATGGGATAACTGGCATGGTGATCGGTGATCGTATGACGCAATCGAGTAAGTTCGCACAAACTGAGAATATGGATCGTTTTAATATACTGATCTCTCTTCTCTTTATATATAGCATGATGTACAGTAGGCTGCAGGATTCTGGTGATGTCATGACATCACCGGGTGCCCGCAGAGAACAGGGCCATGGGCTCTTCCAACCATGGCGACAGTTAGGAACCAGAGCCGTGATTCTCGACAGACAGCGTATGCAGGCAGGTTGAACTCTGCGCTGTAGGGTTTACTATTGGGCTACCTGGGCAGTAGGGCACATAGGAGAGGGTACACTGTTTGGAGAGCCTGTGCGTGGTGCAGTGACGCGCATCTTCGAAGGAATGGACATCAAGCAACAGGCGACAGCGACAGCGACAGGCAACAGGCAGCAGTTCAAAGGCAAAATCCCCAGAGCGACACTGTGGCACGGCGTAGACGAACCCCTTGGGGTACAGACGGGCGCAGTTCGTCACTGCAGGCACTGCAGACAAAGAAGTCTACGGGGTGGGACTGCCTGCGTCCTTCCACGCACTTAGTACTAGCAGTAATTACTCCACCCTGCAAGTCCCAACTTACTCAAATCCAACTTTGCTCCTCTCCCTCTTCTTCTCCTTACCCTTTCTTGCTCAACGCCGTTCCCCCGCTCTCATTCCCTCCCCGTCTCCTCCATCCTCCTTCTCACTGCCAGTCGAGATCCTCCTGGCATATCCTGACTGACTAGTGGCGATACGCTCTCGTCTTTGTGGCGTTCGCTGTCCACCCGTGGAAAAGGCATCGTCTCACGCCTCCGTGTCTACTTAGCCTTGCTCTGCGATGCCCCCTTAAGTAGCTTAACAGTTCCCGTCGGCGTCCTTAATACACCCCGACTTTCCCTTTCGAATCTCTCTCTGTTCCTCCGTATTCAACCATGCCGTCTATCCTCAGCGATGCTGACAAGGAAACCGTCAAGAGAACGGTCCCGAAGCCTTCGAATAAAATCCTCGCAGTAGCAGTCGCACGATTATACGTCGCCTATCCGAACCCCCAGCAATGGACATACACGGGTCTGCAGGGTGCTGCAGTTCTTGCCAATGATCTAGTGGGGAACACCTTTTGGCTGAAATTGGTTGATGTGTCGGTGGGTCGAATTCTTTCTGCAGACCTTTTGACTGGTTATCATTTTGACCCTGCATCATCTACTAACGCTGATGGACTATAGCCTGCCGGAAAAGGCGTCATTTGGGACCAAGAAATCTACGAGGATTTCACCTACAACCAGGACCGCACCTTCTTCCACACTTTCGAACTGGAAGAGTGCCCAGCTGGTCTGTCTTTCGCTGACGAGAAGGAGGCCAAGACTTTCATCAAAAAGCTGCACGAACGGGAGAAGCATGCTAGCAAGGAGACCAAGGCGACGCCATTTGCGTCGACTCACGGCCAGGGGCCGGCGCCCGTCGCTAACGGCAGCAAGAGCCATCATGGACGATTCTTTTTTGGTAACCTGCTGCACCCTCATTGGGCAACATCGAGCCCCCCGGCGCCCGCTGAGCCTGCTACATATCCGGCACAGCATGCTCCCTTGCCTCCTAGCAACCTGCTACAGAAGGCTTCTTCCTTGGAAACCGAAGACCCGACGTTGTACACGCTCCTCGACGAGCTCAAGCAGATGGGCATTTCCGAACACCAGATTGCGGAGAATGCCGAGTTCATCAAGTCGTATATTGCACAGAAGAAAAGCAACGGAGTTGATGGCGTGGTAGAATCTCCTTCTGATGATCATAAGAGGCCTAAGGCTCCTCCGCCTCCCCCGCCCTCTGCTCCTGCTCCCAAGGTGAGCCCTCAGAATACTGGTGGTAGCCGACGAGGTGCACCGCCTCCTCCACCTCCTTCACGGAGGGCCCGCTCTGAAGATCAGGAGGACTCGACATCTCCTGTCGAGACGACATCGCAGCCAAGATTCCGTGCACCTCCTCCCCTTGCAGATGCCGGCAAATTCGCTCATACTGCTGTCCCTCCCCCTCCCCCGCGACAACGTGCTCTATCAGGAACCCTGTCCGGTCCTCCGCGCCCTCCGAAGACACCAATGGAAGACAATGGGGGTAAACATGGAGTTCCTCCGCCATTCACTGGTGAGAGAAAGGTGTCCGCACCGCCAGCGCCGCCAAGTCGGAGCCCTGTACCCAGCGGCCCTCCACCACCACCACCTCGGGCAAGCCCTGCAGCGGCAGCACCACCGCCGCCACTACCACCGCAGCTGCCTCCAAAGGTTCCAAGTGCTGCGGCCTCTCCCACTCCCCCACCTGCTCCTCCAAGGAATGCAATATCTCCTCCTCTACCTCCTCCTCCACCTCCTGCTGTTCCCGCAGCCTCACGTCCTCCTCCTTCTCGTCCCCATCCTGCCTCTGGTGCCCCTGCGTCTCCCCCCCCCCCCCCCCCCCTCCTCCATCCGCCCATGTTCCACCTCCACGGCCGCCATCTGCAAGCGTTCCACCGCCTCCTGCTCCTCGCCCACAGTCTACCAACGTTCCGTCACCACCACCGCCGCCGCCTCTTAATGTACCATCCCCCCGGCCGCCACCTCCTCCAGCACCGGCTGTTTCGACGCATCCGCCTCCCCCACCATCTGGACTTGGTGGGCCTCCGCCCCCTCCTCCACCTCCCCCGTCTGGCCCAGCTGCACCACCACCTCCTCCTCCTCCACCTCCCCCGTCTGGTCCAGCTGCACCACCACCTCTTCCCCCGTCTGGACCAGGTGCACCTCCGCCTCCGCCGCCGCCGCCGCCCGAGGCTAGCGGCGGGAGAGATGACTTGATGGCTGCTATTAGAGCTAGTGGAGGAAAGGGTGGCGGTGGCTTGCGGAAGGTCAGAGATTCGGAGAAGAAAGACAGAAGCTCGGCGCTTGTTCCTGGGGCTGCCAATGACTCTCCCACGCCGACTCCTAGTGGTGGATCACAGGCAGGTTTGGCAGGTGCATTGCAGAGCGCTCTCGCTAAAAGAAAACAAAAAGTCAGCGGTAGCGGTAAGTCGCTGTTTCCGAAATGTCGATATGCCGTAATGACAACTGACATGTGTTCCAGATGACGAGCGAGATGATGACGACGATTGGTGATCGGGCTACACGCACGATCACAATTATTGTGCTATTTTGGGTTCTTCTCCACCTGTCCGGGAATTGGTTTGCTGTTAATACCTTGTCCGTTTTATCCATATTCAATATATCCCGGTGTTCCGCAGGCCCCTTTCCCTTTTTCGTCGCGTGTTAGGTTGTTTGCAAACCCAATACTGGTGCCAATCTTCGTAGGCCAGGATATGGTGCCAATCAATGTTAATACTGTACAATTGAATGAATATGAAAACCAGAGTAGAGAGGCGTTGATCTGTATCTGTTGCCCTCATGTTGCTGTATACGCAAAGCCTGCGGGTCAAGGTTAATCCGCGGTGCCTGGACTTCTCCACCGCGCCGTTGCAGGTCGAGTGAACTCCAAAAAAAAAGAATCTCGAGAAATTGCGCTGTTCGGCATCGCACTCTTCTCTTCCTAGGTTCGTCACTACGCCGGACTCCACAGATATGCTCTCACCATCGTCGCTGAGACCGACTGCTCCCTCCGTGTCACTACTTCGATTCCTCCGCTCTCAGACCGATTCCATCCTCTTTTTCACGGTGAACTCTCCTCCTCCTCCAACACGCTCTCGTTACCTGCGAGACAGGCCATTGTCTCATAGCACTCGACTGCCACGCGGTGCATCCTCTGCCTCGTCCGCACTGTTTGCGACGACGTTAGAAGCTGGTATACTCAAAGGACCCGATTTCGGACTCAGATTTAAAACCCCGAACGCGTCCCCCCAGACCCGACTGTCCGCTTGCCGGAATGCGAACGCGAGATCGTTCCTGACTCCGTTTGGATCGTCGAGACATTCGTCGACGAAGAGCCGCCCCTTGCTGCGCAGACTACTGGACCTGAGACGGGACAAGGTTGCCAGGAAAACGGACAAGAAGATCCAGGCGAACCACGGGCCGTTTCTCGACGATGGGACGGGCAATCTGTTCAATATTGGACGTAGTCTGGGGAAGGCGTCGAACGAGTTGCGATTGCGATGTACCGAGTTCGATAGCAATGGAAACGTGACTCTTGTCAATGGGGAGTTCAAGAAAAGTGAACTGATTGCGAAGGTTGGTGGAAACTCTCTCTTTCTCTCCCTTTGAGCGTAGCTGGTGCCTGGCTAAATGCTGAACTTCTTACGAAAAAAAAAAGTACGGCCTTCTCCCTAGAGATCTGCGCAAGATCGACTCCTCGACTCTACCTAGTATCCTCGTTCGACCCAGCGCTATCCTCATCAACCTGCTGCACCTGCGGGTGCTCATCAAGGCAGACCGGGTACTCGTTTTCGACGCCTATGGGTCGACCGGGTCATATATGCAGTCACTCTTTGCGTACGATCTAGAGGGAAAGCTACGACAGAAACAACATGGAGCAGGAGCGCTTCCTTACGAGTTCCGCGCCCTGGAAGCCGTGCTGATTAGCGCCACGACAGGCCTGGAAGAGGAATTCAAAGGCGTGCGAGAGCCGGTTGTGCGCGTCCTCCGAGCGCTGGAGGAAGATATCGACAGGGACAAGCTGCGACACTTACTGATATACTCGAAGAAACTGGGCTCCTTTGAACAGAAAGCGAGGCTGGTCCGCGATGCGATTGACGATTTACTAGAAGCAGACGACGACCTCGCCGCGATGTATCTGACCGAACGGGCCAATGGGGTTTACCGGGCTGAAGAGGATCACCAAGAGGTGGAAATGCTATTGGAGTCATACTATAAGTTCAGCGACGAAATTGTCGAAGCCAGTGGAAGTCTGGTGACGAGCATTCGCAACACGGAAGAAGTGTAAGCCTTTGATATTTTGATATAATTTTCCCCTGTGATTGTCTGGTAGAACCCACCCTTCTAACTGAGATCCAAAGAATCAAAGCGATCCTCGACGCCAACCGTAACTCCCTGATGCTTCTCGAGCTGAAGTTCAGTATCGGCACCCTCGGTCTAGCGACGGGGACGCTCTTCTCCGCGCTCTACGGAATGAACCTGAAGAACTTCATCGAGGAGTCTGATCTGGGATTCGGCGCCGTCTCCATGACCTGCTTCATTGTCTCTGGCATCGTCTGCCTGTACGGTCTCGCGAAGCTGCGTCGCGTTCAGCGCGTCCGCATGTGGGGGGAGTCTGGTGCAGGAAGCTCTCCAATGCCCCCCCTTGCTGTACCTGGTCCACGGCCGAACTGGCGAGCTGATTCTATCGAGCCTGTCTGGGCTGGTATCCCAGGCGAGGGGCGCGCGGAGCGGCTGAGACGCTTCAAAGAAGGAGCCGCCGCGACGACGTTGGGGTCGTCTGCCCTTGACGCTGCTGCTGCTCAGAAGGCGGCACTGAAGGCAACGTCAGTGCAGAATGCCGCGAAGAAATCGTCTTCGGAAAAGGACGACACCGCATCCAAGCCTGCAAAGCCCGAGTCTGGGGACGGTGCTAAAACGATAGTTTCGTGAAGGGAGATGGTTTCGTTCGATGACGACTGTGGTCCTTCCGCTTGGTCGATATACTCCCATATAAGACAACATAGCTAATCAAAGTGTTAGGGATTGATTTCTTGCTCTATACCCTTCCTGTTTTGATCCTACGAGAAAGGCTGCGAGGCCGACCTACTTTGTGTGGCGCTACTCACAATTGAATAAATGCATATATCCACTCCCTCTGCACAATAAAGATTGTGCATCGAATCTGTAGAAAGGCTGTTTATACCTACTTTTATTCCTCTATTGGGTATCTTGCAATCACCAGAATCAATCGCAGTAATACACTTAATCCGACTTATGGCCGTGCCCCTCCCACCCGGGTGTCCTTACACGTTGTACACCCTTGCCTGGTCCCCTGTGAATGCTCTTTGCGCGCTCAATCCAGATTCTCGCCGCGTGTTCGATGCCTCCTTCCCGAGCACACTCGTGGGAGACGATGTCTTCGACCCTGTCAATTACAGTGGTACCTCGATCGTCGTCGTCGTCATTGCCGTCAAGCCGTGATATTGACCCTGACGTAAATGTTGGAGCTGTCTTCACAGACGGTGGTGGTGGTGCTTGAGATGACTTGGTTTCAAATCTTCTCGACCTCCACTCCCGCGCAACCCTTCTCCGCCCACCAACGATGCCCATGTTCCTCGTGCTCGGAATCCGTAAGATAGTCCTCTCCGCTTCGTATCCCACTTCCTGCGCCACAGCTACAGTCTTCGCCGTGAGACAGCCGTACATGGAGACATTATAGTCTGTGCTGCTGCCCGCGTCGGGGCAGTTCTGGGCCAACTTCTTCTCGGCTCGAAGGGCTTTCAGGTCTCCCGTTGCAGGTTGTTCGGGTGGGAGGAGTTGGGAACTGCCATCCGTTCCGTCATCTGCGGAGTCGGCAACAGACCCTGCAGTTGAGGCTGTCCCGTTTGTCTTCGTCTTCAGTTTGGGCGGTGGATAGCGATACCTCGCCCCTGACAGCGAGTGCGAGCAGCAGGGAATGGCGAGAAAGGGCAGTGGTGATTCCGGGCTGGCCAGGGCAGCCATCAGGGGCGTCCACATGGTCAATTCGTCCGCGTGGTTCGATATAATGAAGGTGTCCCTGGAAAATGTGCCCGTGTGCGTCTCCACGCCTAGATCGGATATCGGAGAAATTGTTGCATCATCACCATCGTGCCCGCCATCACCGGCCAGGGCCTCTGCAAACGGACTGGGAATGTAGATGGACTCTTTGAGGCATTTCTGCACGAAATCAGGGAAGATACTCCACGTCTTGCGCCGACGGGCGTCGAAACCCCAGCCACGGTAGCCTTCCGTGATGAGCACGTAGACGAGCACGCCGTTTCCGCATGCAATATCAACGAAGCCGGGGAAGGAGTCGTCGCCGGAGCCGCCTACGCCGCCATTGCTCGGAGTCGCATTTCCGTCCTTCTCGACCCTCTCTGAAGCAGGAACGGCACCATACATCATTCTCCACAGCTCGATAAGGAATGCAGTAATGGCCAGATCTTCGAAAACATGCTTGGAAGGCTCAGTATCCTCGACCCATCTCTGACACAGGTCTGGTGCGTACTTGAGTTTCAGGCGCGAGTAGGTATCCTGCACCAGATGCTGCGGGAGAACATTATCCTTGGAAGGATTATAATTTGCACCATCGGGCATCGTCTCAGCCGAGCGCGTGCCCCGGGCCAGCCGAATCTGGGTGCTGAGAAGAGCCAGCAATATTCGTTCGAGACGGTTGGTAATCGGCTGCGACTCATACGGCAGGAAATGAACCGACATCGTCCCCGTCCCTGGTGGAGTGGGAGCATCATCTTTCCCTGAGTTAGCGGTGTCCTGGTTGGGACCGTACTTGAACTCGTACAGGAACGCCAGTGATCGAAGCGAGGGATGGTACCACGGAAGATCGTCTTTGGACTGCACATGTGGGGTGTAGGTGACCAGGAGACTTTCAGAGGTAGCTCCAGGTAGGCCATTGTCCTCGCCGTGTTCAAGAGAAGGCCGTTCTTCCCGGCTCTCCTCCTTCTTCTCATAAAATTGTGCGCTTTGATCCAGAGGTCGATCAAGTTTCGGATTCCGTGGGATCAGTCTTCTCACGACCGTCCTGGTCAGACGGAACCCAGGCACATCGTTGGCCGATGTAGGCTCTACATCGCCCTCAGGTTCGCACTGTGATCCGGACTCTGACTCAGGCGCAGTAGCTGATGTAGGAGACTGATCCGTCAGAGCAGAATTGAACCACTTCTCCTTCTCTCTCGGTGTCCTCAGAATCCCGAGACTGTCATAAAGGATATCCGCACGATAGAGATGGCTTGAGTTCATGTTCGGGTTGGCCAGCAGAAAAAGCATCATGCTGTAGACGACGTTGGGCGAGAAAGGAAGGTTCCCTTGGCGGAGGTCGGGAGAAGTCCTCCACTGCTCAGGCGAGACATTGATGTGTAGCTGCGATTGTTCGAGAGTCTCTGAGAGCGATTTTCCAGACCAGTGGGACGGATTTCTGACGAGCCCTCTGCGTGGCATTCTTAATTAAAGCCGTTGCCAATGTCGAGTCTCCAATCAGAGACATCCCAGCGCTGCAGGAGAAAAGAACAGACTATTGGCGGTGCAGAAGCAGGCGATCCTTGGGAAGGAGGATTATTGATCATTACCTCAGGCTTCACCGCAAGGCCAAGTTTCACTTTTCTCCCGAACGCCGTGAATCTGGCCCCGCAAACACCGTGAATCTGGCCCCGCAAACACACGCTGAGAAAAAGAAAAGGTGCGGGGAGGCGCTCGATTAGCATTTTTGCTATATCCGAATGACATCATGACCGGCCCGGGTTGAGGGCTTCAACTGTAACGGCGGTAGTATTAAGTATTAAGTAGAGCGCTGTAGACGGCAAGGCCACAGAGAGAGACAGCTGGTGATTCTTCTCCTATCGCCCCTGTCTTGGTTGAGTTTGTCTTGTCTCACTCTACTCTACATATCCTGATGCCAACAGCCCCGATGCCGCCTCGCTGCTTCGTCGTCCGCCACGGCGAGACCGAATGGTCCCTTAATGGCCGGCACACAGGTACCACCGACCTTCCCTTGACGCAGAATGGGGAGAAGCGTGTCAAGGCCACCGGGAAGGCGCTTGTGGGAGACGATCGACTCGTTGTCCCTAGGAAATTGGCTCATGTGTGAGTTCTTTTCAAGCGCCCCCCGTCTCTTCTCCCTCCCTTCACCCTTTGTCGCAGTGACACACTTACTGGTGTGTTGAATGGAATAGTTACGTCTCCCCCCGTCACAGAGCGCAGCGCACCCTGGAGCTCCTGGATATCGGCTGCAGGGAAAGGCTTCCTTGGCTGCCAGTCAGGAGTCAGGAGCCGATCCGCACTGAAGCCAAGGTCGAGGTGACCGATGCGATTCGCGAGTGGGACTACGGTGACTACGAGGGCTTGACGAGTAAGCAGATCAGGGAGCTGAGGGCGAAGAATGGGGAGGGACCATGGGATATATGGAGGGATGGGTGTCCAGGGGGAGAGTAAGTATTTATTTCCTATTCCTTTCTATACCCTCGGGAGTTATATTATTCTACGAGAAAGACCCCCCTCTTTAACATTCATGAAGAACCCCCGAAGATGTGATCAAGCGCCTGGACGCCCTCATCGCCGAAATCAGAACAAAATACCAAAACGCCGACAACGTCGCGCATTCGACGGACGACGCGAGAACCGATGTCCTCGTGGTCGCCCACGGGCACATCCTACGCGCTTTTGCGATGCGCTGGATCGGCAAACCACTGACTGACACGGCGTTCATCCTGGAAGCTGGTGGTGTGGGAACGCTGAGGTGAGCCTTGCTTCTATGCGTTTTTACCATCGACAACCTTGGGGCCCTTGGCTGATAATTGATCCAGCTATGAACACCACAACGTCGAAGAGCCGGCTATCATCCTCGGTGGGTCGTTCGTAGTTGAGTAGATGTCATTCTGTTTTGGTCGCTGCATAGACGGTTGTTATGGGTTAGTCGATAGAGATTACACAGAACATAAAGAGAGGAATTTAAAAAAAAAAAAAAGAGAAAGGCAAGCAAGGAGAGGAGTTAAATAAGCAGACGAACATTATTATCAACCTCAATCTCAGCCTTGAAAGGCATCACCAGTGCTTCCCTTTGCCGCCTTCTTCGCATCTGTTGTATTACTGCCCTCCCCTTTCACAACACCCTCTTCGCCAAGAATCTTTGCAGACCCCATAAACAGAGACCCCACATATCCCCCCAGGAACCTCATGTCGGCTGCCTGCACAGCGGTCATCCGTACCAGGTTCTCCGTATCAGCCAGGTGGGCATTCAGCTGTGCGAGTTGGGAATGCAGATGTGCGTATTGTCGTGCTTTCGCTGCGGACATGGATGTGCTTGACGGCGCTGCTGTCGACGTTGAGCTGGACGCGCGGTGATGGTGGCCTTGGTAGCTGCCGCGGGCAGGCATTTCGCGTTCTCGACTCAATTCCTTCTCAATCTCTTAGAAATTCGCGCGAGGCTGCTTTAGTAGTTTCGTTCGTGAGTCGTAGGAGCCAAGGAACCAAGGAAGGACACTTGATGTGCATGCAACCAAGCCTCGACTGATCGGGTCCGTCAACGCTCTGGACGTGGTCACGTGGACGTCCGCATTGTACACCCAGAAGACACGACTGCAACGCTCGAGCAGTTCATCTGGAGCGGTCTACTGCGTTATACGGTGCTACGTCACCTTCGATAACCTGCAACTGTATGTAGCACAATGCGGGTTCATTATTATTAATTCCCAGAGGCAAAAGCGAACCAGCCCAACCAAGTCGGGTTCACAATTAATCGCTCTAATCAAGTCAAAATCCCCCGTTCTTTTCCATGCGCCGGAAACCAAACTAGACAGAAAAGCAGAGAGCACCTGGCCGCCTGGCCAAGCCATGTAAAGCAGTTGAGTATGACAGGGTGCGAGGATAGTAAGAAAGCCAGACATGATGCAGAAACCATGCAGAAACAGCAATGTGCACACAACCGCAAAGGTGGAGGACAAGACAGCAGAAGACGAACGTCGATGCTAATGGTGCAACAGTTCCATCACGACCTGCCACTCCCTGAAGAACTTGACGGATGGCTGGTGAGACGAGGCATTGATCCCTGGAGGTGGGGAATATTATAAAACTGTATAAACATAAACCAGGAGAATTCCCAAGTAAAATCCCTTACTTGGTCTCGGTGGAACCAAATCATGCATGAAGGGGAACATAGGGAAGAGGCCGATCCACAAGGCACAACAGAAGCACTTCTCGACACGAGATGAACATCCAAGACGGAAACATATATTAAAGTCCGCACGCAACCCTCTGGACCCATGTATATTTAAACAGGCGAACAGCAGACTATTATGCAAAAATTGTCTTCCATCTCCCTTCTTGCTCCTTCTTTCTCATCAGAGGCGCTCGAAAACACTCAATATCATACTTCCTGAAGAGGTCAAAGGCAACCCATGCAAAACAAAGAGCTCGCAGTCATCTCATCGGAGTAGCAAAGCGTTAATCCAACTCTGGGGCAGACCAAAAGAAAAAAAAAAAAAGAAGTGAAAAGCCAAAACACGCAGTGACCAAACAGGTAAGGAGAACGCAAGGACCGTCTCGGCAGAGTCAGCCCCAAAGCTGCTCACTTGAGGTTCGACATCAGGGGAGGCAAAATCATTATTTAGCGGACAAGCATCGCAGTTTTTGGGGCGCCAACACTGATTTGGCTGCTATGAGCTGAGTTCTCGGAGTCAATATTCGCACTGGCCCCGCTGTCACCACTCCCCGCGCTGGCGCTCGCACTTCCGGTCAGACTCATATTGTTTGGACGGCCCTTGGCAGGATACTGTTTGCTCACCCCATACTGTTGTTCATATTGCTGAGGGCCTACAGTGTTACTGGGCCCAGAAGGGTACCTTGGCGTGGGCACTCCCATATTTGCTGGCGGTGATGGTTGGCCATAGGCGGGACCGTTCGCTACGCCGTAACCAGGATCGGGACCAGGTCCCGGGCGACCCATTCCACGGCCAGGAGGCCCAAAGGGATTCCCAGGAGACTGGCTGTTTCTCCGGCTCTGGGGATAGGGCTGTGGAGGGAAATCACCGACCCGGCTCGGCGTTAGGGAGTTCGCCCGCGACTCCGAGTGCATCTGCTGCCGGTCAACTTCGCCATATCTATTCGAGGAATACGCCATCATCGGGTTATCGAGAAGAGAGTCGTGAACACCAGGAATCTCCTGCACGATGCGATCACTTGTGCGTCTTCGACCACCCAGGTATCGACTCATCGACGACGCCGGCCGGCTGTTATTCATGGCAAAACTCATCTCCGGATTCCTCCGCATTTGGATGGCGCTTGGGACCTTGCGCGTCCTACGCGATGTAATGCTCATCATGTCAACGTTATCCGGGTCGATATTGGGCATTGGCGGAGCATCCATGGGATCGAAAAAGTCTTCACCGTCGTCCTCGTCGAAGGTAGATCTTGGCGGTGGAGGACCCCGTCGAGCGGGTCGCCGCATCATCACCTCCTGCTCTCTAAGCTGCAGCTCCCGCTGCCGCAGGGCCAGCTCCCGTTCCCTCATGGCCAAGTCGGCGGAGGCCGATGCAGGGCCCGGCGCCATGTCTGCGTAGCCATTGGCATTGCCATTCTGTTGTGGCATCACCCCATCAAGTGGCACGTCATCGTACATGACGAGATGGCTGAACTCTTCTAAGCCTTCTAGTGAAGGGTCCCGGGGAGCCCTCGGAGGGGCTGGTGCTCCAGGCGAGCGTGCGGCTATTGGTCCTGGGGGACCGCGTCTCCCTGGAAGTGGCATTCTGGACGCTCGTGCAGCCCCGTTAACGGGCGGTCGTTGGGGCGGTGCCGACGACATCCGCGGCGGAGGTTGGGCCAAAACTGGGGGGGAGGGATCTCTATTCTGGTTTGCTATATTGACGTGGTGAAGCAAGGCATACAGCGTTTCGATGCGTGGAACGCGGATGCCGGACTCGATAGCAGCCTTGATCGGTGACCCTAGGTGCGTTTCGACTTCCATTGGGCGACGGGCCTGGAAATCCTGGTACATGGTGCTTGGTGTGTCCTGAGCCACCATCTTGTCGATGGTTTTTTGACGAAAATCTTCAGGGAACGAACAACCTTGCGCGGATGCCAGCTGGACTAGCTCATCAATGACATCCGAAACTAACTGCTGCACTCCAACCTTTCGCAGCAATTGGGAGTAATCTGAAGACTCAAACAAGACTCCCACGGGATGAAAAGCGATTGGTCTGGTCGAGAAGAGAAAAAAGAGTCAGCTTGTCAGTGAGCAAAAAAAAAGGGATATTAAAACTTACCCAATCATCCGCTCAAATTGTTCCTGTTTGATATTCGCCGACGCCCTGCAATCGACCTGCGCAGTGGCTAGCGTTGTAGCAAAAGCAGAGGCCATTTCCTTCTGAACCGAGGTGGGGATGGTGGACCCCTTGTTCGCGACTCCAACCAAGATCTCCGTGGAGTTGAGATGTTCGAACTCGCTGGCACCGATTTGAGAGATTTCCACATTCGAAACGAGGGAGAGGATGACGTTTGTCGGGTACCGCTGTTCGAGATGAGACTCAACGCCAAGGGTATTGGTGGTATTTACAAGGATGCAGGTATGTTGTGGCGTAACAACAGGCTCGATAACAGCAGCGAGATCGTACACGTCCGGCAGTGCCTTTACACACAGGATGACATAGTCATAGGTCGTTTCTCTAGAGCAAGCCTCTTCGGGAGCGCGCACCACTGGAACGCGATCGATTAGCTTCATGAACGGGCGATATCAGAAGGAGTAAGATAGCGTACCGTGACGAGGTTTGAAACGTTCATTGCCAAATGATTTCGACCTGAAAAACAAGGACTCACGTCAGTGAGATTTTTAAAAAAGAAGACGGTTTGATACTACACAAACGGGGACACCATACTTGAACGAGACGCCGTACTGAGCGACGGATTCGTACCCCGATTTCCAGACGAGCGTTACATCGCAGGAGGTCGTAGCCTGGAGCCTCCAGGAAAGGAATGCTGAAATTGCATTGCTGCCCACTACACAAGCTCTTGTTAGCGGACGACTCATGCCTCAAGTGTGCGATAGACAATATGATTGAGAAGGGTATTGGAGAGTCGGGAAACACAGAAGTTCCGGTGGCAGCCTCGAGAACAATCGGATTGGGAGTACAGGATTCTCAGAGAGGAAGAGGAAGAGCATGCCATGGATGGGAAAGGGAGAAAGGGAAAGAGAGAGAGAGACAGAGAGAGAGAGAGAGAGAGAGGGAGAGAGATAGCAAAAGCGGAAACGAGATGGTGAAGTGAACGAACCGGACAGAATGCGCAGGCGCGATGGAGCCATGACGGGCTGGCTGGATAGCGAGGACGATGGAAGGAGACGTTCCCACCCACACTGGGGAGCTTTAACGGCGAACCGTGGATGAAGATGGGACGACTTCCACGATAGGAAGTTTCCAGGGAGGGCCTGGTGGAAACGAGCGGTGCGGACGACGCGTGGGAGACGAAGGTTGGGCGCGGAACGAAAGAGTCGAAGCCGTAACAGTTGGAGGGCGAGGCACAATGGACAAGGTTGGATTTGTTCGGAGATCGCAAGCCCGACACGGAGGAACAGTAAAATACAGTATAATTAAAAAAAATGTAAAAATAGGATGGGACAGGTCAAAAAATAATAATAATAAAATGCAATTAAACAAAAACGACCAGGACGACAAGCCGATGCGATGGAACGAAAGAAAGATTAGACGACTGACGAATCACGTGTCGTCCACCAGATTCAAAGAAAAGAAAAAAGAAACCAAGAAGGCAGGAACAGGAGGAAACGAGAGAAAGGAAAACGAGAGGAGGTAAATTAGGCAACAGGAGGACGACAGGTGAGACGGAGGCGAAAGAGAGACGGGGAGAGAGAGGTAGATGGAGGAGAGAAGATAGAGAGAGACGACGACGAGAGGAAGCGAGGAAGACGACGAGTCAGAGATGGAAGAAGCACTTGAACCGGTTGGCGCTCCGAGCACGCCCGCCCGCCCTTAACAACACACACACACACACACACACTCACGCATACAGCGCTGTACACGCATGCGCTGTTCCTCTCCCCCTTTCTCGGGCTGTCTTTCTTGTTTTGCGGCTGTCTAAAGTTTATTCTTCCCTTTTTCTTATCCTACTTTGGATTCGTATTCAGCTGTGTGTCCAGGGACCCTCCCACGAGGCTGACGGTTGAACAAAAATTCGTCAGATCCATACTACTACTACTAGGTGGCTACCTGGTTAGATAACGTATCTCCCTGCATTGGGCTATCATCATAGCTATGGCGCGTTTACTACTGAACTCTCAGGCCACCCTTATCCACTTTGTCCACGATGGCCGATGGCCGGGAGAATACAAATCCAGGACCATGCCCGTCGTGTCTAAGTACGTACATAGATAGTACAGCGCTGTACAGAGCCGTCCACACTACACAGTTGTCCCTGGGCACCAAGGAGGCAACCTAGGTACTTGCCTGTACCCTTGGACTCAGTCTCAATAATCCCCTTACATACAATACAACCTTGAATGTGGTTTGCAAACTGTGAGTCAACCAAGGAGCTGAAACAGCAAACTGCAGCTCTGTACAGGTTGCCATGTGATGTTCGGAACCACATGTATTGTCTGTCAAGCTCCAATACCAATACTCAAATCTAATCCCTGAGGGATAGACGCGATCGTCAAGTGTGGTCAACCGTCGACGTGGTGATTGGCGGTAGGATTGATAGAGAGGCCCTGGATCGTTATTATTCTACAGTCAGCTATGACATTATTGTAGCACTGCACACAAGACAGCAGCGCTCAGTCTCCATATGACCATTAATGATTGATGATGATTGACTAGTATTTGACGAGCAAAGCGACGATCGTCCTTGCTGGGCCGCCGAAGGGCTCCGATCCTGCCGTATCACTCTATCAGCTTCATGCCAGAGATGCGGGAGAGTCCAGACCAGGCACACCTCAAGCGCGGATTCGATCGCGGATCTATTTATGGCGGGTGGGGAGGCAAATTACGGCATTCCTATCAGGACTGGACTAGGCATCCTCTGTCCCCGCTCACAGATAACTGCAGTGTTGTTGATGAACTGCGACATACGTACACAGTGCCGCATCTCCCAGCCGCCCGGTCAAATAATTTGTCCCGTCACGATCAGGAGAACCAGTCTCTGCTGCATGGGTCGCAGTAATAACCAGTGTCCTGTCGACCTGCATAATTGTGGTGTACACTGTACAGCGCTGTATACGAGCGCTGCCGGAGTTGCCGGCCCCAATCTGAAACTCGGTGGAATGAAGAGGAGGATTAGCATATCATTACCATATTTTTACTAGGCTGGGGCCGGTCCATCTGCACATCTGCACATCGCACATCCTTATCCCGCCAACCAACCAATCGACCACACTGATCATCTCCTGATGCATTCTGATCCCTGCCCACTTCCTCAGCCACGAGTGTTCAGCCACACTCCACTGAGCAAAAACGTAGCAGTGCTCCGTGCCAGCGGAGGATCGCCGTCGGGGACTTCCTCTAATTAGTCGAGGGCTTCAAACAAATGCTCTGTGCTGCTCTCAGGCGGGCGCGCTCTCTCGCACAGCCACAGAATATTGTGTTTTTCGGCTTACCCGAATTATACGCACGCTCTTCACCGAATCTGTACATGCACATCCATCTAACTGTCAATCAAGGCACAGATTGTGATACTTCCTTGTTATCTTCCCCCAAGTTACTAATCGGAGCTGTCGATCCTTCTCTTCCTTAGCCTTGATTAAAATAATAAGCAACAGTCTCTCTGTCGTGCGACTTGGAGGGCCCTCCTGCCTGGTGCTCACAATCTTGTCATTCGATCTAGCCTGGATGCTTATCTAGGTAGTCTACATCGATCACCCAGCATGCACTCCCGCCCTCCTAACAGATAGCCTGACGTGTAAAATAGACAATAGACAAGCCGTCGCTTTCGAGCCCAGGCGGTGTTTGTTTCACAGATAAGTGTTTTTTTGGTATTAATATACGGCCTTGCTCCACTCGACGGAGATCTACCCGAGTGAAACAAGTGGCACCTGGGGGGATCTCAACTGGAGGCACTGGTCTTCATCTTCGATTTTCTACTGGGACACCCATTATTAGACAAGTCTTCCCCGAATTCCCGACCAAGATGGACTCAGGGTCTCTGAAGTCTGACAGAACAGGGGAGCGATGAGAAATATTGGCCTCCATAGCCGTTTGATGGACTTGGATGACTACAGGTCACCCAGGGGCACGCTGCAATCCGAACGGAAATAGAAATACCCGCGACGCTTGGAATAGAATGTTAAAAATCTGATGATGGAGATCTCCAATATTCGCCTGGCAGATGTCTTCTCCTCTTTCTATTATTCCCTTCAACGCTCGCCTCGTCATTTGCACACTCCTCGGAGTGGACGCTACGAGGAACTACTGTATACGGCATATACCAGGAGCAAACTCAATCATTTAACTTGAATTTCAAGACAACTTTCATAGACACCTGATAAACCTTTCTCTGCACTGGCAGATCCTTGACCTTTTTCCATTATAATTTTAACCATTTGCATCTTCACACGTAACGAGCAAAGACTACAGATCAACAAAGACTAATTGCAACTGAACCAGGCACGCCAAGAATAGAAGGAACAAAGAGAGAAGAATCAAACATGACATGCTGAGCAGCCATTTGACTCAAATATCACCCACGGCATAGTCACTCATAATATCCTCTAATCTATGCCATATATGTGCTCGAGTCGACGCCTTCTTCGGGGTATTCACTGTTTTCAATGGTCAGTCTCACGAATCGTATTAGAATTGGGACATCCCGGCTGCGACTTACGGAAGGGCGACTTCGAAACGCTTCTCAATATCCTTGAGAACCTTCTCATCTTCCTCGCTGCTGACAAAGGAAATCGACAGACCCTTGGTGCCGAAACGACCGGCACGGCCAACACGATGCAAGTACGAATCCGCATCAGCTGGCAGGTCGTAGTTAATTGCGAGGTTGATACGCTCGATATCGATACCACGTCCGAACACGTCGGTGGCGACACAGATGCGCTTGTTGAACTCCTTGAACTCCTTGTAGCGTTTGATACTGATGGTCGTCAGCAGAAGCTCAAAAAATCGACATGGTGGATCGAGTGGATGGCTCACCGTTCCTCTTGGCTAACTCCCGAGTGCACAGCAATGCTAGGGAAGTTACACTCGCGCAACAGTTTGTCAAGCTCGTTAGCGCGAAGTGTGCTCTTGACGAAGATAATGACCTGGTTGAACTCGAGGCTATCCAACAGCTCATTCAACTTCCGGTTCTTCTCCGATTCACTAAGCTTGATGTAATATTGCTGGAGACCGTGCAGCGTAAGTTTCGTATCGTCATCGACATAAACTTCCAATGGATTCCTCATGAACTTCTTGCAAACTGGTCGGATTTCTTGTGAGAGCGTCGCGCTGAACATCATCACTTGCTTGTCGGCAGGGGTGGCACGAAAGATCTCTTGGACGTCGCGCCGCATGTCTTAAGAAGTTAGGTTAGCACGTATGTTTACATGCAACGCAAAAGCTCATTTAACAAGCACTTACCGATTTGATCCAACATCTTATCACACTCGTCAAGAACAAACGCCTTCACATGGCGCAGGGACAGCTTCTTCTCGCGCACCAGGGCGTTCAAGCGACCGGGTGTACCGACGACGATGTTGGGGTATGTGTCTTTGTTCGACAGGACTTCGATATCCTTCTGGATCGGAGTACCTCCATAGAAGACTGCAGTCTTCACATCGGGCAGGTATTTGCTGAATCGAGCGTACTCGTTCTTGATCTGATATGCCAACTCGCGAGTATGGCACATGACTAGAACGGAGGCCTCACCCGGAGCAGGCTCCAGTTGGTGGAGTGTGGTCAAGACGAAAACGGCAGTCTTTCCTAGACCAGACTTGGCCTGACACAGGACATCGACGTTCAAGATAGCGGTCGGAATGCAGACTTGCTGGACTGTAGTGAGGCGGAAACGGTTATGTTAGACTTTGTATACATTCGACTGACGCTGGAACTTTCAAAAAAACAGAAAAACAATTCGAATCGCGAATGTCCGTCCATCCCGCCGGAGTCTGCCACACGAGAGTGGTAAGGTTGGCGTCTTCTGCAATCAATAACCATCACGACATCGTCAGGGTCCTTTCAGGACGGATTAGCCCAATTTCTTCAAGGGCTTGCAGCAATCGGCACGAAAATGCGTACCACCATCCAGAAGATTAGGGGGTGGTACCGCAAGATCGGCGCATGGCCTTGAAAAGAGACCCCTTCGTATTTTTCTTCCAGGGATAGCTTGTTCATGATGGAATTCATGGTGAATGCATTCACTGCACAGCGCCCTTCGATATGAGCCCTTGTTCTCCTCAAACTTGAGGAATCTAAGAGCATCAAGGGATACAGGCACTACAAGCGTAGCGCCAGACCAGTTGCACGGAATTCAACCACATGCCACGTCCTTAAAAGGTCTGAACAATGGAAAGCTTTTGAAGAGAAGACAGATGGCCAAGCGACTCAAGAGTTCCGCGGAGATGGACGGACGTTGCAAGATGCAGCAGTGGAGGGAAGCTTTTGTGGTGGGAAAGAAATGTGATTCAAACTAACCCTCCGATGGATGTTCGAAGCCGCAATCGGTGATGGCACGTAGAAGTTCTCCTTTGAGTAGAAAGTCGCGAAAACCGGTCGAGTGAATACCGACATAACTTCCCTTCTTGTCGGGACGGCCACCAGTGACCGTCAAGTCGCCCTTCTTGGCTACGCCACCATTTGCAGCGGGTGCAGCAGTGGTAGCCGCTGCGTCAGTGGTCTGAAGTTCCTCATCGGAGTAGTCGATGAGATCCTCCTCATGAGACATTTTGAATAAAGGTGGCGAGGGACGTCGTCTGTGTTGAGACGGGAAAGAAAACCTGGTGAGACGGTCGCGTCGGGGCGCGTTCAGAAAAGCAGTGGAAGCCTAACGGAGGCCAAGGGAAGTGTCGTCTCGCGCGGGGTAAATAAGGAGAAAGAGGGGAAAGGGGAAGGGAGGGTATTCGGCGCAGCGTCCTTAAAATACTACTTTGGATGAATTGAAAGTCGAACAAAGAGTAGCACCAAGTCAACGCGAGGAACGGAGGTGAGAAGATGGAAGAGGTTCGCGGCGGCAAAAGTCGAAGGCTAGAAAGGCGTGAGAGTCACGTGGAAAGATTACCTAATATAAGCAAATGAGTCATCAGCCTGACTTGACCACAGCGCTCTCGATCACCCTCGAAGTTTCCGTCGCCGAGTTCCCGGTCCCACGCGTCCCGATGGCCAAGTCGAAAGTTAAAAAGGATGCACAGAAGGGCGTACAAAGCCACCTTCGATCTCGGCTAGATTATCTCCATAAGGCTGCTGTATATCTTCACACTGCAATTGCGCCTTGCACGGACGAGAGAGGGACCCAGGGTGAGAACGAGCCTGCAGTGTTGGAGTCTGATCGCCGAGAGTCGCTTGTTACTACACGAAGAGATGTATCTCAGTTGGAGGCGGCGCAGGCACTTAAGGGGAATCGAAAAGCGACTACGACCAGTATACCGCGACAGTATATTTCCCACATGCGCGGAGTGTCTTTGAAGTCGCAGCTGCGCTTACCGATGGAAGTCAAAAGGTCATTCTGCAAACGCTGTGATCTGATTCTCATTCCTGGGATTAACTGCACTTATGAGCTGAGGAACGCGAGCAAGGGACGCAGCAAGCCATGGGCTGATGTGTTGATCTACCGTTGCAATGCTTGTGAGACTGAGAAGCGATTCCCTCAGACGCAGAAGCGTAGCAGAAAGCTTGCCGTGCGCCGAAGGGAACGAGATACAAAGGAAGCAGGAAGTGCCACCTGAAGTTGAGACATTTCTCATTTCCAAGTTAGCCTCCAGGATGTGACGACGAAGCCCAGGAACGTCAGACGCTGCTAGATCCTCGCTACGACGTTTCTTATCGCGAGAATATCACATCTATTAAGGGATCTTCCCCGGGGACCTTGAACGTGACATCCAGTGTCAGGGATTGATTACCATAACTGGCGCTCATAGATGTACTGGACACTGCCATATTACTACTCCGCCTGAGCAATGGTCAAAGAGCCGTGGAAGGTCACAATTATATAAACGAAGCTAAACGGGGTCAGAATGTCAGAGGAAACCGAAAGTGTACCACGAGCGAACATGAAAGAGGCAATTTCAGTCGCGTAGTACAATTGAGTATCACGTCGCGTGTCTTCTCGAAAACAGGTTGGACCCGAAGACGGGCAAAAATAGACTTGACAAAGATATTTATATAAATCAGGCCATGAAAGGGCATCCAGACCAGGGGAGTCGTCATGTTGAAGATTGACCAGGGAAGAAATGAACAGAGTGGATTCGGTGAACGGTGACCGGAGGAAGATGTCTTTCGTGCAGAAGGGACATATCCAAACCATTAAAAAATGAATCATCAATGCAGCAAACAATACAGTTCAACAAACGGACTAAAACTCCGATATTATCAGGACACTGCAATTCCTCTCAAAGCCAGAGCCAATTTTGTAATGGCTAAGGAAATGCGAATAAAGCCGCGAGGCCAAACAAGATCTTTATGAACAAGGACCCTCTCCAAACTCAAGAACGAAAATGAGAACAAGTTTGAGAGCCTTCCCTGTGCAAATAAACTAATCCTAGCAAAGTAACAAGTATTCACAAAGAAAAAGAGAGATGAGGCTAGAATGGGAAGTCATAAAAAAAAAGAGAAAATAAAATAAAATAAACTTCCAGAAGAATAATGTCCGCGAGGACGGGTCAGGAGAGCCTATCTTCGAGGCTCAGTCTAGATTATGCACAGTCAATTATGAACAACCATAGAGAGGAAACAGAATCGAAACAGTAGGACGGATAGAAGCGGGGAGGAGCGACCATCCAGCAGTCGAGGAGGGCGGGTAGAGAGTTGATAAGTCGATAGGAATTCCGTGCGATCTGACGAGTCAAAAGGTATCGAACAACGGCCTCCAGAAGAGCAAAAGAAAAGACAGCGTATTGGTATTCTTTTCATTCAGACTCGTATGGCTCGATTGAACTGCGGAAATGGTAAGGTGAAGGAGGGAGGAGTAGAAGGTAATTAATGCCGTCGACGTATACTCTGGTCAAGGCGATGGTCATAAGATTCAATTCTCGCACGAAAAGACTTCACAATATCCCGTATGTGAGAAATCTTGGTGAGCTCAGTCTCCAAATCATCAATGGCAGCCAGGATTGAACGAGTGCGTGCGATCTCGGCATCTGCGTTGGCAATAACATTACCTGCATGGTCGCAGGAATTTTGAATTGAAAGTTGTATTTGCTCCTCCAGCTGTGACAAGTCAGAGCGTCAGTGAGTGTCGCTATCAGCGGTACCATCTCATAATCAGGGGGGTTCTGAAGGGGATAGGACATCCACGTACGAACTCGATGCGATTGCGAATCTGCTCCTGCAGATGGTCAAGTTGATGTGAAAGGGCACGGAGACTCATAGGATCGAGCAACAAGCGGCCGTGGCTGCTGGCGGCACTGGCGGTGCGAGAACTCGAATTGCTGTTCCTGCCAGTCCCTCTGCCCCTGGCAACCCCATTGACGTGACCACCTTGAAGAGCAATCTGTTGCTGTTGCCGGAGGATCTGAATCTCGGAGGACGTGAGGCCAAGCGAGGTGTCCGGAATCGAGGTTGATACGGACATTTGGTCCCGGCAGAGACATGCTCCAACCGCGACAGAGGTCTAGGATGCGCCGGATATTCTTGACGTGGGAAGGCAGGACGGACAGAAGCTCATGATGACGGGGAAAAGGCGGTGGGAAACGTAGCGATGGAGTGTGCGCGAGTGAGTTGCGAGCGAGATTGCGAGGGAAGACGGGGAGGAAGACAGAAAACGAGGGGAGCGTGACGAGGAAGAGACCGCAGCGCTTGTTGTAACCGAGATCCGGAGAAGAACAGAGAAAGGCGACTCGATCCAGGCTCGCTGGACTGTAGGTTACAGGCTCTCTCCGCCCCTTAAGCAAGGTGACATTGGGCGAGGGGGCAAGTGCGGAGATTGGAGCGGTCGAGGAAGAGGCCTGCAAGAAGGGCGATGACGGCGTCAAGCGGCCACAGTCCGGAGCGTGTCCTGCTGCGAAGGGATTGTGAGAACTATACGCAGAAGAGCATCGGAGGACGACCGTGAAGGAGAGCACAAGAAGAATGTGAGATTTAAAACACTCATTCAAGCAGAGAGTCGGATGATTGAGGCGTCAGGAGACGGATGGAAGGACTGAGGAATTCCTCTGACGCTTTTGCCTCGGAGCAGCCCAAGCTGAGGCAGCTGAGAGGAGGAGAGGAGAGGAGAGAGGAGAGGACGAGGAGAGGACGAGACGCACTACGACGGCCGACGGTCAGCTCGACGGCGGTTTTGCGTATCCTGGAAGCTAAATAAAGGTAATATCCAGACGCGGAGCGAGCTAGACCAGGCGCTGCTGCTCCAGCGTCCCGTCGTTGTTGGATCTCGAATCAATCCGCCGTCCCCTCGAGGAAGTCAAACCTCCGCTTCGTCTTCGTCACTTTCGCGAGGCGACTTCTGTTCCACTTGTTTCTTTCTCCCCTCTCCGCCATCCGCCACACTGTGAACCTCCTCGTCGACGCAACTGCGTCCGCCTCAAACCTTCATCAAGTTTCTTTCTGCTGCCGTATTGCCTTGACTTTCTTACTTTGCTGAGAAATCCATCCTTCTACCAAAACACCGTGTCCCATCGTCCTCCCGGGTTTCCCTGCTGCCCAACCGGTGAGGCTACGACGTTGCGATTCTGACTGAGTTCCTATTGGCGTAACGCGGAAGGGAGGTGGAAGACGTCCTTGATCCGGGTCTGTTTCCGTGTTCATGCAGCATACTGCCCACCTCGGTCTTTTTCTTTTTGCAACCTGTGAGCATCCTCCGATCCCTCAATTGCGGATCCGGTCTATCTGAAAGCTTCGGGGTTCTGGTCCGACCGTTCTCGGGTTGAATTTATCTACTTGGGAAGGCATCTCTTCGTGCTTCTCAGCAGTTGTGCTGACGTTACGGCTGTCTACAGTCTTAGTTGATATCCTACCGTTTGTTTCTGCGCTATCTGTTCTATCGGCACGTCTTGCCTGAATTTCTCAAAAAGCTATCTACTATCTCTTGCAAATTACTTACCGCGTACGCCGTGAACAAGGCCAATCCTCCCAAGTCGTGAAGACCGACCACCATGCCCAAAGACAAGGAACGCTCGTTAAACCCTGCCACGGCGCAGCGGAAGTTAGAGAAACAAAAAGCATTGAAGAAATCTAGAGCAGAAGCGCAGAACCGTCGGAATGAGAAGCTGGCCCGCCGCAATCCTGATCGTATCCAGCGGCAAATCAGCGACCTCAAGGCCATTGAGGAGACTGGGCAACAGCTTCGACCGCGTGATAAACAGGTCCTTGAAGCGCTGGAACGGGACCTCCGGGCAGTACAGAAGGCTCGAGAAGCGTTAGGGGATAAGGCACCCCGGTTCGAGTCAAGGGGTGGCCATCCGCACGGACACGGTGTGCTCGGCAAGAGGAGGCGAGACGAGGAGCATCGCCACCATTTTGGGCGCCGGGACAGCGACAGCAGCGACACGGATGAGAGTGTGCGGGGAATCCCTATGCCGAGAGATACACCCCCGCCCATCCCTCAGGAGTACCTAAGGAGAAGGAGAAGGGATGCGAACGCGGAACAGACGGAGGGGAGACAGGGCCCGCATCCATTGCCGTCGAAACCACCTGTGGTTGAAGCCAAAGCGGTCTACGAAGCTGCCCCAGAGATCCGGGATCTGCGGCAGGAAGCCGTCAGCAAGTTTGTTCCAGCGGCGGTTAGAATGAAACAACATGCAGTCCATGGCCAAGGGAAGCTACTCGAGCCGGATGAGATGGATAAACTCGAACGAGCTGGTTACGTGCCTATCGTGACGGGCGAAAGTGGTATCAGCACGAGTACGCCTGACATAGCTGGGGATGGTGAGGCGAACAAACAGAAATGGCTAATGGAGGAGGAAGAGCGGTTCAATCGGGAACTTCGCTCCGTGCAAATGGAGGAAGTCGAGGATGAGGAAGCAGAGAGGTGGCGCAGGCTTCCCTGAATCACTCCGTGCTTGCGATACGACTGCAGATCTTCCAGGGGGTAAAAGAACAACAACAACAACAACAACAACAACAACAACAACAACAACAACAACAACAACAACAACAACAACAACTACACGTTTATATGACACGGCACGTTTTAGTCTGCCGCCATTAACCCGGGCAAAAGTTGGTTGACGCTAGAGGTATTATGTGGCCTGGTCAAAAGGAAGGGTAAGAGGCAACGAGCGGGATGAATGAAGCAAACAATACTGATGACACCGAATCGACGACTCGATTCCACCTCCGTGGCACTCCGGACGTACAGATCAGATTCTTCATACACATAGCCATGAGAAGACAGCCAGAGTCGGCTTGCATGCAGTGTCAAGGATTCGTAGGCGCTGCCTGGAGAATCCACCCTTGGGAGTCGCACTAGGGATCTGCTCGGGGACGTGTACAAGGTGTGGCTTGATGAGGCTGGTGACTCAGAAGACGATCATTGTGGCTAGTACTTCTGACTGGTTGCACTGACATGCGCAGCGGCTCAGCGGCTCAGAGTGCGCGAGTCAAAGAAGAGCGCGGTGTCTCATGGAAATCCCTTCAAACAGATCGGCAGTCAGCATGTAACAACGCTTGGTCAGGCAATAAGAATAATGTGATGACCGAGACAGTAATCCCTCCAAATACATGAATACGTGCGCAGTTGCGTAGGTCGATGAGCCAGCCAAGACCATGATCGCACAATCACCGAGTGAGGGTACGCTTCTAGTGTTCCACCCTCAAAGGCTAGAAAGAACTTTCTTTGCCTCGGCAGGGTAAAGTTGATCTGTCTAGCCGCGATATTATTAAGTCTTTCATCCACCTAGACCGAGTACGGAGTCCAATTCAACAATTCCGTATGTGATTCGCTGCATACCATTTACATACCAGTCGCAACAAAAAAAATCATTATTTGGAAAGCAAAAGTGGCATCGCTTCTACGATAGGAAATTTGAAGTCATTATGCAGGAAGAGCAAGACAAATCAGTCCTATTGTAGAAGCGGTACCACCAGTGCTTTGCAAATGCTTGTCAAGAACCGCAAATATATGCCGAGGCAGGAGAAATGCCCCTTCTGGGGAAAGCAAGTGGTTATAAATTCCAGACGCCTGCTGCGTCTGGCTGATAGCCATGTCCTTCATGACTATTCCCTTAAAACTTCGCCTGTTCCAGTCTATTATACTTGGAATTTACCGCTTCCAACAACGACCAGGACCTTGTGAGCAGCCTCGATACACCATTGCTGTCTTGTCTCTCAAGGGAGCACCGAGTTGGAAGGCCAGTGTCGCCAAGATGACTTGCATTATCCTGCCCACGGAGAAGTCGACTGAGACGAACCGTGAGCAGTACGTATATGATATACGCCAGAGATCAGTCCAACGCCATTAACAACTCGCAGGATGACATTTAGGTCACCTCATGTTCAACCTGTCGATGGAACACCTACCTCAGCTCCGCCATTGACGCAGGAAAACTTGACGAGGCATCAACAAATCTGGAACCACATAGCATACGACTGTGTTTCCTGCCGTGAGGCCCTACCTCACCAGCGACACGAGGAACTCAAAGCTGCCCTGCAAAGTCTCGACTGCGGTCTGTCGGAGGAGCTTATGGACCGAGTTCTGCAGGCCTCCGGTTCCGCTATGGTCCCTATGGAGGGACATCTCGCAGGGCATGCTTGTACCAATATTGAGGACGGGCACAGATAAACAAGAACCGGCGCCATGGGCAAAGAATATATGTATATATATATGCCCTTTGTTGCTGATTAGGGATGTCTCTCTTGATGTGTAGGAATCAAAGACGGTGGAGCGAGGAGAGTAAATTACTTGCTTCTGATAACGGAGACCGTCGTACCTACTCACGTGAACAGACTATGCCGCATGTGGACATGAATTAATTACTACCCACTAAGTACTACTATCCAAGGCAGAATACAAGTTCTCTAGGACAAACCAGATATGAGAATCGTTCCAACTCGACAATCTCCAAATCCAAAGATTCCAAAAAAATAGATAGCAGGCATGGCAAGGGCGTCAAACTTTAATACCGCTAGTAGTAGCGTTGATGTCCTCCTGCGCAGCGCCATCGCTGGGTTCACCCTGACTCGCAGCCACCTCTGCACCACCATCCCTACTGTCTGTCACCTCATTTTCCACAGGAGCGTCAACGAGAGTACATCGAATCTCTGACATCTCAGACGAAGAGGTGTCGCTGTTCTCAGTCTCTCCACCATGGAAGATCTTCTTGACTGATTCCTCCAGCACCTGTCCTGTCAGCAGTGTGTTAGTCGTGTCCTCATGGGAGATCTTGGCATAGAGTTGCTTTTCCGCCGCATCTAGCTCTTTACGTTTTCTGACAATGTCGTCTATTCCCCGAGTCAACTGCTGATTCAAGATGCCCTTGTTGAACTCCATGGACTGGATCTGGCGTTCAAGTTCAAGGTGAAGGTTTTCCAAAAGGGTCGCTCGAAATGGGTCCCGGAGGAGGTTTGCTAATTTCGCGCTCGATATAAGCATGGTATCAATGCCTCGAGCAGAAGTCGCTAGTCGATGGACCGCCGTATGGCGCAGTCTCGTCACGTCGGAAAGCACCTGTTGAAGCAGAGCATCGTTTCCCCGCACGGCATCTGGCTGGACCGCTTCCGGTGAAACCATCTTCATCCATTGAGGAAGTTGTTTGACCCAAGTGGTCAGCTCGACGGCCGCGGAACAATCCCAGTCCGCTTTTATGAATGCCGGTGCCCAGAGCTGAGCCCAGTTCCAGAAAGACTCCTCCAAGATGTGCTGCGCATTGGTAACGATGACGTGCTGAGCGCTGTACGGGAGAGAAGCAGGGTACAAGGTCGGTGGCTTGGACACTCTTGGAGGGCTACTTGTCAGCTGGAGTTGATTATGTTTATCCCTCTGAGATGGCCCGATTGGCGCTGCTCCAGGAGCTCCTCCCGCAGGGTCCAAGGTGCGGGCAACAGGCTGATTGAAATCGAATGCGGGTCGTTCGGACTCTATTAATTCGCGCACTGCTTCTTCCGTCGCACTCGGTATAGAATGCGCAGAAACAGAACTCGAACTCGCGCGGCTCACATCGCGAGCGCTCGAACCAGTGAACAACTCAGGGAATTTGATCTTGGCCTTTTGTTCGGACTCGAACACCCCAGTCTCCAGCAGAACTTTGACCATGGCGACCACGTTATCTCTACCAAGGTCTTTCAGCACGGTCCGAACGGGAGCCTCGAACTTATCAACAAGCTGCGAAATGCGACTTGCTTTCCGCAACTTGGCGTTCGGCCCGATGAATATGCTCTTGTACCAGAGATAGACGCGGCTGAGGTCAGCAGTTCGCTGGATTGTCGTGCTGGTTGTCGTTGCCAGCTGGGGCTTCGTGGTCGATGGCGGCGGTTCCATGCTACCGCTGGGCCGGACGGAAACTTGAGAATCGACAGCTAGCGGCTCTTTGTTTCGCATTCTAGCTCTCTTCGCCTTTGAGGGCCTCGTCTTTCGGCGTCTTTGCGGGACGCCGAAGTTCTCGCTCGAGTGACTCGGGATGGGAGCGGTGATGTTTGATGGGTCTCTGAACGAAGTAGACTGGGAAAGTACGCTCAACATCGCGGCTGCTGAAATAGGGAAGTACGAAGCTGCTGAATATAGCGAATTTGGGAAGGCCATGCTTTATATAGTCGAGATTCTCTGTATGAGCTTATGTACCCAGGTGCAGTTGCAGCCATTCTTGCCAGTGAATATATGCTAGGATGAGCAGGAGCTGTCCGTCAGTTTTGAGACATTGTGCACTTGGAGCCAACCAGCGTGAGGGGATGTTCACTGTTGATGGAGATCTCCAGTAGAATGCCCACCTGATTGCACTAAACAGTCTGGCTGTGAGGAGAGGAAAAGCATTGCCACATGTTTAAGAACATTGGATTTGATATCTTCCGCTGCACTTGGTGGAAGGCTCCTTTATAACCCCTCCACTGGCAATCTCCACTTTGTGAGAGCTCTGTAATCTAACAGGAGAGTGCCAGGCAGTCATTGCTCAAGGAGCAGAGCAATGGAATGACAGCTGACCAGGCTTGAGGTAGAGCCCTTTCCAACCATCAAAAATGATGTGATGGCCTCCGTGGTTCTCTACCTTGTTGTACAGGTATTATGCTGGTATGACCATTGCGAGCCCTGGTATTGTTAGATGCAGTTCATTACAACAATACATTAAGTTGGGTCTTTATCAACTGAGGGGTGGTCTGGTTATATGTATTAGAACGTCACTTAGGACACTATAATCCTCACACCTCAGCCATCTCCTTGCTCTCAGAACTTACTTTCTCCTCTGGGATCCTCTCCCCTCGAACACCAACCCGATGGACCATCTCTTTCTGCAATGCTTCCATCTGCTGGGCTGATTCACGCGCATACTCGCACTTCTTGCGGATTGCAGGACTTATAGGTGTGAGAGATGATTGGGAAGGGGCAGCAGGCCAGCGCAATAGAGCCCCGGCACCGCTGATGCACTGGACGCTGAGATCCTGCGCTTGTCAGGGTGCAAACACAACCATGACAGATAGACGGCCCTGGAAGCGGGGCAAACGTACCCAATACATCTAAGTCGTGAACAGGGGAAAGATGCAGCTGAAAATGCTGACCGCATGACGGAACTACCCGCCAGCACGGAGGCAGCATAGATCATGTACGTATCAACGCTCTATAAATGTCAGATTATATACAACTACAAGCTTCAGGAGCTAGGAATTAGTAATACTTGGGGTGATTTCAAGATCAAGAAGAGACACAGCTTGAGGGAAGAAGGCTGCACCAGGTAGATTTCCCGTATATAGGGAGTCTGAGCATTTGATCCGCACGGGTGTATAAATTGTGCATTATTACTCTGTTGTCTTGCCTTCACCGCAGAAAAGAGATAATAATACAAGGCGGACCTCTACCGGGTATGCGTCGAGTCTGGGGATAGAGTTGTTAGACTATGACACCGATCGGCAGTCTCCATATTCTGAGAGAGATGAACTAATCAAAGGCTACAAGGCGTTTGTCGCGGTAGGGCAGGAAGGCGTTCTAGTCTTCGAGACAACAGGATCGGATGCGCATTTCAATGCCAGCTTGCCCGCACAGCATGCATAATACTTTGCTGTAATGTGCAATACAACCATGTCTACAGGGAAACTTGCAGGAACATGTAGATTACGTGTTCACTAGCGAGGACCCGAACCAGCGCGACCCCGACTTGTCACACCGTTGGGTAATCGCTGCGCGCCCTTTTGTGCCAAGGATGGGAGCAACTTCTGCGGGGTTCCAGGCTGCTACTGGATTCCTCATTTCGGGGTTGTGAATGGTTGTTGTCAAATCCGCTGGACGATTTGAAGGCCATTTCGTCACTCGGACGTCGCATTCGAGTAGATGGGACTTAATTAGACCCCGCGAAAGGCAAGAAAAGCTCCCCGGAACACGGCTGGCTCTTGGTCACGCAGTGAGAATTGCTTTGTAGCAAACCGGATTTCTTGACTTGCTGCTGACGCGCGAGGGTGTATCAAACTGCGCGAAGAGAGAGTTAGTGATGAAGAAAACAGTGTAGCGTGCAGTTGACGGCTATCTTTATTCTGCTCTCTACTTCCAAGTTGATGCGACGGGCACAAGCGAATCATGGTTTTGGCTTTGTTCCCCGTTGATTCAAATCCCTCTATCAAGTGCTTGTCCCATGCACATTTCATAGTAGATGCCTCTCTTCCCCAGTAGCTCGCCATGTGTGCCCTTTTCCGCGATCTTCCCGTCAACAAGGACAAAGATCTGATCCGCGTCCATGATGGTCGATAGCCGATGCGCAATCGCAATCGTCGTCCTTCCCTCCTTGGCCTTGTCCAGAGCCGCCTGCACAATGCGCTCGCTCTCCGTATCCAGAGCGGACGTGGCCTCGTCTAAGAGAAGCAGTCTTGGTTTCCGGATCAGTGCACGAGCAATCGCAATACGCTGTCGTTGGCCACCAGAAACCAAAGTACCCCGCGAACCACATGCGGTGGTAAGACCGTCCGGAAGAGACAGAACAAAGTCGTAGATGTTGGCCTGTTGGCACGCATCAAGAATCTCGTCATCCGTTGCATCGCCCTCAAGACCCAGAGCAATGTTCTCCCGAATCGTTCCCTGGTAGAGTGTGGGTTCTTGCTGGACGAGCCCCAGGTTACTCCTGTAAGACTTGAGCGAGACTGTCGAGATATCGGTGCCATCGAATTTAATGCAACCGGACACGGGATCATAGTATCTCTCCAGCAGAGAAATAAGGCTTGATTTTCCGTGGCCGGACGGCCCAACAAAGGCAACTACGTCGCCCGGACGGATCTAGCGCAACATGTTAAAACGGTAAGAAGGCAGAGGTACATGAGGGAAGAGACACTCACATCCGCACTGATATTGCGGAGAATAAGGCGATCCGGCCGACTTGGGTAGCTGAACTCCAAGTTTTCGCATTCAACGTGGGCAGCGAGGTCCCGGTGTTCTTGGAAGCCGTCCGGACAGCCATCGTCCCTGACGTTGGGAACCAGGGAACGAAGCCACAGGATATAGTTACACGCTGCCTGCCCTTTGGTGATACCTGACATTAATCAGCACCATATCCAACAATTTTTATATTGGGGGTGAAGATCTCACTGGTAGTGAACGAGAAGAAGGACGCAGCTCCTTCGCCGGAGAGAACGACCGCTGTCATGATAAGGTATAGCTGGGTGCTAGAATACTCCCCAGAGGCATACAGACGACTTCCATACCTGCTCTCCATTAGATTCAGCAAGTGGAAGATAACGACTAATAAGATATCTAACGCACCAGAAGCTCAGGGCCTGCGAGAGAAGCGAGAGGCTCTGCGACAAGGACAGCCAGAGCATCGTCCAAACCAAGAATTTGAGCGACTTTTGTTCGATTCCCTTCAGCTTCTCGCGATACCGATTCAGAACAGTCTCTTCCATTGCGAGGGAAGCGACTGTACGGATAGCAGAGACAGCCTCGCTCGCTAATGCTGCACTGTCGGCGAAGCGATCCTGGATACGGTCGTCTAGCAAGAACTCAAGGCGAATTCTCAGATAACCACAAAACGTGATCGGAATCATGGCCCCAGCCAAAACGACCAGGCCCAGTTTCCATCCGACTGCGATTGCAAGAATGGAGCTGGAAGCTACGTTGACAACAGCAATGATTATGGTTCCAACGTTCATACCCATCAGCTCGAGGAGATACGTTGGTTCCGTGGACAGCCGCGAAGCGAGGGCGCCTGTGGTGTGTTCTGGATGATCATAGAAAGCCATGTCTTGACGCATATAACTATTGAATATTTCGAGTCGATAGACGTGTGCAATTTTCTAATCAGATGTCAGTGACAAAAAGCACGCCTGGAGGGAGACCAGCGCATCTGGGGGGGAAGTTCAGCTAACCGTTGCGATGACGTTGGTAACCCAACCGAGGACCGAGTACGCCAAAAGGATAGCCAGAGCCATGACGAAAAACATGAGAGCGTAGAAATCACCCTTCTTCGTCATTCTATGAGGATCCAGGATCTGGAAGACGTCCAGGACCTTCGCAAAAAGGAATGAAAGAATAGGGTAAGATGCGCCTGTGACCGGAGCCCAGTAATCAGTATTCTGACAATCATATTAAGGCTCGGGTGCAAGAAGCCCACCTCCCATGAGACAAGCGACCAATGCAATGAGGAAACAAGGCCACAGCTCACGCCTTTCTATGGAAAAAATGGCAAGGCACCGGATTAAACTGCGATCACGAACTGAATGCTTGCGTAGCTGTTTCTCGTCAACGCCACTGATGGGATCCGCGTGCGCCTCCAGCTTCTGGGTCGAGGAGACCACGGACAATGGAGGCGTCGTCTCGAGCGTTTTTTCCGTGTGGTCTTCGGCACGGCCACGCCCCAAATCTTGGGCCATGATCAACCGATGGTATGATCCGCCGGCTGCATCCAGCTCATCGTGAGTCCCAGTCTCGACAACCTCACCCTTGGATATTACAACGATCTTATCTGCTTTTCTGATGGTCGAAAGCTTGTGCGCTATCACGAGGGTCGTCCGTTGCGATGATACGTTGTCAAGAGCTTCTTGAACGATTCTTTCTGCATTTGGATCCAAAGCACTCGTCGCTTCGTCCAGAATCAGTACCTTAGGGTTGGAGACAATGCTACGCGCAATCGCGATCCTCTGCTTTTGTCCTCCTGACAACATCGCTGCTCGTTCGCCCACTTGCGTATCGTAGCCCTGCAATCGGTCAACGACCGGTTTGATAATATACGCAGGATTATAATCGAACCTCAGGGAACTGCTCAATAAAATCATGGGCATAGGCAGCTCGACAGGCATCAACGATAAGACGCATCTGAACTTCTTTGGAAGAGTCGGCTACCTCTGTCCCAACAAGACCATAGGCGACATTGTCAAATATAGACCCATTGAAGAGAACCGGTTCCTACAGCGCGGATCAGAATGGTGCTTTCCTGACTGGGAGAAATATGGGGAGGAAGTACCTGCTGAACGACGCGGACATTGCACCGCAGCCACCGAATGTTTAACTCCTTGATATCTACCCCATCGAGGAATATGCGTCCACTAGAAGGTTCATACCATCTTTCGAGGAGAGCTGTGACTGTGCTCTTGCCAGAACCACTACTGCCGACAAGCGCGGTGGTCTTGTTAGCCGGGATGGACAGATCGAGTCCTCTGAGAACAGGAACGCCGGGGCGCGATGGATAGGAGAAATGGACTCGAGAAAGCTGAATGTCACCAGCGCATTTCTTGGGCCGCTTGCCCCCTTCAGACAAGGAATCGATGGACGGTTTTCGATCGATGACCTGGAGCATCTTCTCCGCTGCGGACGCCGACTTGGCGACTTGCATGATCTGAGGAGCTATCTGAGTTAGGGCCGTGGCCGCGACAACGACCGCAAAGATAACCCTAATGAGCGGCAAGAAAAGAGAGATACAACGTCAGGTTATTTGAGTTCCTTCGGGTAGTAAGTTCTAGGGATATGCATACGTAATGATGGTACCGGGCTCCTTTATTTCGCCTTTTGCATACAGTCGGACGCCCTGCCAAAAAGCCAAGCCGTAACCTGCATACACGCAGAAAAACTCCATAGAGTAAAAGACGGCAAAGTTGAAGTTCTGTTTCATCCCGAGTCGTTCGGCCTCTTGGAGGAACATTTCATATTTGGCGGACAGTTTGGGGAAAGCCGAAAAGGCGTGGACAGTCTTCATACTGGACAGGATCTCTTCGGCTATGGTACCGGCTTTCGCATTGACATCCATAACCCTGGTCTCCTGCCGGACAAAGACCGAACCGCAGATGGTAGCCGCAACGATGTTTACGGGAGCGATGCAAATGGTGATGAGGGTGAGTTTCCACTGGACTGCAAATGCAACGACAAAAGCGGCCACGAATGTTGACAACCCTTGGACAGTAAATCCCAGCTTTTCGGAAATGCCTTGATTGACAAGATTGGCATTAGTAGTGACCTGGACCGATGGCGGACCGCTTGTATTGGAGTCGAAAAATGCGATATCCTGGCGAAGCAGTTGGGATAAGAAGTGGACTCGCATTTCTTTGGTAGTCCGCATTGCTGACATGGAAAGCGAAAACTGTTGGAAGGAATGGTTCAGCCCTGTTTATGCAGCCAACCAACATAATTTTCGAGGAACCTACGGTCCAGACATATGCTAGGACGAACTTTCCGACAAAGAGGTACACGAAGTACAGCCTAATCGTGGTCAACCGACGGAATCTCAGATAGGAGGTTAATGGCCACTTTAAAACATACGCATAATTGTTCATTTTTGACTGAAATTCAGCAGCGCTATTGCCGCCGCTTGCCAGATTGTTGAAATTAGTGATAACTTTGCCGAACAGTAAGTCCATCATGGGCAGGGCGCAGCCAGCACCGATGGCTCCGACCAGAGCGAAGCCATGGAGCAGCCACCCTAAGCGATCGGTATACGAGAAGATCCGCTGGAGAGGTTAGTCAGGGGAGCAGAACAGAAGGAAAGAGATGAGTCAAGCGCACGGCATAGTTCTTCAAAAAACCACTCGATCCAGCATTCTGCTCTTCGTGGACCTCTGGATTGTCTGGCAATGAGGGACGATCACCGGCAACCAGAGGTTGCGTTGCCTTCTCACTGGCCATGAGCACGCGGTGAGGAACGTAGAGCAACGTAGAGCTACTGTTGGAGATGAGTACTCTGATTATCGAGAGAGATTGATGGGTGCCATGGGCGTCTTAAATCCTCCTACTAGTAGTAGTGGATAGAGCATTGTCGTCCTTGGACAGAGGTATGACACTCGGAGGCCGCGGGATCCGTGGACCGCGGAAGAGCGTGCTCTTGGGAGTGTTAAGTTAGTTATGGATGGAGACGATGCTGCTGCGTCATCTTAAAGAGGTGGGCTGCAAGGCGTGTCTTCCTCTGGCCAAGTACTGCTGCCTGAGCTTCGAACCAATGCGAGCTGTTCTCCCTTCCAGGAAGTCTGGAGATCCTCGTGAAGAATAGACAGAAAAAGCCTTGGAATGTCCACCGATGACTAATTAAGCGCGCTGGTCGAGCTGCCCCCGCCAAGAATGGCGCAATTATGAGCTCGTCAACAGACAGACAACAGTTCGACGTGGACGGCGAAGAAAGGGGAGGTCGGGATGGCCTGTTCTATGCTGTGTGTCTTGTGCCTTCACCTTGTGCCTTCGACGTGTTTTCCATGCTGTTCATGATGTCAGTAGGTCATTGATAGAAGGTGATCGGATAATGCCAACAGAACGAGCCTCCTTCCGTACCATCGACAGTGTCCTTTTTCAATATGGCGCGTACATAGGAGTCAGTGGCCAGAAGATTATCGAGGGACCTCGGTAATTAATGTACGAGATGCAGAGAAGGCCCTTGTCTTGGGGGTAAGGCTGCAATCTCACTACAGCTGACCGGATACCCAATGGCTGCGGGGTCTTACTTCTGTCTGCCTCCGAATCAGAGTCTCGCCAGGCTGCGACTTCTTCCTCACCACCATGGCCAGCGAGAAGGCAAACATCGCACACGAAGACTCAGATCGCCATTCCTCTGAGGTCGAGACACCAGAGACGGATTCTTCACCCGACTCCCCTAACCCCCCGCCATACACAGGCCCCCAGCCGACGTCATCTCACGCTCCCGTAGCAGGCAGCTCATCGACAGCACCTCCAGCAGCGCAACTGCCTTCTAGTAGCACGTATAAACCGATCGCGATCCCAACCGTCGAGCCCACTGCAAAGTCAGCTTTTCTCCGAGCCTACGCCCCGATCCTGAGTAACTATCAGCTCCCGAAAGAGTCCTTCCTCAGCTTCCTCGACCAGCTGAACGATGTCATGACCATCAGCCCGCCAATGGAAGTCCTCGACGCAACGGGCGGCGTTCTCAAAGCCGTCCCGATCTTGTTCCCTCTACACTGGGTCGGAACTGCAGTCAGTGGACTTGCCAACCTTGGCGGCCATGGGATCTCCAAGAGTCGCTCCGACTCAGCCATCCGGCAAGCAAACAAGGATATTTTCGCGCCGCGCGGGCTGAAAGTCGAGATCGTCAAGCTGGACGCCCTCGTTCATCTTGCTAAGATCCCCGTCCTCGATTCCCAGGGCAGAGTCAGCCGGCAGGCGCCTCTTGTAAGACAGTTGACGGAGTTGAACGACGCGACGGTGAACAGCTCGCAAGTGCTTGATGTGCTACAGCAACAAATTAAGATCTTACACCCGTGGATCGCAGAGCTGGATGTGGACACTTTACCCTGGACTTCCAGGTCCAGATTGACTCGCTTCAATGCGGCGCTGAAAGAGAGAAACGGGCCGCATAAGTGGGAATCCCCAGGCGCAGGGAAAGCCAGGGCAGACGAGGAGGATGTGTTCCGAAAGCGCCTTTGGCTGGTTGTCAGCGAGCAGAGTGTCTCCACAAGAAAATAATTGTCGTACCATATCATCCCTTTCAATAGAAAGGCTAGTACATGCGACCATAGGGTGTGGAAAACAGGGCTTCCCGTCCGCTCAGCCGTACTTAAGCCACACGCCGGCGGGTTAGTATTATGGTGGGTGACCACATGAGAATCCCCGACTGTTGCATGTTTTTTCCTTTCCTTTTCTTCTCTTTTTCTTTCCTTCGTTGAATTCCTGGGAGGCTTCAGCTGTTCCAGAGACTACGCCTGAAGCCGCCTAATCTGCCTGCACTCAGCTTTCCCGCATGCTGGGACTCTGGCTGCTGGCACGCGTCTTCACAAAACACAGCATCTGGAAGTATTCCCACTGTACCTGTGTACAGCCGATTTAAGGGTGAATTGACTCCGTCTGAGAGGAGGGCTCGGAATAGGGTTGGTGGCGTTTCTGTGTCCTTGTTTTACGCCGAGCTTCCATGCTTCCCTGTCCCGGTTTTGGGCCCCGGGCTTCACATTGATCAGGTTAAAATAGATTGACATGCCCTGCATGGATAATGGAATTCAGGCCTGTTGCTTCCTGCCCAATACAGTGTCCTTTTGCAGTAGTGAAATCGGTCTTAGCAGCCAAGGTTGAGCTGCCCTTGTTTAGTGGCCCCTCTGTTGATCTGCATCCTGAATACGTCCATTCCCTCTGCCGTCAGGTCTTTTCCCAGTCCACTACTTCAGAGAGCCTCCTAGCAGCGAGCTAAGGGTTCAAACTCGTTCCCATACAGCAGTCAACCCTCCAACCATCCTGAAAGCAATTCCCATGCAAGAAGAATGCAATAGAAACCTGACGCCTTTTGAGATATCATTGCGATATTGATATACCAACATTGGAAAAGTTCTCCAGGTTGCTCAACTGTCATTTCTTTATCTATATGTATGGGTGGGCGATGCTCGTCAGCAGCTCCGTTCGACGGGAGCAGGTTGGAAGCGTGACACACTTTTAATACTATTTATGAATGTCTTCCCACAATCCCCACCACCAGTATTGGGCCTGGAGAGCTCTTGGGCACTTTGCTCGCAGAAAACAAGCTTTGCAGTCTTTGGCAAAGATCACATTGCTACTGACATTACGTTTCATTCAGGAGAGTTGTAGCAATGTCTGTGCTTTTCAACCCGACAACTCTCCAAAGGACTGACCTACAGGGTGTAGGCGTTGGGAACCACAGCCTCACTAAGTTATGGTTGTGGTTGATCGCCACACCTCCATTCATGGATGCCGCCTGGTTGGCAGAGGTCTGCGGGCCGTCGCTGGGACGGTGGCGCTTGTAGCAGTACTGGCGTTTTGGCCAACATTGACTACTGTGGGCTAAGTTCGCGTGATGGTGTGCTCTAAAACTTTTGTTAAGATATTTTCTTCCTCTTACAGTTTGATTGCTAACGTACTCTTTAGAAGAAGAGGCGGATTAGGAAGGGGGACTCAAGGGCGGAGATTGCAGGCAGGGGGGCTGGGAGGCACCTATTTTCTTGGTGGTCGGTTATCAGCGTCGAATAGAACTATCATTCCTAAATCAAACAAGGCATGAAAAGCAAGGTGCGCTGTCTACTTACATTTCCAGGCTTCTTTTATTATCATACCTTGGCAGTATGTCAGGAGATGCGGGTTGTTGGTCGTGGACAGTATGTGGATGGTAGGAGGCAGAAAAGGAACCTTGCATTGTCTGTCAGAAGGAAGTTCTGAAGAAGGGAGAGTTGTGAATGGAGGAAAAGGGGAAATGACTGCCCAGGTGCTCCTTCAACTGTTCTGTTTCCAGCAATGGAGGAAAGCGCAGCCCATCCAGTCTTCGTTTCCAGGGAAGCGCAAGTTGGCGTCTGGGTAAGAGGAACGACGAGTCAAGATGGTTCTACATTTGTCCAGACCCAGACTAGTAGCTCATAGAGAAGTACTAGTAGTCTATGAATACCATAGACGCCTGGCTTAAGACCCAGACTTCTTCTAGTAATATGCTGGACCATGGTACTAATTAGCGGAGCTCAGGGTGCTACCGAATTTTGAGAAGCACCCCTTTGGAGAAACAAGCCGTCTACTACTTTGTCCTTACAACCTTACTTACCAACAGCCCGGTGAAGGAAACGAAAGAAGCAATAATTTGAAAGGACCAACTCCAAAACGGTTTATAATGACTCCTCTACTATTGAATATAAGTTATCTGCGCACTGGTTGCCTTACTATGAGGACCGACGAGTCTACTGACTAAGGGTTGTGACTTGCGGTTTGAGACATCCTTTTCTAGCCTATCTTCTCACACTCTCTATTATCTATCTGTCCTGTCAGTAAAAGATAACTGGAGTAATCGGACCTGTTTGATTCAAGTATTGATTCCAAGCCTGTCAGTCCTTATACAAGAAATAATGAATTTTGTTCTAGAAAGACTGCTCATCATAAATCCCGCATATTATGTGGTGTGTTGATGGGCCACAAGGTAACACGCATATATGTATATTAGAACAAGTGACCATTATTCGAGTTGATAAATAAAGATTCCAGCTAGCCAATCCTCATCGGGGTCTTTAGGATCATCACCTTCGCCAACATCTACCTGGAAGGGGCGTGATCTGGTATTGTGCTTTATTGCGTGATGAATTCAGTACATAACATATATGCGAATGATACAGTATTCTCTATTGATCTTATGATAAGTGTACTGTGGCCCTCTGAATGCCATATTCCTTTAGGTTAGCATACCACCAGCTAGCAAGGTGGTGAATGTCCCAAGTCCTGTAGGCTAGCTTCCAAGTTCACAACTCCATGAGTATTTTCCCAGATAATACTAGTATCTTCTACATTGGTGAGGGAAGCAGTAATCTTCTAAGGCCAGGATTAAAGACAGAAATTAGTGCGTAAGCAGCGATACAACACTGATGAGCCTCTCGAAGAACAAAGTGGCATCAATATTGCATTTCATCCAATACCTAGCCAACTGTCTACGAATATCAAACTACACACAGTATGACAGATTCTGGGGGAGGGCGGCAATAATAATTCATGTTAAGCCATTGGTCGTGTATATCATTCCTCTCAGAATCTGAAAATATTTTAGTGAGTGTTTATATTGTTAACCATAAAAGATTAAGTCCAAGCAACCGACGTACTTAAGCTACCTACCTAGGCATATACATGTACTACAGGAGTCGTGCTATTTGCTAGTATCCTAATGAGATAATTCTGGACTTGGAATCCTACGTCTAGCCGCTTGGATGTGCGTTGACAGCTGTTGTAATCGTTGCGTTGGATTGTCCTGGGCATCTACCAAGTTTACTAGTACCTAGGTAGCGTTAGACATACAGATATATCCCAACGAAACGCTAGGTCCTCTAGAAAGCGATGATGATATAACCATCGAATCGTACCTAGGTACGTGACTACAACAGCATTCTTTCATCCCAAGACATGGTCAGGCAGATCCTGATGAACAGAAGCTGTCAGGGACACGGCCTCCACCCACTCAAGTACCATTTACCACTCCGCATATGTACCTAGTAGTTCGACAGTACAACCAACGCAAGCTCAGTTGCATAAGACAACTTAGTACTTACGTATAAGTGACTTCTTCCAAAATTTTACACTTTCGACGTTCCCCTGTGGTTCTCTGCAGTTGCAGATATCTCATAGTGATTCCTGACTGGCGAGGCACAATGTCTTACCCAGATAATTCACTGTGGCTCTGGCCATTTCATTCACTTAACATCTGGCAACTCTTCTGAGATGAGCCGTAACGATTCCTTATAGATCCACGCAAGCCCCACCAAGGGGACAGGCCGTAGCATAGGTATTATAGTCAAACAGTTCCATAGCTCTCAGAACTGCTGTGTCCTGGAAACAATTTCTTTCAGAACCATAACGATATTCTTCTCCTACCCTCGAAAGAGTAAATTGAAGTGAGTCTCGCTCAACATACGGTTAACTGCATTCCTATATTATTTAGCATACTATTGCTGTCTCATACTCACTCTTGTTTCGTGTACAGAACAGTCATCCTCCACGCCCAAGAGCACATAAACAACGCGTTCCTAGTTATCTGAAAATCGATTTTTTCGTCTCCACGAGGACTGGTAACTCGCGTCCCAATATATCTCTAAATGTGATGACTAGCAGCTTATACTAACTACTGGTTTCAATTAAACAGCTGAAGGTTGCCTGCCATGGCAGCTACCATTAGAGCGAGAGATATCATCGAGAGCCCTCTTCCCCCCCTCCAAGAGGGACCATATACGACCAGCTCATCCGCCATCCACCCTCTGAAGTATGTGGGGCCATTGGTTCCATGGAGCAACTTTCTACGCAGCGTAGAAGCTACGCACGTCGCCCAAACCTGGAGTCGTTCTAGGGTGCCATATCACGCCAGGGGGGCCTCATACCGTTGAGAAAGAACTGGTGCACGTAGGAGATGAACATGGTCTCCAGGGCCGTTTCCAACAGGCCATAGGTCAGGCACTTGGAGCGGCCCTGGAGGCCAAGTCGGTCAATCTCTACTTCGGCGACTTTAAATGTTCAGGAGCGCCGTACGAGAATGTCCCTGATGTGGTTGGATTAAGCGATACTGGGCAAAACACCGAAATAAAGCTCATTGGCGAGTTGAAGGTGTCGTGGGTGCCAGACCATAAGCTTCGCGCGGCCGCTTATGAGGACGAGGAGGGCTTAAGGCGGAAGATAGCCCAACCAGTTCTTTATATGAAGGACCTAGGATGCGAGTTTGGGTTTCTGAGTACTTATTCGGAGACTATATTCTTGCGACAGTTCCAAGGTCCTGACGGGAGATGGGAAGTGTGGTATTCGCAGGTGATTAACTCTTCGGCCGGCTATGTGCCATCCAATCTCAGCACTCATCATACCGTGCCACGCCTCTCGATGAAGCAATGTATGTTTTATCTGTGCAGTCTTGCGAGTAGGCAAGGTCCTGTTTCAAACCAAACCCCACCAGCACAGTGGGTTGTTCGTTCTTGAAATTATATGATTAATAGTGATAATAGTCGTTTGAAATCAGTCATCTGCCTCTTAACTGTCTGATATGTTGATACTTGATACAAAGGCCATCGAGTACGATTTACTGATAGTACTAGTAAGCAACAACTTTATAGAAACTCCTGAGCAACCGTTGCATGTAGCGAAAGAACTTGGACAGGAAGACCTGCTCTACTTCCTCACTATATAGTTCAAAACTAGAAGGACAATGCAACCTGTCAAAGACTGACACTGCAAACAGCCCGGGCAGTTCCATTGTTTGAAGGAGTACAACTAGTAGGTACATGACACTTCTGCGCTAGCGCTACTACTACTAGTAAACTACTACCATGTCCACTCACTGCTGTCGAGATACCAGTCAGGCTTCTCAGATGGCTCAACTAAGCCCCAGAGGGCGTAGGTCAGGTCTGTAAATGGCTTGGAGGAGTCGAGGATATCGGGGTCGCGGAAGCCTGAAATATGGCTTAAGGTAATTAGCTCATTGTAATCAGTACCAAAGAGCCTGACAGATACCTACATGGTCTTAGTGAGGTCATCATAAATGATCCTCTTCAGAGAAATGATTCCAGGCCTCCAGCCACATCTTGCTAACTCTCTTGTTTATATTAGAAGAATACTGACATTCAGAGACAGGGAGGGTGTTCGTGAACATACGGATAAACGTTGCGAAACTGCAGTCGGATTTCGTTGCGGTATTCAATTTCACGACTCCAGAAAACCTTGTGATCAATTGGCTCCCCAGGCACGCGGGCCCAGACAATGTGGTTGACATAACCGCCCGGAACACAACCTTCATCATCTTGCTGTCCCTCACTATAGGCAAGAAGGTCTGGGACTGCTTTGCACTTCTGGTCTGCAAGACTCTTGAGTGCTTTCAGTTCCATATGTGTCCACTGGGGGACAGCTTGCTCTGCTCGGACTCTGGGGCTGCGGGCAATCGTTCCAGTAATGGGGATCTGGATATAAACTCGCATAAACCCTTTCTTGTTGTGGTCAGCAGCACTATGGCAAGCGAACTCGATGGCTGCAAATGGACGACCAAGGCCGTCATCAACCTCGCGTTGGGTCATCGTCTGGTAGTCCTCGTTAATCTTTTCATCCAGTACCCAGACCTGGGGGGGCAAGGTCTTGTCGAAGAAGACTTCAGTGCCAGAGAGATGATCGAAGTCGCCTGGGCCGGACATCACGATGACGAGAGAGGGACGGAGGAGCCTTCAAAAATATTTTCTAGTTACTAGCAGGGGAAAGTCAGAAATTGATGAAAGGAGAAACTTGAAGTGAGAACATCGTGACAGAGCTCTTGGTAGCCTTGCTGCCTTATTTTCTAACGGACGCTCGCCCGTGAATAGTTATCGCTTGCAGTTTGTACAGCTCGACAACTACCTGTAGTTTCACTAATTATCGCCTGCCATAATCAGCTCGGCTACGGCAGACAGACTGTTATTACTCGCCAATTTGCAATATGTAATATTGCATCGCACCATTGAACGAAGGGGTGAAAGGAAGGTCGCATATTGAGAGAGAGACGTCTACTTCATCAGGAATCCATGGACAAAGCACAGAGAGGGAGAGAGAGCCAGAGCTGTCCAATCGACGAACTGACCTTGAACCGGCTGGCGGTAGGTATACTACTAGTATATTGTTTTTGCACATAGTTACCTGGCTAATTTACATCAACAAATAGGCAGCGTCAAGTTCTCCCTCCTATTACTAGCATCTTGGATTCTATGTCGAATTCCTAGTTTAGTACAGTCGCTGTCAGTTCCAGTTCAGAGTCTCTTGCCACGTACCAATAAGGCATTCTTCGGTTCGGACACAACGCCAGGGGGTTGATCGATTATTAAATTACTTTACTCTGAATGATGATGCCCATGATTTTGCTACTATGGCTACATACACTTCGTCTGAAAGTGCAATATTATTATTCCCAAGTAATACCCCGCTTGATCTTGCCTCCTTTTCCACATATCGAAGCATATTGCCTGAAGATACAATGTTGCCTCCATTCACACATGATACTCTGCACAATCCCAGCCGTCCAATTTGATTCTTCCTTAGGCTTACAGCGCGATAAACAACAAGCGCAACTTGGGGCTAATCTCCACTTGCTCTTTAGTCTTCATATATGTATATGTTCCTTCTCGAAGCGGTTGACCTGACACAGTTGGACTGCCATCAAGTATTTCTAGTGGAATAATATATGCAGCACCATTGCTATTTGTGAACGGCGCAGACGGTGGACCAGGGATCTGCGCTATTAAACACCCATATCTCTGTTTCTTGTCAGCCAGATTTGCTATTCAGATGAAACGCAGAGCTCACTTTTCCTTGTAGCCCAAGCTCTGTTGCAAGAGGCGAAACTTTGTTACGCAGCATAGATGATCGGAGTATTTCAAAATCATCGGCCGCTTTCTCGAATTTCTGATGTGAAGCCCACTCCAAAAGATCCTTGCGTTTCTCATCTGCAGCCTCCGGTAAGCTTCCGACCCACAGATGTGGTTTGCCAGTTTGGGGCATGATGATTGTTGAAGTTCGACTGTGAAGGCGCTCTCGAGTCTCGACTTAAAGAAAACCTGCAGGAACTGAGCGGTAATGGTGGGGTTACTGGGTTCCGAAAATACATGTGGTCTGATTGGGCATCTGAAGACCCGATCAAAGTCGTACCTAGGCTCTCAAAGGTCTTTGACGCAGGCCATAATGCCCGACTGAGCAGACTGACCGAACGAAGCTTCTTAAGATATGCCTCGCGAACGGCAGTAATATCTAGGCGCTACCCAAAAATGGCTCCACTAGTACATACAGGAGTGATTCTTGCATGAGAATTTTAGTAGCCGGATAGGAAGTACACGGTTCCGAGAAATCATCGTAGTGGACTATATATACGTAAGTGTCAATGTAGGTAATTAAACCGTCTTCTGTCTTTAGCCTAATTATTCCAGGTGATCGGGATATTCGTAGCCTACTACGATATGGCGTAGGGGTTCTCGATAGCCATATGGGCTTTAGGGCTTATGCTTGTAATTCGAAATGATAGTTATCAAGTAGTGTTAGCAAAATTCACAGAATCCAGACTTGTCCGCGCTGCTCCTACTGAGACCCTTCGCCCCCTTGGGCACTCGCATTGGCGACATCGGCCATAGACAAGCTCTATCAGATTTTCAAAACAATCTTAGCTCCACTGACACCGACCTTCAATTTATCCAGTGCCCGATTCAAACCGTCCAGACCGCCACTTTCAATTTGGAGACGCGGGCTGGGAACGACTGAGTCGGACTTCAGACCGTCTTTCAGCCATCCATGGAAACACTGGTACATGTGCTTTCTCCTCTCGGCCGGATCCATCGGTGGGAAATTGAACTTGATCTCCGTATTCTCGAGCGTCGGATGATCCGGTGGCAGAACAGGCGAATGGACAACCCTGACGGCTGCGTCACCCTTTGTCTCTCTGAGAACGTTCAGCGTTGGCTGCAGACCTCCACCAACGACACAGTGTGCAGTGTGCAGATTGACGCCATTCTTTTTCACGGCTTCGATAATCTGTGAGACGACATCACTCGCTTTGTAGTCGAAGACTGCGTGCGCTCCGAGCTTCTTGAGGTAACCATGATGTCTGGGACTGGAGGTAGCATAGACGGTGAAGCCAAGGGACTTCGCTGATTGAACGGCGAAGGTGCCTACGCTGCTAGCCCCGCCCCAAATCAGCACCCCCTGCTTGTCCTGCGGAGTATACTTGGTGTCAAGCGAGATGCCGATTGTGGTCCAGGCAGTCAAGCATGTCAAGACGGCCAAGGGGAAGACAGCTCCCTCCTCAAACGAGAGGTCGTCCGGGAGAGCAATGACGCCCTCGGACTGTGCCAAGGCATATTTTTGGAAGGCACCATGGTCTGGTGAGCCATTCTGGTAGAAGGACGAGGCAAATGCAATGACCCGGCTTCCTGGCGCAGGGACCGTGAAGGCCTTGGAGCCCAGCTTGGCGACAAGACCAGAAGTATCTGACCCGAGCACAGCCGGATAGATAGGCACAGGAGGCATGCCAAAGTCACGCTGATAATAGTCGGCGGGGTTCAGGGCGACAGCCTTGACTTCGATGAGAACCTCATTTGGACCGGGCTCGGGCGTGGGGCGCTCCCCAACAGACAATGGACTGCCCTTCTGCAGGAGGATGGCGGCGCGGTGCGTTCCAACCATGGTGGATGTCTGATCTGATAGATTCCTGTATCTTTAGTTGAAGAGGCAGGCTAGCTTGAGCAGACAGTGCATGAGGAATGTAGTGGAAGTGGAAGGCCTACGAGCTCTATGGCTGTAGCTTAAGTAGTGGCATGTTCACGTACATGAAAATGCGGACTTTACCCTAAAGCCGATCCCTCCACCCTGATTGAGGAGCATTTTCCACGTCTGTTCCTGCTAACGGGAAAGTTATTGGACGACTGTCACTCCAAATGAGATGGTTCCAGTGAGGATGAAGATCGCCGAATTGAAGCAGGTAAGAGATGCGGTCCTGTTGAACTTACTGGACCGAAAAGGCCGGGGGTTCTAGTTGGCTCCCAGTAGTTCACTAAGGACCTGGTATCTGCTCAATAACTCCTGATTTGTTGGCCCACAGATAGGCCCTGTTCGGCCTTAAGATAGGCGCATCGGCGCATCGACCTTAATCCCAGACCTGGCTGTCGTGATTGGAGCTGGTGCTCTAGGGCTTCAGAAGCTCCACCACGCGATACGAGCAGTGGTTAGCGGTCGACGCCTGGGTACTATGCTGTACGAACGGAGGCATAGCGTCTCTTGTTAGCGGCCAGCCCACCCGTTATTTCACGGGGCGTACAAAATGTAAGCCGTATTGGTGACCAAGGGGTTCGGCGCTGAAATTGGACGCTTTTAACGCCTTACTTGAAACTCCCACAGGAAGGATGCTTGGTCGACGTATGACACTCAGTGCAGCACGGTGAGAATTACTACTAGTTGTACACAGGCATCTTGCCTTGGTCTCACTGTCAGTTCGTGTTCGTGACCCGCTGACAGTGAAATGGTAGTGTCCTCGAGAATTACTATGAGGGTCTGATCATGATGCCCGATGTCTATAACTTCAGCAGGCCATTGCGTGATCGGCCTGCAGCCGCTACTGCTTTGGCACGCGGCGCACTTACGTTGTCAACTACGCGTACGGTGATGAAGGCCCTGCGGTGTGGTATGAAAATGGAAATTTCCAAGGTTGGCGCAATTGAAGAAGAAGAAGCGGGATCTGCGGAGTAGACTAGAATGGGTCTCGCGGTACTCGGACTTGCGTGAGACATGGACACCATTAAAAACAGTGTTCAGAAGTTGCCCTTTTGTCGAAGTCTTTGCAGTCCGTAAACAGAGTGGGTATTGAGTTTCCTTCTATTGATCTAATCGCTGGCAATTGGCATTAGGTGACACCAAAACAGACCAGTATTCCAGACATGTAGGGGCAACTTTGGATAGCCGCTAGATATTGGACTGGAAGGCCGCCTTTTTCGCGTTCAAAAGATCCTGCTGGACCGAGGGCCCCCATGGGAAGTTTTGGGCAGACCCCAGTTGTACAACTGGGAGAAGGCTTGTTTCATAGAAAGTAGGACGCAGACTAGCCTTATCACCGCTGAGCTGCACTCTACGTATTTCAATTTATGATAGTCAACAGTAAAAATACTTCCGAATTTTCATTCTCTCCTCAATATAAAAAGACAAATGCTGAGTACTAAGCCGGCGTAATACTACTTGGCTCCTTCGCTTCTTCCCCATTTCCATTTTCTCTGGCCTTCTTCAGTCTCAATTCGCGTTGTCTACGACTCTCACTCGCTGGGTCGAAATATGCTATTGTATGTTAGTAGAACAGTTGTATCAAGAACAATTTGAGGTAAAAACATACGCTTCTCGCCGAAGACCGTTGTCCGAACGCCTCGTCTGGCTCCTTCGTACGACCCCGGAATGACGCGGTGGACGGTGCACCTAGTCAATCATATTAGCCAAGTTAACTCTGCAGGTAGAGTCAAAGGGCGTCTGTCCAATTAACCCACCGATTATCCCATATAGCAACACTGCCGACGTTCCATTTCCACCGCACGTAATGGTCGTCCGCGGCGTGGATATGATGGGATAAGAAATCGAGAATTTTGTCTTGGTTCTCGAATTAGCCTAGCCCTAACCCGCGACGGGATTACTTGGATTCTCGTGCTCACCAGATTCAAGTTTTTTCAGCTCCGCAAACCCGGTGACAAAGCCCGTGTTCACGTTCAAAGCTTTGAGACCGGTGACGGGATGCGTGCGAACGGCCGGGTGGTGGCTGTCAATGGGAGGGCGATTCGGGCCAACACCCCACAGATCAAGAATCGTGTCGTCTGTTACAGCAATCTCAGTCATAGAGCCAGAGTAACAGATGCAAGAAGGACGAACATTGTAAACGAGACGTATGCACCGCATGTAGACCGTCCAGGAACCGCTTGTAAGCGTCGCTTAGGGCATCGTAGAGACCGTATTGCGAGACCTGACAGATTCCTGTCAACGACGTCCCAAAGATCAACTAAAGCAGACGGATAACCCACCCAGGCAGTGTCACCACCGACATTGGGATGCTCCTCCATTCGGAGCATCGAGTACGAGGGCGCTTTTGGCTTAGTTAGCATGATGGAGCACTGTTAAACCTGGAGGGCTTGCGTACGGTTAATCTCGAAGGAAGTATCGGCATGCCATTCTCCACTAGGCTTTAGAACTGGTTAGTTTGACTGCGGCTGCAGAGAACAGGATAAAGTTAAGTACCCAAGGGGTAAATGCTGCAATCTCGCGATGATCTTCGCGACTGCCTTTGATTGTGACGAACTAGATGATCATTAGAAGATAGCGGCGGTGTACAATTTTCGATGATCCGTACTTTTTGATCCTATATCCGATCAGCTTGTATCCAGAAGTGATCCTGCAGTTCATTCATACCTTCTGAGCAGGATGCTTATCCAGAATTCCTGTGGAGACAGAGTCAGGCAAGATACACCAAGTAACAAAGCCCTACCAACACTAACCATAATGCTGAAACAGTTCCACCTGCTTTTCTGTGGTCAAATCCTGGTCCTTGAAGAACACAACACCCCTCTCTGCCACAAGCAACGCCAATTCATCAAGTTGCTGTTCATTGAGCTGCGACAGCTGGACGTTTTCCAAGACCGTCCCAATACCCTCAGTCAAATCGACCGGCTTTGCCACGGCGAAGAGGGCCTTTTTCTCCGGATCTGCGAAAAATGCACGGTCCTTTGGCGGGGTAAAGGGTTCGCGAATCGGCTCGGGGGGGACATGGCCGGCGATCTTAGGGTTGAACTGTGGGTGCAGAGTGATCGGGAAGCCGGAGTCCGGCGAGATATGTTTGCGCGATTCTAGCTGTGCCATGTTGAATCCCTGTCGAGTCGAACCAGGCGGTAATTTGAAGGTGTCTGCTCGTTGATGGCAGGCAGCAGCTGGACTATGTATAGTACAAGCTCTCCGCAATCACATCAGCATCAACGCAGATTGCGCATATCAGCCAATGCCGATGTCCCCGCTTTTGCGACACTGCTCACTTGTCGGGGGGGAAAACCGACGCATAGGAATCTCCGAGAAACGTTGATATAGGATGGTAGCTGGACTATGTTGCAACCTGATGACTCGATGGCATCACCTCTCGCCCAGGACCCGCAATGTCGGATATCTGACACCGGAAGGGCGCGAGATTGCACCTGATAGGGTTCGTTAACGGCATGGCGCTGCCATGGATATACAATTACTCGCCTCGTTTCCCCCCCGGGGGTGAGAGTTATAACCGAATCCTAGGGCGATGGGCCCTTCTCGAGGCGCTGATATTCATAGCAAAGCTTCCCGCAGCGACTGTGGCGAAGACACAAGACATTTGAATGTCAGAAAATATGACCACAGAAGCAAAGGCTGTCACAAAGATCGATATAGCCAGTCCCTGCAGTAATGGGGTCTGATCTACCGATAGTGAACTGCCAGAGGCCTATTGGACTCGGGAGGAGGAGAAGAGGCTGGTCCGACGGTACGGCGACGTCATCTAGTTACGGGGAAATCTCAATTGGCACTGCAGATAAAATGACGCTATAGCATCGACTCGCTGGTAATGCCGCTGCTGATGCTGGCATTCTTCGAATTGCAGCTTGATCGTTCAAATATGTATGTTCGTACCTATCATCGCTGTCTGTGTATGTCCGCAGGAGGATTCCAAGAACTGACTATCCGTAGCGGAAACGCCTTGACAGACTTCTTCCTTCGCGATGTGCACATTACACAGGATCAATTTAACGTAGGGCAGCAGCTTTTGTCTTTGGGTATTGTAATCTTCCAGGTTCGTTCAACAGGAAAGCTACTACAGTGAACCAGTCCCACTGACAGAGACAACCATGCAGGTGCCAAGTAACCATGTGCTGTATCGCATAGGGCTGACAGTGTGGATCAGTGGGCAGATCGTGGCCTGGTGAGATCAATGTACATGCACCATCTGCAACAGGCCATTGCTCAACGTTGAGAGTAGGAGCTTAGTGGCTACATTCCTAGCATTCCAGCACGGATTGGGCCCATACCTCGCCACGAGATTATTGCTTGGGCATGTACTCCGCATCCACTGCTGACACAGGAACTAACAATGGACGTACGTAAACGCCAGTCTTTGCGAATCCGGCTTTATCCCTGCGGGCCTGTACAGGATGACCTAGGCGGGACGAGTCGTCAACACGATTCTCGTAGTTTTTCCTCGGAACCAATGCTGGCTCAGGCCGTTAGTGGCTTCGTGGCGTACGGAATGTATGTGCCAGCAGAACAAAAGCGCAATTGTCGACATCGATATGCTAATTAAGAGCTCAGTTTGCATATGAGAGGCGTCGCGGGACTGGTTGTTCATCGTAAGATTCTCGAATCCCTCCCAATGGACCTCCCCTAACAGCAGACAGATCGAAGGTCTCTTTGGTATTGTCGTCGGCGCCTTGTTCATTCCTCTCTTTCCGCGAGATGCGAGCAACCCGGTCAGCATATTCAGATATCGCTACTTCTCCAAACGAGAGACCGAAATCCTTGTTCGTCGTCGACCCGACAAAGGCCCAACGGCATAGAAATATCACTGGGGAAGAAATCCTCCGCGCGGTAAGATACTGACCCATGTCTCATCTTGTTTCAGAATAATAAACTCCGCTGATCATATCTCATAGTTCAAAAACTGGCGTATATACCCTCACGTTTTCCTCATCGTCTCCGGGTTGGCGCCATCGTCAACGCTATGGTCCTACGCTCCCACGTTGGTCAAGGGCTCGGGTATGAGAGGTTGAAGTCAAACGCTATGGTTTCCGTCAGTGGATACAGCTTGTCGTCAATGTAGTTTGGGGTACTATGGCAGCCGACAGGCTGGGGTTGAGAGGCCCGTTGGTGTTCACCGGGACGTTGCTCTGGTGGGCATTCGCTGTATGGCACTATCCACACGAGCATGAAATTCTCTTAATGGTAATTGGTGCAATACAGCTGGCTAATCGACTCTGCATCTACTCTCACAATCACCATACACGATATGCCATCCTCACGGTAGCCAGCTGTTCCAGGCCGAGGTTGCACCCTTCTATCGCACTGGATGGACAGTCATCGTAGCACTGGTGTCGGTCGCCCTGTTTCTGACCACCTTCGCAAATGTGCAATATTGGGTATCGAATTACCGGATTAAAAGGAACCAGAGCAGCGAGGAGAGAGACGGGACGGAAAGAAAGTTTTATTACTTGTGAAACAGGAGGTATTAGATTAGCGATATTTACCTCCACTCACCTCACTCACTACCGGTCCTCGCGACGATGCATACGGTCCCGAGGGAGTAGATATAGATGTAGCACTTCTAGAGAAGTCTTGAAGAATGGCGATAACACTGATCATGATGCTAGTAACTGAACATTTGGCATGGCATATGTAGAGCTATCAGAGACTAAATTCCAGTCGATTCCCCGCATAATCCCTAGCAAAAAAGCGGCTCGGATACTCAACCCCCTTTGAACCTGTGAGTGCGTCCAAATTAGCCTCAAACCGTGGACCTCGCAGGGTTGCCAAACTGCACCTGAATTCTGCTCTCCCGGCTTATCCGCCTGGAGAGGTGCTGCGACACCGCCCCGAACATGATGCTTCCAGATGCGCTCCTGTAGCTCCCGTAATTGCTCTACGGACGCGACCCGGAAACAAGGATGGCGCCTGGAGTCGGGCTCATTCGTGCCGAATGCGACGTGGACTTGCTGGCCGCTCTCCCCGATGTTGAACCTGAGAGCCTTGTTAGGAGTAGGACTAGAAAGGAATACAAGGCCAAGCAAAGCAGGAGCAGCGAACTAGATAGTCGTACCATAGCAAAGTTCCCTTCTGCAAATGCGGCACCGGTGCACTGACAAGGTTGAGAGTCTCGCCGTAGAACTCGGACGCTTGGTCGAGTGTCCCTGGCGGAACCAAGAGGTTGACGTGAGCCAGTCCGGTAATCATTATTATTATTATTTTTGCTGCCGGAACGATGGAAGGACAGTGATAATGGGTTAGGTTCGACAAGACAAGGAGAGGGCCCGCTTTATACGATGATGGAGTGCTATTTCTCCCCACACACGCAAGCGTCGGCATTTGGAAATACGAAGGGCGGAGGACTGCGGACTGCCGACAAGCGGAATTTAACCTCTCGCACTTTTCTTTACGCTGGACTGCTGGATATTTACGTCTAGGTCAAGCGTAACTGCGGAGAACCTTCGCTTGCTCGTCGGGCTGCTCCTCATTCATCACCCATCATTCGGCCGATCCCTAAGATTTCCTCTTGCTGAGGCTTATCTCCCAGGTTCGCATTCCTAAGCGAGCCGGACAAGTGATACGCGACGAATCGTTACGTCGGCTTCTGACCATAGACAATGCGAAGTCGAGTGTAAATGTGGTGCTAGTGTTGTTCGAAATTATCGATTTCAAATCGGGCGGTTTGACGTATGGTCAGTGAGTCGGCAAAGAGAAGAGCGCCAGGAAATGAAACACGCGTATCTTAGTACGCTGCGAGATCAATCGTCCAAATGCCGCTGTTTAGCCCTGCCGGTCTTCTCTCTAAGGCGGACTTGTAGTTGACAATATTAGATGTGACTGGGCTGGTTAACGTGTCACTCACACCGGTGCTCTGCGGTTAGACAGGCATGAGCATGCGAGCCGATCCAAGTGACTGTGGTACTCGTAGGTAGAAATCCATATCAAGATTCTCCTACAGTGGCAAACCACTTGTTCGAAATCGCAGACAAAGGCAGCAAGAGAATAGGCTGCATGTGAATTCTTACGTCTGCCTCCAGAGGTTGGTCATCGCCCAGACTATTGACCATTGCCCATTGCGGTACAGGTTGACACGAAGAAATGAAGTAGAAAGACCTCCAGAAAGGAAAAGCTACGACAAGTGACTGGTCAAAAATCAAAAAAGACCAGTCGATCCGAGGGGCACAAGTCATAAGGAATGTCACAGTGGAGACAAAGAATGCATCGCGAAGGGCTGGGCAGAGCATACAGCTGCATAGCTCGTGAGTCGCTCGGATGCATGAAAGGTGAAAAGCACTGTGAATTGCAAGAATCTGAGCCAGATAGGCGACAAGAGTGGGCCATGGATCGCCGGTCACCGAGACTGCTCGCATGAGACTGGTAGAGGGAGGGAAGGAACCCCGTTCAAGGCTATGAACGACTCCATTGACGTACATGTCTAGACACACTCTTCCGTGGTAGGGGTCTCTAAATTGCGTCTCTGTCAATGATAATTGTGACAGACACCACAACTCTATAGGACATCTCCCTCGCGCCAGCGTCAAAGAACGCAGCGATATACCGGGGAATACCACCTGGCTCTTCTCCCTTGGGTGCCCATGCAGGCCACTTGAAAAGCTCCACTGAATGCAGTTGTTCCTAGGCCATTGGTGGACAGAATCAAGTAGGGTTAAAAGACTGGTACTTTCTGCTTCACCCAGTACCGGGACTACCAGGCCCTAGATATTGTCTTGGGCAAGCGCTGGATACGAGAGAGAACCTACAATTGTGGGCAACTTTTGCACCGGAAACTGCGGCCTTCCAACCTCCCCAATGATGTTGCTAACCATGCGCCGGTGCAACGGAAGTTTCGGTGTATGGGCCAGTAGTACATCATGAAATCGCTCCGCGCAAAAAAAAAAGCAAGTCTCCGTCGCTCATGTCACTTAAACCACGCACTCTCCCTACAGGGATCCTTACAAGTGTCGATCGCCATTCAAGCGCAGAGACGACCCTTTCAGTACATGCCGCATGCTTGCAGAGATGGAGCCGACGTAGTCGGTAGACTAGAAAGTAATGTAGGACTCATGCCTCTATGCTGCCTGTGCTTCTGACTGGAGCATGCTATATGAAGGAATTCAATAAGTAATAGCGCCAGTTCTTAAGATTGTGAGACCGAAACATATTAGACAACAAATACTAAAGTTACTGATACTGGTAAACTCATCAAGGACACCAACAGAGGAGTGGCAACAGATCTAGATAACGAGTATTTTACTGCAGAGAATGCTATTAATTCAACATTACTAGTACGAACTAGTGCATCCCAGTGCGGTGGTAGTGGCCTGGTAGTCTTGCGTCGTAGGCTGTGTTGCAGGTTGTGTAGTAGGCTGCGTTGTAGGTTGTGTTGTAGGCTGTGTAGTAGGCTGTGCTGTAGTACTGGTCTCCAGAGTCGGTTTCACATTGCAAGCTAGAGTACTCTTCATTTCGACTGCTGGCATGGATACAAGCTGGTCCACATTGAAACTCCAAGAAGTCATCGGGTACTTTTGAGTGAACTGGTCCAAGGCCATCTTCTCGGCATGGTGTATATATGGATAAGAAGATGCCCTAGCATACCGGGAAGTCATTATTGTGGATGCGGTGGAAGCCTGGGCTGAAAGATAACTAGACATGAAACTTGTGTATGCTGGCGCCCATCCTCCCTGTGGACCTGGCCCACATGATCCATCAAGAGTATCATGAAGGTACTTATAGATGCGCACATTTGTGGACTGGAATTTTGTGTACACATCCTCAATGCGCATCATATCAAAGACTATAGCCATGTTGTAGAGATCTCTAATTTTCTTCCTTATATCTCGTGGTTCCACAGCAATCATTGCTAACATGGGACCGAGCATCTGGTTAGAAAATTAGCAATGGGGATGCAGATAGAAACGAACTTTTCAAGGCATTGAGTATATTCACCATGCTTTTGAAGTCGCTGACGACAGAATCAAGCACGATAAGATCTGGATAGGTTGAGCCAGGAAGCTAAAATGATGTCAGATTGCACATGTATATGTGTAGTTTTAGCTATAGATACCTGGTTGAGCAAGTCTTGCGCAAGGTTCTTAGTGTTGTTTGACTTGTCAGTAGGGAGGAGTTTCTTATTCATGTCATCACAAGAGATATTGTTGTTGGTAATTAAGGTTGTCAAGAATAAGGGCAGAATCTGAACATCATCTGTAATTGACATTGTATCAGCAAAAGAAGCTTGTTCAATACCAGAGCTCTAGCGCGATACCCACAGACAAAGTCTGTCCCAACATATGGCCATCCAGGAAGATTTCGGCCCATGGGTTCATATTCCTTCTTGGACTCAATAAAATACGTGCGTGTTGCCAGTGAACTAAAATTTGACCATAAAGTCAACTCTGGTGGAGCACAAGAATTCAGTGGAACGATATATGCTCCTTTCAACTTAGGAGTTTTATCCTTCATGAAATCTAGGATTTTGTCGGGGCTAGGGGATGGTGGAACATCTAATGGGCCTGAATTCAGCTCGCATGACTCAACAGACGATGAACCATTCCCTTGGTCCCTTCGCAGAAGGAAGGAATTGCGTCCCTTCGGCTCTTCGTGCACCACCCCGCGTTCCATCACCTCAAAGGCAAGTGGTTCGCCAGAATCGCCACTGTAATCATTGCTAGGTGGTCCGTCAATATAATCGAAGTCCATGGCGGGTGATTCATCATCATCAGGAAATGCGTAACACCTTGGCGTCGGGGTGGGTGTAGCTTCAGGGGTGGTAAAGCAACCCATTGGAGTCATACAGGAACTAGTGGTGGAAACTGCAGTAATATTACCATCAGGATTTCCATGATAAAGGGTCACTGGATAGCAAGAAGGTGCTCCGCTTTTAGCTGAGCAAGAAGCTGATGATGTGGTTGCTGAAGTTTGAGTAGTGCCACTGCAGCCGCTGTTAGTGGTGCAGGACATAGTGGTGAAGGTTGCAGTAGTGTTCCCTGCAGTATTTACAGCGTAGCTTTTTATTTCGACGCAGGAAGATACTGTTGTAACTGAGCAAGAAGTTGAGGTCGAAGAAGGAGTTGAAGAAGGAGTGGAGGAAGAAGTTGAAGTAGGGGTGGAAGAAGGAGTTGAAGAAGGAGTGGAAGAAGGAGTTGAAGTAGGGGCGGAAGAAGGAGTTGAGGAAGGAGTTGAAGAAGGAGTTGAAGAAGATGATAAAGAAGAGGATGAAGAAGAGGGAGTTAAAGATGGAGTTGAAGTCGTGGAGATCGAAGAGGGTGTTGATGATAGAGTCGAATGAGAAGAGGATGGAGAAGAGGATGGAGAAGAGGATGGAGAAGAGGATGGAGAAGAGGATGGAGAAGAGGATGGAGAAGAGGATGGAGAAGAGGATGGAGAAGAGGATGAAGTTGAAGATGAAGTTGAAGATGAAGTTGAAGATGAAGTTGAAGATGAGGACAAAGATGATGTTGTGATTGTGGAGATCGAAGAGGGAGTTGATGATCCAGTTGATGATGCAGTTGAGGACGAAGAGGATGAGGATGAAGTTGTATAGTCAGTAGATGTTGGTTTGCTGCTTGAATCGCTTGGCTCGTCTGTTTTTGGGTCTTCTTCTTGGTCCCCCTGTGGATTTCCTGGTGGGTTGACGTTTGCACTAGGGTCGATAGTAGGCAATGGTCCTGATTCAGGGCTGGGAACCGCCTCAGCAGGAGGTCCCGCTGCAGGAGCAGGCGGTTTAGGAGGATCAGGCAGGTTAGGATCAGGCAGTTTGGGATCAGGCAGTTTGGGATCAGGCAGTTTGGGATCAGGCAGTTTGGGATCAGGTAGTTTGGGATCAGGCAGTTTGGGATCAGGCAGTTTGGGATCAGGCAGTTTGGGATCAGGTAGCTTGGGCCGCCCAGCATCAAGCGGACCACCTCCACTATCGGGACAAAGGAAGCTCTGGAACCTCTCGTTAGCGTATTTTATTTGTGTAAGGGAGTGCAGAATTCATACAAATGGCAGTAAACAGGGCTTTTTCGGATTAGAGTTCTTTGGATCAGAGTCCTTTGGATCAGAGTCCTTTGGATTGGAGTCCTTTGGAGGCTCCTTTGGCATATTATAGGCCGCGGCAGCCCCAGCCACAGCCCCAAGCACAGCAGCATCGGTAGAGGATGAAGATGTGGCATCAGTTGTAGTGGACAATGTACTTTGAGCTTCGGGTGTTACGGTATCACTGGGATTAGCGCTGTTCTCATCAGAAGCTGTACGTGAAGTTTGAGAAGAAAATTCAGTTGATGCAGACTCAGAAGGGTTTGAAGATGTAGCATCTGTTGTAGAAGATGCGGTACTGTCAGATAATACACTCTGGGTGTCAAGTGCCGCGGCGTCACTAGGGCTAGTGCCGCTCCCACTAGAAGATGAGCTAGTAGTAGTAGACTCTAGTGACGTTTGGGTTCCTCCAGCAAAAGAAGGGACTGAAGATATCGTATCAATTGTAGAACGTGTACCATTGTCAGATAATGAACTCTGGGTGCCATGTGCTAGGGTATCACTGGGGCTGGCACTGTTCTCAGAAGAAGCTGTACTTGGTATTGATGAAGTAGCTCCAGCAGAAATTGCAGCAACCAAGGAAGTTGAAGATGTGGTATCAGTCGCAGAAGGTGTGCCACTAGCGGATGATTCACCCTGGCCATTGTGTGCCAGAATATCACTGGGACTGGCATTTGCCCCCGGAAGAGAAGAGTCTGCTGAACTTTGAGTAGAAACTGCCGGTATTGGAGTAGTCGCAGCAGCAGCAGAAGAGCTCAAAGGTGCAGTATAAGTTGCAGAAGGCGTGCTGCTATCCTGTGGTCCAGACTGTAGTCCAGACTGTGGGGTAGTAGATTGCAAACTCTGCGGATCAGTCGTCAGGGCAGTGCCGGGACTGGTGTTGGAACTGGCTTCATTCGAATTAGAGGATGAGCCATGAACAGAAGTTGCCGGTGGTGTTTGAATGAGCGCAGTATCAGAAGAGCCAAAAGATGTCATAGAAGTTGGAGAAGGCATATTGCCACCCTGCAGATTTGAAGTGGATACTATACTCGGGGTACCAATGCCACCATCAGAAGGTGAACCGTGAATAGATGTCGGAATGACTCCAGCACCGGAAGAGTCCAATAGACTATTAGAAGGCGTTCCCGAAGCTTCTTGTTGCAGGGATGTTGATGCAGCATTGGATATCGGGGACCTTTGGGCAGAACTTTCATCACCACTATTCTGGCTTGGAGAGGGGCCTTGAGTAAGATTTGGCGTTGGCATGATCGCAGAAAGTCCCGAATGAGAAGGCGAAGAGTCTAGGGAGCTAGTGGACGATGTATCCAATATTCCTGATTGAGGGGAAATTGGTGGCGCCGGGGTGCCTGGAGAAAAGTTAGGTTGAAGGTCCGATGTATCGCTTGGCACAGTTGACGGCGGTGAGAGAGGTAGGCTGTCCGTGGAAGCTGGAGTTTGACTGTAGCTTGAAGGAGGAGGTAATGAGTTGAAGGCTTGAGATGGTGGAATGACCGTTTCCCCCGGTTGCTGGGGATTCGTTATAATATTCGGTGCCGAAGCGGCACTAATATCAACGTTGTTCATACTAGGAAGAACCGGTATTGGCATTTCTGCCGCAACAGGAGCGCCTGAAGGTGATGGTAAAGTATCTGGGGAATTATTAGACGGTGTGTCTGATAACTGCAGGAACAATGATGCTTTCAGGATACCAGAAAAATACTAACCGGGCTGTTGGACTGGTGTGTTGCTTGGTATGATCGGAAACAGCAGGAGAGATGACTCGGACAAGACGATGGTCCTTGATCCTAAGGGTCGCAGATTGTCTGCTGCAATAGGAGAGACTGCGGCCAAGGATATTAAGGAGACTGATGTCGGGTTTGATATTGAAAGAAACGATGATCCGGCAGGGACGATACTGCCTCCAGGTATATGATTCGAACTATCCCAGTCCATTGCTGGATCGGGTGGAGTTTGGACTTGGCCCGAGACAGCGACAGGTATAGCAACGAGGACCAAGGGAATGATGGACACCATTCTGCAGAGGTCGATGACATTCCTTAGCACAAAATAGGTTCATAAGAGACTGAGACAACCCTGAGTGTCGGAAGATTCTACGGAACTTTATGGAGCAAAAGAAGAGAACACAGAGGGATCCTGGATTGCCTCAGCGTTGATATACCATGTGTTGTCTAAGATCTATCCTTAGACGTGGGTTGTCCAGCAGTTAAAGGACCAAGAAGGCATGGAAGACTGGAGCGAGAAATATATTGACGATCAATGGGGAACAATGAAGTTAACGTACGAGAATATTCGCAAGAGCCAACAAGATGGCCGGAACAATATGAGTTGCATTATTTACTATTCAGAAGGAGACTATCAATAGAACTGTTCAGAATAGAGCATCAATGGAGATTGATATAGCCGAGAGCCCACTGGTAGACAGTAGACAGTAGACTGTTCGGTGTTGCCAGCTGGCTCCAATGCACGGCGCGACTGGACAGTTCTCCGAATATTTTGTATGCTACTAGGCTGGAGTTCTTGAGATCTATCAGCCGTCACAGGTCTGATGCTATTTCTTATTCGGAAACGAAAAAACCACTATCTTGGAGTGTGACTGGCCAATCCTGTACTCCGGACAGTTCTGGATATAAATCGATGTTCTCTTTCTGTAGACCTACCCGGTATTTTTGAATTCTAGAGAGTTAATTGTAACGTGTTCAACACTCATGCTCCTAACCTCGACACATTGCACTATGAAAAATCGTGCCCTAGTAGAGAACAAAAAAAAAAAATACTTAATTTAAACGGCCGAGTCCACCTTGCGGATCCTTCCCCATGGTTATGGGATCCTTGCCGCACTTAAGTTATCGATTCCAACATGGTCACAGATGCCGGTGTTTATCTCGGCTAGTCAGCTCGGCACTTTTGTCTTAATCAGGGTACGGTGGATGGAAGCTCTTATCGCGCTCGCTTATTTCCGAGTTCAAGGTTAGAATTCCTCGGAACTGAACGCTGCTCTTCAAAGTCTGGAGGAGGTCGCGAGGAGTTAAGGGCTACAAAGAATGAGCCAGTTGAAGGACGTGTCCTTGAAGGCGGTTGCCCAACACAACAAGGAGAACGATCTTTGGGTGATAATAGACAACAAAGTCTACGATGTGACGCGATTTGCTCCTGACCACCCGTCAGTCACCCAAAGCGTTGGATGTGGACGATTCTCTAACCTGCGTACAGCGGTGGCTCGGAGGTCTTGATGACTGTAGCCGGTACAGATGGCACAGAAGGGTTCAATGACATAGGGCACTCCGAGGGCGCTCGCAGGCAGCTCAGCAGCTTTCTCGTGGGGAATGTAGAGGGCAGAAAGGTAACGTACCCGTGTGTGTCGTGAAAAAATATACTCTTCACATATACTGACCTTCATGTCTCACCAGACTCAACTGTCTTCAGAGTCTACAAAAACTCCATCACCAACAACAACCAGAGCAACTACATTAGCACTTCACCCCAAGGGTAGCGGCCCCTTGGTAGTTTTAATCGCTGTAGTAGCTTTGCTATTTATTTTAGCGTACATCCCCGTTGACCTGCTGGAACGCGAGCTGGAAGCTCTTGAACAGAGGAGTATGTCCGGGATTAAGAATTGACTCTATGTATGCTGGTTGTTTGGCTCAGGACCTCCAAAAAGACCCCAAGTCTGCTAAAATTGGCAGTGACTCTAATGGACTGCTCAGAAGACAGAGTTTCAACCCCAAAATCTGCAGGCCAAATGTACGGGTAGTATCTTCTAGTTCTAAACTGGCCTTTACGCAATTCCAACCAGTCCGACAATAAAAATCGAAACGCTCACGCTGCCATAGTCGCTGGACCAGCTATGTACGCGATTCCGAACTTTCAATAATGCCGAGGACAAGGGATCTTGTCCAACAGAAGGATTGATGATCAGCAACGAAGACTATCGGCAGTCTTCCGGAGGAGAGCGACAGCCCCGCATTCGGCGAAACTCCAGTCCAGCAGGGTCGTCAGCGAAGGAGTACAAATAATACGGCGGTTGGCCGGAGCAAATCATGGTATCCCAAAACCTTTGCTGAGCGTAGTCCTCAGAAAATGCCTCACTCATATCCCTCGATCCCACCAAACTTGCGGAAATGGGCGTTGGAACAGCCCATGTTCTGTACCGCTTCGGCTCCGCTACGGGGTCGTCACATTAATCTATCCCCCAAGGGAGTTCCCGGAACGACGTTCGCAATAATTGATGAAAACCATGTTGCGTATCTTGACCTAGGAGGATCGGGGGCGGAAACGATATCTCACATTTACGAGAATGGGCGCGTCACGCTCATGTTCTGCAGTTTCGATGCACATCCGCGGATCCTGCGGTTTTATTGCACAGGCAGTGTTGTTGAGTACGACAGCCCTGAGTTCGAACCCACAATTGAAGCAATTGGCCTAAAACATATTCCGGGAACAAGAGCTGTCGTGCTTCTAAATGTCTGGAAGGTAGCGTTCGGCCTCGAATATTTGCATAAGCATTAGTACTCACGGACAACAGGTCATGACTTCTTGCGGATATGCTGTACCCATCGTTGATCACGCAACACACAAAACGCACACAATTGACGATGCCAGCCGAGAGATCGAAGACACCGGCAGACTCTCCACTCCGCCCTGCAAGTGCTTTGAAGATCGACATCTCCTGGAGTAGTGGCTAGTCAACAAAGTCAACAAGAAGGCCCTCGACGACTACATGGTCACATTCAACTCTCAAAGCCTTGATCAACTTCCGGGTCTTCGGGCAGCGCGCACACGAAAGGGAGAGCGGCTTTGGGTAGGAGATGCACAGGCTTAGATTAAGAAGAAATTCGATTACCCGGAAGCCATCCTCCTGGGAGTTTTCATCGGGATATCATTGGTAATACTGGCGCCTATGCTGCGTTTCACACTCGTTTGCGCGATGGAGCAGTTGAGAAGGTCTCTGTCACTTGCGCTTGGGTGGATGAGCATGCTGGTCTACACACTGAGGTTAGTCTTTAGGATATTGATCTTGTATATGGATTTGATTTCGGAGCATATAGCTAGAACAAGGTAGTAATTAATGCAGGCTGAAAGAATGCTTGAAAGGCTAGCGGGACATGCATCCACTCATACGATAATCGGAGGTCCGGGATAATACGCGAGGACCTTTATGTTCAGCCAGGACTCTGCGACCAGCACATGGTCCAAGTAATAGTATTAGATGGAGAGCTGCAAATATAACAGAAGTAGCATCTGCAGGGTTAAATGAAGTGTCTAGACAAGGTGTTCGGTAGGCCTATCGGCTAGGAGAGGACAACACGTGCGCAACCCTAAGGACAGCTCGGAGTAAAATCGCTTGCTGACTGGCTCTCGAGTCAACGCACTTCTGTTTCTGTTCCTAAATAATGAAAACTGCTGCCGTAGGATGCAACGCAGTCGACGTTCAGCTAAGCTGTAGCCAATTGTGTCTATCGTCGTGCTGCAGACGGGCCAGGCGATACCGATGCTACTTACAGTCCAGTGCCATATGCGGAATCTGTGCCTGCAGATCTTAGCACCCATTCGAAATCAGCTTCGTGCCTCTGTAGGCACTCTGGCGTATAAAGGAAACAATTAGCCCCTGGAAGTTTTCTTTCTTGAGGGGAGAGAAGGCGACTATAACCCTGTACCCTTCATTATTGACCAACTCAAAGGCAAGAAAAATGCGCTCCTCGCCAGCGTTTCTTGCAAGTTTTCTCTCCCTTTGCGGTGCAGCCTTTGCAGGCGGCATCCAGGGTAGATCAGGCTGTGTCCGTGTGCCTGTCTATGATACTGCCGGCCTCACTGCGTCAGACCTGCTGCCAACCGCCAAAGTCATCAACAAAGCCGTGGAGGATGTTGACGGCGTCACACGGGCCGCGAAAGGCTACTTTGTCACGGCGGTCGACAGTGCTATGTTCAGTATTTACCCGCCAATCCAAGGCTGCGGATACGGTCTGGCAACGACATCTGCTGAGGCAAGGTATCGAGGATGCAGCGTTGCGATGAACTACGGCTTCTTCGACATCTCGAACAAGACCCATCCGCACTGCCTGGGCGGTGTTGTTAGCGACAACGTCCTGATTGAGCATGACGCCACCGGTCAAGTGCACTTTGGGCTGACCAGTGATGGACACTGGTTTGTCGGCTATGTGGATACTGATTTTCTGTCCAAACACACTCTGAAGAGTGTTGCGGACCGGTGCGACTCGACTGGTCCATGCCGGGATGATGCAGACTCGCCCTGGTACTTCCGGTCTCTTGCGTCCGGCAACGTACAGCTTATCAACCAGGGACGGAATTATGTCAACGAGTCCCGAGGATCGGGCAACGAGGTGTTCACCACAGAAGTTTCTGGCCGGACGGCGATCGGGGTGATGCAGGACGGGCGTCTCGGGATGGTTCAAATCGATGGACGAACCGGGCAAGACGGAATCGACCTCTTCACACTGGCAGACATATTGATCAAGCTGGGATTCAACTACGCAATCAACCTGGATGGAGGCGGCAGTGCCACGACCGCAATCAACGGTGTGCTGGTATCCCTACCAAGTGATGGCTGTCCGGACGATACGACGGGATACTTAGCATGCGAGAGGTCGGTGTCGACGATTGCTTGCATTCACGCCAGTCCAGCGGCGTTTCTAACCATTTAGATGGTTCATTTCTTGTCTCCGTGGTACTTATGCCTAAGGCGTAAGTATAGTTAGAGAAAATAAAGTGTGCATATAAAAAATGCGTTCAGTCAGCCTCTCACCTCTTGGCTCCTACAGGCGAAAGGCTCAGAACTTGAAATGACCACTGGGACCAGCTCGTTCTGGCTGCTGTCGCGACATCCGTTGAAAGAACGTTTCTACTCGTTTGATGAGTCAGTCGACGTGGCTTGTAGTTAGTTAATAGTGCCACAGAACAGGCTTGTTTGGTTCCGACAAAGTCAATTGAAGCTACATCCAATGTCAATTCGACATACACACTCACTCTCTCTCTCCCTCTATCTCTCTCTCCGTCTCTCTCTCTATCTTCTTCTCAAAGCGACGCGTATATGAGATTGTTCCCTCCTTCTCCCACTCGATAGGGCCTTTTGCGCACAGTGGAAGCGCGATGCCCGTCATCGTGCATGCTTGCGTCGAAGCGATGCGGTGTGTAGACCGGACAGCTGCAAGATGACGTACCGGGCGCGACCCCTGCCAGTATCAAACCAATGTCGTCTTCAGGGTACACGCTGTACACCTGGCTCAGGGTTTTATCCGGAATGACTCGTGCGCTCGCACTGTCATTTGTCTCGAGTCTGTCCCAGTCAAGTCGTGGCGTCATCAGGAACGCGCGCCGCAGATCAAGAAGTCTTGTCTTCTTCTGCCAATATCAAGCGTATACCATTAAAAAAAGAGCCGTCGAAGGCTTTCGCTTCTCCTCGTCCTGGATATCAACAATTTCACTATCTATACGCCCCGCGGCTGAGAACACTGGTCGTATTCAGCCTTTCCACGCCCGACCGTCGCCCGTCTCGTCGACAGCCTTTCGACCAAGCCAGACGCATCTTGACCCACGATGTCCGCGTATCAAGAGCAATTCATTCATTGCCACCCCCAATAATTCCTCTCCTCGAGGATCTCTAGCTGTATCCCAACTGTTTGTGCTCTGATTCGTCGCCCAAGTCGATCGATCTGGACCCGAGTGCCACGCCACGGCCCCACGGCGATTTGTGCCCGTCATTATAATTATCATAATTATTTCCCCGGCACATCTTGGCTCTTTCCTCGCCGTCTATCGTCGTACCAAGCAGTGATTCTTCTATCGATTTTGGATGCTCACTTTTGCAGTCCTTGCCCACGATGTCGTATCACGATGATAGAGACCGTCCGGGCTATCGCGTGAAGCACAGTCGCTCCTCGAGCCCTGACAGCGAATACAGTGACTATGCTATTACCCCCTATGCAGAGCGTTGGGGTGGCAAAGGTCACGAAGAAGATGTCGCCTATCCCAGACGTAGTAGTCACGACTCCGTCGATGAGGAAGTGAACCGAGAATTCCCTCCGCGCGACTACTATAGCGATTATCCGAGACCCCGTCGAGCGGCGACCGTTCACGAAGGCTCCCGCTATGCCCGCTCAGATCGTAGCGCGTACTATGATGACGACGACTACGATAGCTACGATGGCAGTCGTTCTCATCGAAATGGGCACCGCCATGGAAGACGTAAGTCATTAACGCGCTTTTCTTCTCCATCGCGTTTCTGCTTCTTTCGTTCTCATAGACCTCTAGGTGACAGCTACGGACGACACTCGTCAGAGTCAAGCTCATCCTCATTTGAATCATCCCCACGCCACCGCAGACGTAAGTCTCTTACCGAACAGGCCATGGGCGCCGTTGAAGGAGTCCTTGGAACCAAATCGGCCCGTGATCGATCTGAAGACCGTGGCCGTTCAAGACGACACACTTCTTATTCGGACCCCCCGCGCCCCGATTCACGGTCACACTCGGACGACCATCGTGCCCGGAGTGAGGCGCGCATCTTCCAGGCCGCCGAGGCTGCGCTAGGAGCAGGTGCAGCAGAGGCGTTCCTTGGTCGGAAACACAGCGGTTCGTGGTCTGGTGAAAAGGGCAAGCGAGTCTTAACGGCAGCGATCTCAGCCGGCAGCGTGGACAGTCTCCTTGGTCGCGATCCCAACAAACATCGTGGCCGCCATACGATCGAATCGATTGCCGCCGGCCTGGCAGCAAATCACCTCCTGAATAGTGGGGGCTCTCGCTCACGATCTCGCTCCAATTCAAGAAGCAGCCGTCGAAGCCATTCGAGAAGCAGTGGAGCGATAAAAGATCTGGCGTCAACCGGTGTTCTCGCCACTGCTGGCAAGCACATCTACGACCAATCTCCTTCCGGGTCGCGTAGTGGCAGCCGTTCAGACTCTCGCGACAGCTACTATGGCCGTCGTCGCGCTGCCCTGACGAGGCGCTATTCCGAGTACTCAGATCCAGAGGACTACAAGCCATCCCCGTCATCCCGATATAGGGAAGGGCCTTCTCGCGATGGACGGTCCTCCACTGCTTCTCGCGCTCTGAGTAAGCGCAGCACCAGCACGGAGCATCACAGTAGCTCGGACAGCGATTCGGACCTCGGATCCAGTGACGAAGAGAGGCGTATAAGAAAGAAGAACTTCCGCAAGGAGCTGGTCACATCCGGTCTAGCCGCAGTCGCTACCATCCACGCAGCGCATAGCGTCGTGAAGGGAATTGAAGGGCATAAGAAACGAGAGAAACAGGCGAAGGCGGGGGTCATCAGCCGGCGAGAAGAGTCTCGACTTCAAATGAAGGAGGATCTGAAGAGCGCGGCCTCGATCGGCCTGGCTGCGCTTGGAATCAAAGGAGCGATTTCCGAATGGAAGGAGGCTGAAGAACAGAGGAAGGAGCACCAGGAATTCGTCAGGAAATGTCAAGAGAGACACGAGAAACGAATGATGAGACGAACACGGGGTCTCAGTGACCGCTCTTCGCGGCGGACTCGATCGGTGGGCTCTGGCAGACGTGATCTGGATTACGATGACGGAGCACACAGGTCTTACTATTATGAACGAAGCCCTTATTGAGTGATTATTGGCGTGTCGGGGGATCAACTGCAGGTTTTCGAATTTGCTTTTTCTTGATGTTAGCTGAAGCTTTATGACACATACTCACATTCTTATGAGATGGAATGGCATAGATCATGAGAGCATGTACCTGTCGTTCCCAGCCCGCGATTCATTTGTTATTCTTTTTCTTTTTGCTCCGCTATTAGTACATTATCCTGGTACTGTGTATCAAGGCATTAGGGTCAACAAGTTCAGAATGCTAGTCACAAATTCTCAGTCCATTTCATTCGAGGTAAAGGAAAATTTACGAGGTCTTCTCCACCTATGCCTAGCTAGGTAGATGAGCCTACATTGTACTAAGGCAGTTTATCAACACACTGTCGTACCTTGCTCTGAATAGCTGTCACCCATAACCTGGATTACTAGGCAGTCTCAACGCCTTGACAGATATTGCCTCTATTGAAATCCCTTTTACATGCATCTACATTCATCATCAAGGTCAATAGTGGCAGGGTCACTCACTGAGCTCTTGTCTCATTATTCAAGCACTTGCATAGGCTACTCAATAGGACTTTCACAATTGATTGACCAATATATAATACCTGTCAGATTCTGTTGTGGTCTCTTCTCATTTTGCTTTCTTTGTTCTCTCTGTGTTGTCTATACAGGTGAAAGCACCGATCACCTTTCCATCTTTGTATCCACTTCATTAACGCCAGACGTGTAACTGAGTGGTGAGCAAATTTAAATAAGCATAGACCTATGGAAAAATCCTTTCAGGATAATTATTAGATTTATTTGTGAAGTGTCTTGCCAAGAATCCTCTCAGGGCTATTTTCTCTCTCTTGTCTCTATTGTTTGACATATAGCTGAAGACAAAGCATTTACAGGACATGCAGCTCATTATGCCAACTTAATCTAAGGTCATTGAGGATGCTGCCTAGTACCAGCGACTCCTTCTTACACATACAGATGTGGCCAGGAATAGCACAGATGCTGATATACTGCTACTGACATCTATCTGCAGACTAGTGTAGTGGCAGAGATCTCACTGATCGTGCTAATAACACTTACATTCCGCCTTCTCTCAACATGCGCCTCGCCAGTCCAAAATATTTGTGATATTGCCCTGCAATCCAAGGAGTCTCTCTTTCGCTATTTATGACTCTCAATAGGTGAATATATTAGAGGGAAACGGAATCGATGCATTTGCCTTGATTACACAGACCGTCAATGAGCGCAGCGACAATTAGGGCTACTACATATATTTTGTGGACCATGCCGATAGTAAAGAGGAAGGTAAAGAGTAACCAGGCTAGTCTAGCAAGATCGCCTTACTACACCCTGATATCTGATTTTCTAACGGGCAGTGGCGAATTTCGTATAATAGCTGCTAGTCAAACCCGGCTTTGCAATTCCAGTGGTTGACTCTATCTTAATGCGTTGCCTAATTATTCGGATTGCTTGTAATTTCATCTCATCGGCCTAAGTATTATTCAAAGTGGATTCTGGAAACAGTGTCCAGAGAGCCACAAGTATTATTGAATGTGAAATAACCAATAATGGAAACTGAGGAACTAAGACAAATGAAATGGATGGCATTTTGTGTTTCCTCTTGTAAACTAAGGCCGCTATTTAAGGCATTGTTACCGGCTTAGTCGGAATTGCGCAGCTTTTTCTTGTACTTGAGATCTTTCACATCTCCTGGATCACAGACACTGACTCGACAAGCTCTGATGTCTTTGTTTGCGAGGATCCCCTCATAAACAAAGCCAAAGTCCGATGCTTTTATAACATCCGTAAGGTTTTTCTCCTTGCAGACGGAGTCGTAGTCGACGCGATAACAGAGATATACCTCATTGAAACGGATATTTGACTTAGAGTTCTCCAGACAAGCCACATTGGCCAGAGAGAACAGGGCTCCCTGCGAAACCGCAGTGACTCCAGCAATGCCGAATTCACCAGCTCCACCTGTGACCAACGTCCATGTGGCATTAGGGCCGCCCTGTTCGAGCAAGTACGGGATTGTTGCACGGTAAGCCACTGTCATTCAGGAGAGGTCAGTTCTTCCAGATCATTGCTCTGGTGGGGAGAACTCTTACGGAAATTTGCACCCAGGTTGATTTTCATGACCTGTCGGAAGGCGGACATATCGAGGTTGTAGATAGGACTAGTCCAGTCCATTACACCAACTTGATTCCAGTCAAAAGTCAGCTTAAATCAGAAATGAAGGATAAGGAGTACTAGCCAGCAGAGTAGACATGCTGGAATGCTGGCAGCTTGCCCGCTTTCACTTGGTCAACGACATTCTGCACGCCATCATCCGCAGTCACGTCGGCTTCAATGACGGTGATGCCTTCCTTGGTGCCAACATGGCGAAACAGTTTCTCTGCAGAAGACTGATTTCGCACCACAGCAAGTACTTTCAGCTTTTTCCGAAGGGCACCTATGATAACGGACACTCCTATGTTGCCCGTTGCTCCAACAACAAGAACAGTCTCCATAGTAAACTTTATGGCTAGTCTTGACAAGGCGCAGTATTATGCAGAACTGATGGTGAAGAGTCGGTTGTTATGAAGCCCGAATAAGAATTACAATAAGGCAAGCCGATATTCTACTCTAACTAGCGAAGTTAAATAGTCAACAGCTTTGCCTCTACTTGATTATACTTCCATTCCCGCCCTTCTAATTTGGTGTGATGTATTTATAATCAATATTTCGGCATCGGTATCCCAATGCACCGAGCAAGAAACAGAGTCGGCGAAAACGATGAGACCGTTCATCCGAGCTTACATTCCATGATCCACACCTTGTTGGTTGGGCAAATGCTAGGTTTTGCCATTGGCTGTTCTCGGGAATCAAATTTTAGAGATCTTCATGATGCACCGAAAGACTGCTGCCTGTACTCCGCTCGCAAAACTAACCTGCTATGTGTCCCTTTGTCCGAGTGGAGGGTACCTTGGTTGGCATCGCTGTACTCTTTTCATCTCGTATTGGGAATGTGGCGCTTCGGAGGTGACGGTAGTAAAACAGTCCGGCTATGATCAATAAGATCAGCTAGGTCATGCAACGCCGACAACTGCGCTAATTGCTCAGCCTTCCATTCTAGGAGGGGTAATATTTGAACTTTCAGATTGAAGGTTACGGTGCTTCCGACATCGTGATGGTAATTGGAAAGACAGAATGAAATGGTGGCATCAACGACTTTTCACAGACGTTGAGTGCACACATCTTGGAAACGAAGATTCCTTCGTCCGCCGTGATTGTTCTCTCAGGGCAGACAGAGAGTGTTCTTTGTCCTCATTTTACATTTCTAGTTCCAGCAAGTCAACCGACTGGTTTGCTTGTCTGTTCCGGACAAACTCGGCAGTTTCCGCCCCATGAAGTTGGCACAAAAATTCAGATTCGAGAGATTGCCAGAACTGTCTCCCAGATTATTACCAGAGCCGGAATCACGAAAGAGTTTGTGCAGCTGGCCCTCATCAAATGTCCTTATGCTCACTTCCACAGCAATCGACTCGATTCGGAAGGCTAGGGATACACACCCTTACGAGTCAATGGCGCTTTCCCGGTATGTTAGTGACGAAGTGATAGTCCTTGTTCTGGATAAAATACAACCCAGACAAGGTCTCAGTGGCATTACAGTCTCAAGAAGAAGCAGTGTGGAGCTTGACACCTGTCACATAATGCTACTAGCATCTGGCTCTTTGACAAATGCAGGTCGACTGCGAGCTACTTCAGGATGCGTGAACGATGCAATGGATGCTGGCATTTTGCTAGACATGTTGAAGAAAATTAATGACTAAAAAGGGGAAAGTGATCTAAGTATTTGCTAAAGTGGAGGCTGCCCTTCCTGGTTCATTTGAGGACTTGGGCATACTATGAATATCAACAGTGACATTCACAGCAGCACGACGAGCCAGACGGCAGTAGGAGGACTGGTTGCTGGATTGGCAGCGTACATAAGTGGAGGTGGAGAGAGACAAAGGCCTCCGGGGTGTGGAGGAAGTCCTTCTGTTACTTATTCATGCCCATAAGAAGTTACATATGCTATCTACATTTGATAAAACGACCTTACAGCTTGGTATCCTTAGAAGTGATATACATTCTGGCACACAAAGCCAATGATTCGACTATCACGCCCCTCCAGCGCGCATTGCAGAACAAGGAAGACATAATCAGACGGTAAAATGTGATAAAACCAGCCATTTTGTCAAGAACTGGGTTGATATAGAATACGCGGTGGTGTGGCTGCGGCATCCTAAGAATCTGATGCCCCTGCCTCCTCTCGAGTCACGAATCAGTTCCAGAATTCCGCCACAAAACTTCCTGGCAATGGCCATGTTAATATACATGGCACAGCAAAGCTGAATCCTGTCATTAGAGCATCCTCGAAGCTTTCACTGAGAAGAAAACACAGTGACTGGCAGATGGAAGGGGTTTTCTGCCCATCACTACCGGCCTCGCTTAGCAGGCGCCAACCTAAATAAGCTTAGCATGGCTAACTACTTGGATACAATTACACATTTCCTCCATGCTCCACTCCTCCACCTCAGCCTCAGACTCTACGCGCTGCTCCGATTTGCTGCTGAAGCACGCGCCAAGTTGCCAACTACGTACTGCTTGCTCTCTCTGGTAGGTGGACTCGAGTGGACTAGCTAACGACGGGAAGATATTAAAAAATCAACGTCAGCTACCATGGCAGAAGATCAGGCAAGTCAAGAAAATCAAGACCTCGTCAACGCCGATACTACCCGCTCAGATATGCGACTGGTATCAATTCGAAATTACCTGGAGGAGCTTGGAACCAGGGCTTATGCATTGCCGTTTTCTGGTCTTACCTCCATCTGTATGCTAGTATTAGATGGTAAGGGTGGTGAGGCACTGAAGGAAAAGTGTGTGAATACAATTGCCTGGCAAGAGACGCAGAAGCTTCTTGCTAAAGGAATAATTGACTTCCTACTTGAGAAAGAGCATATCATGCGTCCGGTTGATTTCCTGACTGCCAGGGAGCTTAATATTGACCCGTCAGTCATGGATATTCTCGTGACACAGTTTCAAACTATTGAGGAGTTTGAAAATATGCAGTTTGCCAGTGATGGAGAAACCCTTCCAGTGTACTACCCCGACGCTGTAAATTGGGTGTTGAGAGTTGTGGGATATGACAAAGCACAGTCTCCTTCGACCTTCGACTTGGATCAAGTGCTGGCGGCCGTGAAAAGTTATCTTCAGAATCCAATGGCTGTATTTAATTAGTCTGCTATCATACCAATAGGGATGGTACGGTCGGTTTTGCATCAGATATGTTTGCTGTCTTTCTTTGTCAACAGGACACAGATGAGGATGATAGGACGGTATCTCACCATGATTCGCATTTGATCTGAGCAGTTCCAGGGCAGGGTTTCCTCCCACGAATAATCTGCACTCGTCGTGTTCACAACATATGAACCACGTCATCAGTAAGATATGTTGTCGTCAGGCCTCATAAACGACCCAGTCTAATCCTTGTATCAGTTAGCAAGTCGCAGCCAGAATTAACGCACAATGTGACATAACTTATCAGGAACCCACTCTGAGCCCCAAATAATCCGAGAACATCGGATATGGCGACAGCGCAGCTGTGGACAGCATATTAAGAGAATTTTCCTGCTGGACCCTGGCTGGAAGAATGAAATGGCGCTTGTGTCGGAAGGAAGGACCGACCAAGAAAACTGCAAGCTATTGGAGGCTGAGGCGCCAGCCATAGCACTATCTCGTCCATGATGGTGTGAACTTGATTCATCAGAAAAGTGACGCTTTCCTTATCAAGCTTGAGTCGGATCAGAGTGTGACTGCACCTGAGAAAGTGGCCTGGAACTGTCAAGTATCTCTTTTTCTCATTTCAAATAATACAAAAGATGGGATGTTCTGAGGGAGATAAAGGAACTTAAAACATTTGTCGCTGAAAACGCGGAGATTTCGGGTGTCGACATCCGCAAATGATGGCAGGCAGGGCACCATGCATGGGAAGAGAGTCTTGCTTGTAACAGGGGGCTTCGAGGGAGACAAAGAAATCCTCGGACGCCATGCCGATCTAGAGGCCGAAAATCCGATCGGCTGGGGAGCGAACTTAATTGAAGCTCGGTGTCAAAGACCATCATCATCTTGGCCAGATTGCTTAGTGATTTGGCCAAGGCCCGGTACACAAAACAGCAATATGTCTGTCAATCTTGATAACTGAGCTCGACTAAGAAAGCTTGCAAGTCTGAAAATATTACCCGGTGGGAACTACTATTGCTACCACAACGACGTCAAAACTACTAGTAATTAGACACTCTTAGACATTCTGTTAGCCTATTCCTGGTTAATTCTAATTGGCCGAAGTCATGGACCTTTGTCGCAGGTCAAGGCACAGCTCAGATGGCCCGAAACACATACACTATAGACATCGGTGCATTACTGTAAGTTAGCACAATGCCCATGTCAATTGTGGTGGAAAGTCTACAGAACAATCTGTCTTTTTATAAGCAGCTATTGACACCAGTACAGACACCCAGGCGCCTGCCTGCAAAGAACCGGACGCTCTTACAGGCTAGGAAACAATATTATTTTCGGCGTTGTGACAGAGCATCTGGTCATCATATGACCAGGGGCTGTTGGGTTAAAAGATATTAACACAAATCTAGGAAAAAAGATTGTCTCTGTCTTCCAGTTGAGAGTCATACTTGTTGTTTCTGATCTATACTGCATATGAAACACAACCCAAGAAAGTGCCTAGGACTGAATTCTACACAAAACTCTCACCTTCTGTGTGACGAGCTGGGATAGGGGACTTTTGAGGTGTCCATACCAATAGAATGGAAACAGCAGATAGAAATGTTGCCGAGTTCTTCTATATGCTACTTGAGAAGAGAGCAATCTGGCCTCTTCTCCGACTACGCGTAGGTATCTTTTTTTTAATCCTTGATGTCCTTTGTTTTTCACATCCTTTGTTCTTGATATCAGCCGTCCTTGAACTGACGAACTCGAGGATACTTCATAAGTGACTAGTTCGGATCCTATTCATTGCGGCGTCTCGGGGATCCACGATCTCATTATAATCAATATCACTGCCGGTCATTCAGAGCTCTACTGCTACCCAGCTATATGTCCCTGTCTCTCTACATTGTAAAACAGCCAGCTTGTCATTGAGCATGCCTTGCACGACCTCTATAGATCTGCTTAAGGTTATAAATAACCCCTCAAATTCTTATTTCCAAAACTTTTGCATATTGGCGTGGCCAAATCTGGTTCAGCGGAAGCAATCAGCCCATTGGATAGCAAGAGTTGCTGCTATCACTCAACACCTTTTCTGTGCTCTCTGTTTAACACCCTCTTAAGAAACACGAGTATTCTCTAGGGCAGAACCAGATAGGGTGTCTCTGACCAGACAACTTCAACAACTGTGAAATCCATTCTTTCACAATGTCCTCCTATAGATGGACCATAGTGAGCATAATTATGCTCCTCGGTATCATCTGTTCGACCACTTCATACCCCTTGACTAAGAACGCTGGGCCTTCAGACCCATCCACTGTCGCCTTCTACACACCTCAAGCCTTTGCTCAACAGAAGGCTTCTTCTATATATCGTCGAAATACTTCTGCAGACCCTCAACCGTGTGATGATCTTAAAGATGGTTTCAAGTGCTTTACTGAAACCTCGCATCGATGGGGTCAGTACGCGCCTTGGTTCTCTACTGAACTTGGGGGGCTCTCAAACGAAATACCTGATAGATGTGAGGTTACCTTCGTGCAAATGATTTCCCGCCATGGTGCGCGTTACCCGACTGATAGCAAGAACCCAAAATACCGGAAGCTGGTGACGAAAATTCAAAGTGCTCGAGCATTAACGGACAGTTCGGCCTTCTTCAGGAACTATCGGTATTCTCTCGGTACAGAAGTTCTTGTTCCCTTCGGCCAACAGCAGCTGGTAAATTCAGGGGTCCGGTTTTATCAGAGATATTCAGGTTTGGCTGCGAAAAATGTGCCCTTTATACGATCTACAAGTGCAGATCGCGTTAAAGAATCAGCAGAGAAATTTATTCAGGGTTTCCAGCAGTCTAAAAGAAATGATAAAAACGCAGAAACTGAACAAACCATTTTAGAAGTTGATGTTATTATTTCCAACAACAAGGGCACCAATAATACTCTGAACCATAATACCTGCCCTAAATTCGAGAAAAGTTACAAAGCCCTCAAACAGCCTGCCATCGAAACTTTCTTAAATACATTTGTTCTGTCGATGCGGGATCGGCTGAAAAACGAGATGCCTGGTGTATCTCTCAACAATGCTGACATTATCAATTTGATGGAGCTTTGCCCTTTCGATACCGTGGCAGCCACGCCAGATGCAAGCGTGAAATCCCAAATTTGCGATTTATTTACCGAGGCTGAATGGGAAAAGTTCGACTACGTCCAATCTTTGAGCAAGTACTACCAGTTTGGCCATGGAAACCGACTTGGCCCAACCCAAGGCATCGGATTTGTCAACGAGCTTATTGCTCGCCTTACTGGAAATCCGGTCGTGGATGAAACAACGGTCGATCACAACCTGGACGCCCCGGGTGCCGCTACCTTTCCACTAGATCGACCGATATACCTAGATTTCACGCATGACAATGGGATGGTCCCTATTTTTTCTGCTTTGGGTCTCTACGATACTCCTCTCCCGAAAAACCGCATGCAGTCTGCAGCAGATTCCGGTGGATTTTCTGCTGCATGGGTGGTACCCTTTGCAGCACGTGCATATATTGAGAAGATGTCCTGCGACGGCCAGGAAGAGCCTCTTATCCGTATCATTGTGAATGAACGCGTTGTTCCTCTGAGGGGATGTGATGTTGATAATCTTGGACGGTGTAAACTTAGCGACTTTATCGAAAACAGTTTAGCTTGGGCGCGTCGGAATGGGAACTGGCAGGAATGCTATCATACGGGGATCCTGTGGTGTTGCCGCAGCTGTTGTGGAACGTTATTGAGTGTGTTTTTCGGCTGTTGTAGGGGTAGGGGGTCAGTTAACTCAATGGGTGGAGATCAGGAGTCTCATGAATTGAATTGAGAATTAGATCGGAGTTGAATTGAGCGGGGTGTTGGATGGGGAATTGAACGAGGAATCTAGTTGGCCCACGATGGGTTTGAGGGAGGATATTAAGGTCGGATTGACCTGGAGTGGCTCAAGTGAGTGAGCATATTACGCAATGGATTCATTCCGGAGAAAGATGAAGATTCTACCATTTTGTTGAGACGGGTCTGATTGAACTTGGCGGCGATTTACGCCGGCTAGAGCCGAGAGGGCCTCTTTCGGATTTTAGTTGAACTGTTGAATGATATGAGGCAGAATGGTGTGTGTGAAGTGAAAAGGTCATTTGCAAGTCATGACGTCTTACCTAAAATTCAAATGCAGGATCTACTGCAAAAGCCCTGGGGCGAGTCCAGAGCTGGCACACAATCCACTCATGAAAGCCGAATGCAGTCACTCTTAGAAGGTCCCTGTTGGTCCACACCTCATGCCTTTCTTTACTGGTTCTCAGGCTTTTGGTTTGATCATGACAGTCCATGCGCATGGTTTCATTCCCCCCATATACAATGGTACCTTGGTAATGATTAAACTATCACAAGAGCTGTCATGGCGGTATTTAATGGCACTGGTTTTTCTACTCTCCACAATGGATGTCCCCTTAGCTAATATCAGGCCGGGGCTCTGATTTAAAGAATTGTCCTCTCCAGGTCCTCTTTCCTTCGCACACTGCCGGCAATCGAGAATTCCTTTCTCTAATAATCTCCTGGTAAAAATGGGGAACCACCAGAAACATCTGCCTACGGTTGACCAGTTTTATGAGGCCCTGCAAATTCAGATGAAGAGGTTTTGCCCGCTCGTCATTGGTATCATTGCCCCGATCCAAGTACAAGCAAAGAAGGAAAATAGTTGCTCTTTAAGTTGAACTTCTTCACACTTACATACACTTGCTTGGTAGATCCTACCCCTCCCTTCAAGTGACGATATTGATAGAACTAACAACTTTTGCTTTGTGCAGACCCTTTTTTATCAAGTATCTTGTTAGTTTCCCATAGCGTGTACTCCTACTGGAGAAGTCTGGAATGCTAACATACAAACATACAATTCACAAATCAAAGGATCAAGGAAATGCTAACAATGCCTATGCATCAGGAATGAGAGGGGATCTCCATATTGGTATATCCTATTTCTTCCTTTTTCTCTCTCTCTCTCTCTCTTCATACACACACAGCCAACAAAAACTCCCTCAATTGACTCATCTTTCACAGAGCGCAATGAGCTTACCTGGCTCACAACCTTCTTCAATATTGGTATTATTGCTTGTGGACCTTTCTTCACAATGGCGATCACAGTCATCAATTCTCGCTTCTTTCTGCCAGTTTGTATTATTCTCTGGTCATTTTTCGTTCTTTCATTTCGGCAGTTGTGGGGATTCTGTAACCGTAGAGTGTAAGCAGCATTTTGAAGTCATATAGTATCCAAGACCCAAGAAAGCTAACTCAGCAATTGTAGGTTCATTGAGTTGAGCTGCAGTGTGAATCTAAGCTTGATGGATTATTGCCAGTCTCACTTGGGTGCAGCAGTTTGCATACACCATTTTCCTGATCTGCCGCCCAATGACAGCCTCCTGATGGTGGTCTACTCTACTGTCTCTGCAGTGCGCACAGCGCCATCTTGCCAATGTTAGCGCTTGGTTAAACTCTGTGTGTGGCGGGGACAAGCAACTGCGTGCATTTAGCACTTCTCTTATGATATCCCTTGGACAGTGGGGTTATTGGCCCCTCCTATATATGGGAACCTAATATTGATACTCTTCCCAACACCGAAACCCGGTCCCAGGAATGCATGGTCCCCGCCAGTGAAGTTCCTCGATTCCAGAAAATGCACAGATAACGTTTTTGGAATTGCGTTGATTGTGGTGTTTATGGTCTGGCGTGGAGCAGTTCTTCCACTTATTGAGAAACACTTTGGGCGTCGCAGTGTGACCCCTGGTCGTGGGTAGATACCACCTTAATCGAAAGAACAAACACGTTGCTGAATCGAGAAAATAATTGCCAGAAAAAAAATGAGTTCCGCCAATTCCACGAGCTCTTCTACGCATATTTCTTTAGGCCAAGTTTCTGTCTTCCCTATGCTCTACTTGGCTTCTCGCATCTTTATCCTGATCAGCATTTGCATCAAGACCATTTCGTGGCGCCTCATTCAATTCACCCGCATCCTAGGAACATAGTTAGCTGTACTGTTGAACTTGGACGGCATTCAATCGAGAAAAGAAAGGCTTACTCCAAAAATAGTCGCTATTTCTTCCAATGGCATACGCCAGGTGTCCGGGAAGAAGAACCAGATACCCACAGCAGACAGACATCCGGGAATGATGTAAGCGAGGAAGTATTTCCATGACGCGTTAGCTATGCCAGTAGGTGCTGACTGAAGCCAGATGATGTTCATCAAACAGATACCGGCGACACCCAGATTCATACCCTTTGGCCGTAGGTGGGTCGGGAAGATCTCTCCAAGATAAGCAAATTGCGTGCCGTCTAGGCCACCCTCGTAGAAAATGACGTAGATGAATATGAATGCAACGATGGCATTTAGTGCAGAATTATTTTCGCTTGGCACGAAATTAGCAATCAGTGCGGCGATAATGATCAGGCAAACCATGCAGCCTGTGAGCGCTCCGGCGATCAGCTTTGGGCGAGGCATACGGTCGATGATAAAACAGCCGACCACGCCAGACCCCCAGGCAAGCGTGATCCATCCTCCCTCGAGGAGAAGCTGCCTCTCGACCTTGTAACCAAGCGTAGCATACAGAGTGGGCTGGTAATTGTTCAGCACCAATATACCCGAGAATTGGATAGCACAGGTCGTTCCGATAGCGAGAAGTGCTCGTTTGCGATACGACTTCTTAGTGAACATGGACAGGTAACTGCTTGGTAGTAGGCGGTCGATTTCGAGCTGAGCTGTGATCTGGTCAAACTCGATTCTGGATTCTTCGGTCGTGTGAAGACGATCGAGGATGGCTCGGGCCTCACTGTGGCGATTATTCATGATGAGCCAGCGTGGAGACTCGGGTAGAAATGGAAGCATTCCAAGCACAGCAAGAGGGTATACAGCTTGCAGAGCTATTGGCTGAATTAGCTCACTTCAAAGCTTGACGCATATTTTAACAGGACCTACCAAAGACGACCCTCCAGTTGTTTGAGTTCTTCCAGAAGAAAACACCATAACCCACCCAGATGACGCTCATATAGCCAAACAACAACGCGGCCCCGTGAATGTCAACCAACATACCGCGGTCCCGAGGGGGCACAGTCTCAGTCATGTAAATGGGGACTGCAGCCAAGATCATGAATGTCCCGGCGCCGGCGAAGAAACGCCAGACGATGAACTCGCCTACATTGGTCGACCCAGCTAGAAGCGCAGCGGTGACGACAAGAATGATGGCGGGGACAGCAATGGCAACCCGACGGCCGTATTTATCGGCGAACCAGCTGACGGTAAACACGGCAATCAAACCTCCAGTCTGGAAAAGTCCATTGAAGGTGGCCTGCAGTGACAATCCGTTGGATCGCGTTGCGAGCTCGAAGTAATTCGAAAATTGAGGGAGGGCAAGGACGGGAGCAATGGCAGATGCGGCCCAGCCGTATGACGCAGAACCAAAGGAGACGGCCAAGATGATGAAGAGGTTATAGAATTTGAACTGGCATCCACCAGAAACGAAGCGATTACTCATAGTTAATGGGTTTTCGTGAAGTGCCCGTACTTAGTATATGAAGAGGGTCGATGCAGAGGACGATCAAAGGATTGAACAGAAAGTTCACCGTCAACTGTAGTGTATACTCGACAGTGGAGGCGACATGGGACACATCTGTCATTTATCATCTTCTTTATATCTACGCCTAGATATTTACCCCGCAAATGGCCGTATAGTTTCAAGAAAGATGATGCCCCACCTGGGACTCGAGATTTCGACGCTAGGTGCCAGTGACAGGACCCTGTTACAGCCAGAAGTGCGGAAATTGGTTCCTTGCATCCTCGGCTGCTTTCTCGAGTAAGTAGGGTCGAGTCAGTCAGAGCATGGACTGATCCTTTTGTTTCTCCAGTCGAGTAAGCTCACTTCGAGTCAGCAAGGCACTAGAGCCCTCTTTATGACTTCACCATTTAGTGTAGCAGTATAGTAATATTTGGCAGAGCAGATCTGAAAATCAGGGCTTGAATTCAGCCCACCTCTTACCTCTCAGGACGAAGAATAAATTAGCCCGCAATATGCCTAGCTAGACTTTATCTTCTCCATGTGGAGTGCTCACAGATCATATTTTTTGGAATTATCTACTCACATTTGCCATGAGATTATCTTAGACTCGAGATATTTGTGTGCATACGCCTTTACTTAGTGCAATAACCCTTGAAAGCTTCCGAATTTCCGACACTAAGGAAAAGAAAACAAAAATCTGCGATATATAGAAAACTTCCGAGCAGCCTAGACATGGCCCAGTACATCCAAGTAAATCCGGGAATCAACTCCCGGACCTCCCATCAGGAATGGAGAATTAACCGAGACGAGAGAAGAACGGATTACTATGAATTGAAATCTACCACACACCTCCCTGCAATCACCCCTTGCCTGAGCTTGTAAACAGCCTCTGGTAGCCGATCGATTGGAAATGTCTCATAGATAGGTTTCACAAGGCCCTATGTTATCAATGGGTAAACATACGGGCATTAGAAAGGAGAGCAAACATACCCGACTTGCCAGTTCAAGGCATTTCTCGGTTGAAAACATCGTTCCAACCATGGTCCCTGTTATATGGATGCTTCTGAGTACAAACTCGGAAGGATCCCCTCCAACAAGAGCTGTGCCAGCAGGTGCTGGTTGTTACTATCGTTAGCAGGTTGGAACTTAAAGCCTGGCGAGAAAATAGACTTACGCAGCCCAATACACATGACTATACCTCCAATTCTGAGCATTTTTGGCGCAATGCTGTAGGCGGAAGAGTTGCCGGCTGTAACAAAGACACCGTGGGCACCCTTCCCGTTGGTGACTGCAACAACCTCTTCAACCATATCTTTTCCTTCCGTGTAGTCGATGAAAGCCTCACACCCTAGGTCCATGCAGAGATCCCTTTTTGCATTCCCTCCATCAATACCAATAACACGCAGACCCATGGCCCTTGCTATTTGGATGCCCATATGACCCACACCACCACCAGCGCCGATAAATACGCACCAATCGCCAGGTGTCAACTGTGAGTCTTGTATCTGTATTCATTAGAACAATGCATTAAATCCAAATGTTCCACTTACAGCCTGGTACATTGTACTTCCTGAACACATGATTGGGCCGGCGATGAAATCATCTACGCCATCTGGTATCCGAGTTGTGTAGCGAGCTGGGCTGGTGATGTATTGTTGGTAAGTACCTACAAAACCCATCAGCCCCGTACCTGATCATAATTCTGAACTGGCATTCGAATCACCATTCACCATTAGGCCTGTCGAGACGGCCTTAGGACAGTACGTTTCGCGCAGGCGCCAACAGAGCTCACAGTTGAGGCAGACATCCATCATCGGCTTTACGCCGCCTCGGTCTCCTACCTTCCAGCCTTTAACATTACTGCCCAATTTGACGATAGTACCGGCACCTTCATGACCGGGAGAACGTGTCCCAAATTCGCGCATCTTGGGCATTGGCAAGTCTTCGAGCATGTAATGTAAATCAGAATAACAAACTCCCGTAACGTTGAGCCGGAGAAGTACTTCATCCGGGCCTGTGGGATAAAATTTCAGCATGGAATACAAATAAAAAGTGGCCAAGTCGACTCGAATCGGCTGAATGTACCTGGTTCAGGAACGTCTACTTCCTCAACTGCAATCCTGAAGTTTGGCCCAAACTCTTGCACGACACCTGCTTTGCAGGTCTTTGGGATAGTTGAAGCACCATTATCATTTTGAATCCTGGCGTCAAAATTTTCAACTGAAATCGGTTTGCTGTGGATTGCCATGTTACGTCAGGTAAACTAGATATTATACGTAAGTGCTCAGATGTAGAATAGCATTGAGTATTTGAAGCCGGGAGAAACCACCTGGACCCTTTTATGTACTCCAAGCCTTCAGTTCTAACCGTGACCGCCGATCATGGTCATAGTGAACCATAGCACCGTGATCTCTGGCAGGCTGAGTCAGTTTCGAATTGTCAGATAACTAAAGAACTGACTCAATCTTCGTATGTCAGCGAGAAAGCTCTGGTAACTTTACACAGACGGTACGGCTTTTGATGCAAGTGGTACCATCAGGGCCAGTTGCAGAGCGAATGCCGCCTGGTTTGACAATTAATTACTTTGTATTTTGTCTTCATTTTCTCTGGGCCTCCTCAATGGCTGCTTTGACTAAGGATTTGGGGTACTAAGAACGGAAAAATAGCCCTAGGAAATTGTAGAAGTGCGATGGCAAGGTCTATTAGAACTCAAGCAACCTGCAGTCCGACAAGAAAATGCGGATTGTTTTGGATCGAACCCATAAATACATCTGGTAATGGGGCATGCCATACTATTCCTTGCGGATTATACAGGCTTGTAGCGGCAAAGGTCTCGAAAATAGTGTCCACGAAGAGGCAATTCAGCCAACCTTCATAGGAACCTCCATAGGAGCCGAATTCAAGGCTTCTGAGAACACTTTCCAGCTTCCTCTCTTTCCCCGCAAAATCACTCGGTTCCCCGGAAAACCCTCGGCTCCCCGCAGAACAATCGGTTCCCCACACCGAGCGGCTCCGGGGAATCAATCTGTCATCCCGAGGTCCTGCTCAGCTTCCGTCACAATCTCGGTTTTCTCTCCTCTTTTTAGATCAAGCTGCCTCATTGTCTGTGTAGGAACAGACATCTGTTTCAACATTTGAATCTCCATTACTGCCTATATCCCTAGAGGTATATTCCTCAGAACCTCTGGCCGTTTCGATTGTTCTCGCAATGCTACCGCACTCTGCACCAGAGCCGCTTAAAGCCAAAACACGAAGAGAGGGTAGTAGCATCCAACGCCTCAGGAAACGGGAAACGGATCGCCTTGCTCAGCGAGCAAATCGTGAACGCACGAAGAACCGTATTGAGCTTCTGGAACAAGAAGTCAGGAGGTTGAAGTCGCTAGATCAAAACGCGGTTGTTCGTGAGCTGATTGAAACTACTGAAAACCAGCAAAAGCGAAACGAGGAGTTAGAAGGGGCCCTTATTAAGGTCCTCTTAGCTGTCAGGTCTGCTTGCAAGTCAGTTCAGCGTACGCAGTACCCCTGTATCAATTTCTCTTGACCTTACCTAGGTACTAAACATGTAACCGTTAGCCTCTACTGGTCTCTCGAATCTCATTGGCGAGTTCGCATCTTGCAGTCAGGACACATCATCGGGCAATGAAGAAGCTCCGTCTAGCACGAACTGCAGCATATCTAACCTCAATAATGAGGGTCAAACAAACTTCCTTTTCGACGTCTCAGACAACATCGAGCTATCAAATAGGGTGACCGGCCGGACTGCGGGCATCTTGCCAGAGATGTTCTCCCCATCCTCGAGCGCCGATGCCGAGTGTGCCACAATACACTCACAAAACAGTCTTTCCGACCCTTACGTCAGTCAGGATAAACTTGCATGTTTACTTGACCTATCAGAAAACACCAGTCAAGAGAACCTAGAGCCGAATCTAACAGCCGAGAGTTTTTCGGACAATTTCTCTTCCCCCTTTAACTTCGACGAGCAGTGTGTGACAAGTGATCAGAATGCATGTCATCTCAACCCTTATCTATTTTTGCCATTTCTCCCTCTTGCCGCAGACGAAGAAAAATGGGATGTGTCTAATGACGCTTTTCTTCGCACCCTGGAGGTCGCCGTAACTCTTCTGGAACCTGATCAGGTGGACTCAAACGTACCCTTTCAAGCCATACTTCGTGGCTGGCATACAGTCGACGCTTGTCAAAGGAAGAAACCCATTTGGAATATGCTGAGGGTGATAGACGAGCGAGTTTTCGGAATCTGGACCTCAAAGGTCCAGAAAGTTGCCCTCATGTATGTTACTCACACGTTGGTCAAGGTAGGTTCATATGACCGATTACTTTCATGTAAGGATCTTTAATTATCAGCAGTTTCGGATGGATCCTACCCCCGAAAACTTGGAAGTCATACCTTCCTGGCTCCGCTCGAGACCGTCTCAGGAGCGGGTAGTTCATCCGCCGGTCATTGACCTGCTGCTTTGGTAAGAACTAGCATCCTCCGGGGCTCACGGTCTGACCTGATAAACATATTTCACCTTTTATTATTTCCTTACTGAGCTTTAATTAGGCCAGGACTTCGTGATCGTCTCGTTTTCGACCACCAAGAATACACGAAAACTGGTGAATTCTCGTCCTTCTACTGTAATCACCTTCATTTTTATTGGCCATTTTCTGAAGATCAGATCGGCTCTTACAACCCACACACAAAAGATTTTCAGATCTCCGAGAAGTTCAAGGAGTATGTCTTTGATCTCAAGAACTGGACTATGGATAGGCACTTTCTCACTCGGTATCCGGAATTGAAACACGACATAACAGCATATGAGGATCGAATACTTTGCAGGTCTTGAATAATACACCAGTGAAGCTTTCCTTTATGACCTCTGTTTGGAGTTAGAAGAGTATTTTTCTCCAATCAAGTAGTGTCGTCTTGAAGATTCTGTCTCTGATGATTAGGCGCTCGCGTGCGGCTGGCGCAAGCTGGCAATTCTCTCCTTGATGCTAAAGAGCTGTGGCTTTCTCGGTGGCTCGACTTTAAAGCCTGGGTAGCGTCCTTGTAATCCGCATTACAGCGAACTATTCAAAACGAGATAAAGAGACAGCGACGGCATATAAATCTGATCTCAAATATAGATTGGTAAGAGCCCCGGACTGCCTTGGTCTTTCCTCCAGGCATTCAGCGTGAAGACCTTGATCGTTAAGCGCAATGACCGAGCTGGAGATAACAGAGAAAGAGATATGAAGCGCTCAGTCTCCATCTTCCGTTCTGGGCCGGTAAGCGACACGATTAAAGTACAAACTATTCATGCATCATGGCTAACAGTAAACCCGTAGACCATCTCCCATACATGCCGTACCCCTAAAAATAGCCAAAGTACTGCCCCCTCGCAGAAGGTCGGAAACTGGCTCAAGAGCTATGCTGACGCTATATCTGACAGTCTAGCTATCGTCCAACGTCGTCTCCTGTGAGCAAGACTCCAAAACTGGTATTTCGGCCTTTGCTGTTGACCACAATGGTACTAATGGGGTCCTCTACCCAAAACATATCGTCGTGTGCACTTCTCTCGCTGGGGCTTCATTCATCTAAAATTCCAGGAATGGCTGACTTCAAGGGCACCGCCCAACATTCCAGTCAACAAGATTCTGCAGGAGATTGGAAGTGTAAAGAGGTTCTCATCGTCGAGACTTCCTCGCCTAGATCTAGTACTGCGTTTGACACTTTTGAGCTGTCTTCATTTTTTATGTATATGTGGTAAAGCTATTCAACCCTCTTCTTATTTGTGGCTTGGAGAGGGATCGACGTTACTCTCCTCCAACTATCACAGCGTCCCTCTTCTAAGGCTTCATCGTTTATACTATACATCGAATGCACAGCTAATATCTACAGCTCGTTGGCCCACTCTACGATCCCTCGAAGCCGGGCAAGCTTCCCATCAAGCAAGCCGATAGACTTTCCTTTTCCATGTCTGTCGCATCAAGAGAAGTGCTAGCCAGGCCCACTGGGAAGCAAATCGCAAACCTAGACACCGACCTTTTGAACGGAATGGAAAGGGCTGATTTTAAGACCTACCGTGGCCAGAGAGACACCGGCAATTACACTCACAAGTGTTCGCCCAATGATGCCTCCAACAGTAATGTGCCAAAGCCCTACAGTACTAATGTGACATTTCTTAGCTGGTTTAACAAAGAACTGTCGCTTCTACTTTAATGCTGGTGCTTGCGAGCATGTCAACGATGGCCGTATCAAAGTGAAATATGGCTGGATCGATCATTTCGTACACACCTCCGTCGTACTCAATGGCAACAGGGAACTACACTACGGCTTTGTAGTCCTTGCTACCGGCTTCCCAGTACCTCTGGTTCCATTCGATTGGCGGCAGTGGTGCTGATCGGTGCCGGCATGTACAGGGCGTCGATGAAGAGGGTGAGATGAGAGGAGTGTGGAGCAACGTTGGCGTTCCACGCTTCTAGATTGTGGGTAGGCTCATTGCATATCGCTAGGTTTCATTGGAGAATTACTGCGAATAGGATCAGGGCTGACTTGGAGAGTGTCGAGCTGCCAGTTTACTATGATTAGATTTTAGACTTTGAGTATAGAGAACGAGTTATTTACAGGGCACATTGCAATTAGACCATCTCCATTGCTTCAAAACATGTATAATTGTTCATCGATAGTTATTAAGTAGGTCCTAGTAAATGACCGCCAAAACCCCCTCTGCCCGAGATCTTGTTGCATTGCTGCTCGCCGCTCGCTGTCCACAGTACACAGTCAAGAAGGTAGAGGAATCTTCAGAAAAGAAGGCTTTCTAATAGCCCAACATCTCATATTCAACATCTTGAGAAAGCTGCACAAATGGCAACAAGAATCGCCTTCTTCAACTAGAAATCAAAGCTCTACAAGCAGAGAATGAGTGGAAAATAAGAAGGAAGGCAAGGTGACATACTACTCTAGGCAATTATATCATTTTATCTGTGCGGAAGGTCCAGATCACACTCAACAGTGTGATATTCAGCGAAACGAGGAGGTCGATGGAGCTACATCCACGCTATACTAGTGAGATCCAAAACGCCGCAGGGGTTTTTAGGTCGCGGAACATGCTAGAAGGGGTTACACTAATAAATAGCAATGTATTTGACCAGTATACAGTCTAATGTAACGGCGATGGTGGTTGAAAAGCTTCGAATCATAGTAAATGGGTGGGAAAGTGGACGGCTCGGCCGACGGCTGTGGATTTAGGTTATATTTCGTGCCGTTACTACCTCGGGCTGCGCTTTCAAATGATACTAGCAGGGGATTTCACAGCCTCAGCATCTCCTCAGCGCCACCTTTGATAGGACGAACTCAATGTGGTCAATTAATTTTAGCTTCACAAATATCGAATATTGCATTAGCTGGATGTGGTGGTCTCCAGGCGTTCTCGACTGAAGAGACTGTAACCTCGTCGGTTTCAGCCGAAGGCGTACATTGCATACAGCGTCTCAAAGTTTAATTATTGCCTAGCAGGCTGCTCTAGTAGTGTTAGTTTGTTGAAGGATTTTTAGGCTTTCCTTTCCCACAAGCAGCAATGATCCGAAGCATTTTGATGTAATTAGTGGCCGTCGTTGCATGGAGCGGGGCTAGTCTCGGGATATGTTCCCTGAGAACGTTTTATTCCACCGGTAATTATTACCCCAATTATTGCACCGTACCCGAGGAACATTATTCTATTCATGAAAGTTCTAATTACAACAAATTAAGTCCTTAAAACTGCCCGGTAACTCCATTCGTCGTACTCGGCCTAGCCTACACTTCCTAAGAGTAGGCTTAATAAATTTTCCGGTTCGGATCTTCTGCACCTAGATTATAGGTGTGTCTATTCATGATACGATATATGTCTTGTTATTTTGTAGGTTTGATGTGACTTAACTGGATGCTATCTATCAATATTGAGCCCCTGTGTCAATGAGTATACTGACAAGTCTGAAGAGCTCTCAAATGTTGGAGCCGGGACGGACGTCGTAGTTGCGAAGGAACCTGGCCCTGATCCCTCCTTGCCTTTTCCTCGCGGTTGCTGCACGGGTGTCAGAAACTCTTTAATTTGACCGGGCAAAAGGCCCATGTCGCGGTTTTCTTGCCATAGTCTGCGGGATGCATCAAATGCCTTGGCAATCACTTCACGCCGCTGGCCTTCATACTCCACGAATACGTCGTTGAGCGGCTGACCCTGGGAATTGGCTAGCGTCTGAGAAAAAAGGATGGCATCTTCAAGTGCATGTGTGGAAGATTCATCTCGAGGCGGCATCTGCAAAAGGAAAACGGGATTAGCTATTATGTCTTGCATAGTGAATTTGAATTCCAGGCCCGATTTTACATACAGCATGTGCCGCATCTCCTAGGAGAATAACCCGGCCTGAGTACCATTTCCGTCCGGGCTGCACTTGGTAAACGGGGTACAACATCCAATCCGTTGCTTTGTCAATCATTTCACGCAGACAAGGTAATGCACATTGTCTACATCGCTCTCGAATTATATAGCGGAGAGATGCCGTCATGGCCGCATTCTTTAGCTGCAAGTCCATCCCTGTGTCGGCGTGATGTCGCTCAACGACGTGCTGGCTGATTCGCAGGATAGATGCAAGGAAAATGGTTTCCCGGTCCCGGTCGCAGAACGTTGTCAGCAATGACATCTGCCGCGAGAGATTCATAGCCGATGTCTCAAAATGGAAGGGTGTCGTTATAGTCCTGGCATCGAGAGTGGTCTGAATGAAGGAAATCCCTGAGTACTCCGACACATTTTCTGGGTCGACGATGCGAGTGCGAGTGGCTGAATGAACGCCATCACATCCTATGACCAGGTCTCCTGTTGCAGTCGTTCCGTCACCGAAATTAAGGGTAACTCTGTCATCGTTGGTACCAGACCCCTGGTCCGCGCTGCTGCCAATAAGCTTCTTGCCGAAAAAGACGTCGATCCCGGGTATCTTTTCAATCACAGCAAGCATAGCAAGAGTAAGATTAATGCGCATCACCCTGCGGGCCTTGAAGGGGATTTTCTCATGGCCGCCCTCGTCAGTGAAGTGTATTTGGCCTAGAGAGTGTCCCGATCGTAATGCGAACAGCTCAAACGTGTCCACATCCACGCCAGCCTTTTGACCCATACGATTTAGTTCCGGTAGTACGCCAAGCTCGTCCAGAAGCCTCTGCGCAGTTGGGGTAAGGCTGACGGCGCCGCCTGAAATAGACGGCTCCCGCTTACGCTCGAAGACGGAGATACGAACATCAGCATTGAGAGGTGTCAGGGCTTTGGAGAGCGCAATGGCACAAGCAAGACCAGCAACACCTGCACCGACGATGAGGATCTCTCGCGGCACCACAGCCGGTGCGGTCGAGGTTGAGGCCATGAGACGAGCTGCTTAGGACGGAAGGGAGAATGAAGAAAGACGATTCTAGAGTGTGGCGGATCGAGATAAGCCGGACAGGAGGGAGTTCTCCGTTAGGAGAATTGAAGCAAGCAATATTATTCGCTTCTGCCGGAGCTTGGGGCGATAATGGCCATTCCGTGTTGAGCTTCCGGCTCCGTACTTTATCATCTTTTTTTTTTTTTTTAATTTTTTAAGTTTTTTTTATTTTCCCTCCCCCTTTGCCCCTCTTCACTGTCCCCTCTCTTTTCGAGGACGGAACAGCCGGAACTGGACTGTTAACGTGTGGGGATCGAGACGCGGACCAGTGCCACACATCAGTTATGCCGCGTGCCGCTGCTGAGAACGGCCGGTCTTTGCTCGGGTGTCCGGACCCGTGGAAGATTCCTCAGTGGCAGATCCATTGGACGCGTCGACTGGAACCGCGAGTCAGTCGAGTCCGTCGAGTGCGTCGAGTCAGGAGCGGCAGTAGTGGATGCGGCCATCCACTTTCGGACGCTTGACAGGTTTATCTTGGAGAGTGGCGTCCAGCGCCGTCCAGTGAGACGTGCGCATCACAAGTCTGCACGCCGTTTTAACTTCAACAGAAGAAGAAGCTCGTCCCTATCTGCGCATTACATAAGCCCCGCTCGGGTCACTCGCGTTCTTGTCTTCCATCATTGCGCATTTCTCCATCTCGCTGCATTTCGTCTGATCTGCACATCGCTCGTATCCTGGGAGCCATCGTTCGCAGCCTTATTTTGATGTAGACTCCGAGCGACCGCAATTTCGGCGTTGTGAGGATGGACGATATTCCCATCCCCGGGGAAGATCGACTTCGCCCGCCCGTTCACCTCTTCGAGCGACTGTCGCAGCTTCATGGCTACACATGGGATCAATCGATCGAGCCCTTCTACTCCTCGTATAACCACTGGCACGTCTTCGGTTTTTGCAATGCCGTCGACTCTGATGCTTCCACATCTGCCGCAACGTCGTCAGGGCCGACTCTTCGTCACGCCTCCCTAAGCAGTTTCAGCGAATCTAGCAGTGGACTTTCTCTACCTCGCCTTGAACCGGACACAGCATGGACCCCGGTCCTCGCTCGGGTGTCGACTCACGTTGTCAGGCTGGAACGGGAACTCTTTATGATGAGGACCATTGTGCAAACGTCGGATCCCGATTGTAACCACACCATACGCCCAATCAATCTCGTTCGAGTGCCTGCGATCTCCGAGGATGCAAGCCCTCTCATGGCAGCAGTTTTCGAATCGCCGGGTCCCAATGCGCTGCAGGAATTCGAACCGGGATCGCGTTCATGGGAGCCGATTCCTCTTCCAGAATTTCTTGATTTCGCCATCGGCGCATGCGACTGTCTCGAACTTCTCCATCATGGCCTGAAGACGATACATGGCGAGATTCGAGGGGATACCTTCCACTTCAATCGGGAGACTAGTACAGTGAAGCTCTTGAATACCGGTAATGGGGTCCGGTCATTTGCCAATGTTCTCAGCGGTGGCTGGTCATCTCTATCCCGCGAGCTTGGGGTGAAGAACAAGTTGCAGTTCATTGCTCCAGAACAGACTGGCCGCTTAGCAACGGAGCCGGATAATCACACGGATATATACTCATTAGGTGTCCTTTTCTGGATATTGCTAACTGGTGAAAATGCCTTTGATGGAGTTGACCTAGTCAACATTGTGCAGAGCATACTGGGTACAAATCTGCCAATGGCGTCAACCAAACGGATGGATGTTCCCGATTCTCTCTCTGCCGTGATCCACAAAATGGTGCAAAATTCAGCTAAAGAGCGTTATCACACAGCTTCATCTGTCAAGCGGGACCTGTTGAAAATTGCGCAATTACTGGGCAATGGTGATACAGAGGGTCTCAAGACTTTTCAGATCGCTCAGCATGACATCTCATCGTTCTTTACGCTGCCTTCTACTATGTATGGACGACGTTCAGAGTACAATAAAATCATCAGCACTGTTGAAGAACTACACAGGCGCCAGCAGATCGCATTTGCAAAGGCAGTTGCCCGGGGCTCTGGCGGCTTGTATACTTCTGGTTCGAACATGTCGATATCTGAAAGCCGTCTCGACAGCGTGGAAGTTGGATCCATATCTAGTGGCTCAGTGGGTTCTATGAATCTGACAAGGTTTAGGACTAATACTGCAGCCGGCACAAACGATATTGCACGCGTCTTAAGCAACGAGTCTCCTCAGAGTACTGAATCTTCCTCTTCCACCCCACATGTTGGCCAGATTTCAAACCGAACCAAGAGTCGAACTGAATCTCGAGCGTCGGCAAACGTCTCGGATGCTCGGGTATCCGGGGGCTTGGGCCACATAGAATCGCTGAATCCTCTGAGCAGACATAGAGTTGGATACAAGCTTCGCTCCGCTGGGCGATGTGAAGTCATCACTATTAGCGCTGAAACTGGGGTAGGGAAAACAGATATTCTCAATCGTATCCAGCCAGCTGTTCGAAAAATTGGTTATATTGCTACCGCTCACCTCGACCGGGCCCAAAGGGTTCCTTTTGAGCCCTTTGCAAAGATCCTAGCCAGTTTACTCCGCCAGATCTTTTCCGAGCGCGACGTAATGACCGACTATCACAATAGTATCCGCGCAGTTTTACATCCGATATGGTCCACGCTACATAAGGTTCTGGACCTACCTGAACAGCTCACGTCGTCTGGTATGAGAGAGTACCATCCAGCATCGCACAAGCCTTCGGTGACTCAATATAGTACTCAGGATCACTCGGCTGTGGGAGAGACGTCTAGTCGCGCGGGCCTTCCAGAGATAGATCCCGGCCGGGGATCTGTTGACCCCTTTCTATCTAATCCGGCCTCGAAAAACATACGACTGATGGACACGTTTCTGGAAGTTCTTTGGACTATCTCTCAGTTCAAAGTGATCTGCGTGTGTATAGATGATCTCCATTATGCAGACGATGAGACCATTGAATTGATACTCAAGATTGTGAAGGCCCGGTTTGCTTGTGTGCTGATACTTACCTGTCGCAAATCCGAGCTGATCTCGGACGCCCTGAAGTCGATCTTTGAGACAGAGACATCGAACGTCACTAGGATCACACTGGAGCCACTCAGGGAAGATGAAATCATGCAGTATGTAGCCGCTACAATGCAACAGGAGCCACACCCAACATTGGCACCTCTTGCAGCGGTTGTTCAGGAGAAGACGATGGGAAATCCATATTACATGCAGGTGATGCTTGAGACATGCTATAATAAGAATTGTATATGGTACTCATGGAAGAATTTCCGATGGGAATATGACCTGGATCGGATATTTACAGAATTTGTGGCTACCTCATATGGGGAGGGACTTGGCTCCTCATTTCTCCAAAGGCGTCTCCAAGAGACGCCTCTTGCAGCACGCGCAATTCTAGTGTGGGGCTCACTTATTGGCACAACTTTCTCATTTTCATTGGTGCAGAAAGTTCTGACAAGTGACCTCCTCCACTCACAGGAAGAAGATAAATGCCAGGATACTTCTGATGCTCGCTGCATAGATCTTATGCGGCAGTCCGAGAAGGACTTGGTTGCGGGGTTGCAATACCTCATTCAGGGATATGTTATCGTCCCCGGGGAAACAGACGATGAGTTCCGGTTCGTACTCCAGATATTCCCTCAGTCACTACCTTTGAGGGACTCCGGAAGCTAACTCTAATATAGATTCATCAACGATGCACTTGTACAGGCTGTACCGTCTCTCAAGGAGGGTGATAACATGGAAAGAATGCATTTCATAATCGCCGATGCCATGATGAAATACGCTCATGATGAGCGAAGTCGCTACGCATTAGGTCGTCATATTGCGCTCGCATCGCGGCTTATCAAGCTGTCTGTTGATAACCGATTTGAATATAGAGCAATTCTTTTAGATATTGCGCAAACTGCTCTTCAATCTGGTGCTGGACAGACTGCTTTGTGGTATTTTCGTCATTGTCTTAACCTTCTTCAAAAGACCCCTTGGGATATCAACACGCCGGACGTATATTACGACGAAACTTTATCCCTACATATTGCAGCAGCTGAGGCTTACTGGACACAAGGCCATAACAGGGAGTCCACAAAACTGCTAGACGAAGTCTTTGCACATGCCAAAACGCCAATCTGCAAGTCCCGAGCGTGGATCATAAAAGCGAAGATATACACGCAAAATGGTGACCACTTGCAAGCAATGAAGCTACTACTCGGTGCGCTAGATGATCTAGGCGTACATCTGAAGGAGTCTACAACTTTTGAACAATGCGACGCCGAATACAAGAAGCTGGAAGACTATCTTGATAAAGCAGATCTTGAAGAAATTTTTTCCAGGCCGGTCTGCGAAGACATCAACATCACGACCATTGGGACCATCATGGCAGAGGCCATGGTGATAGCATATTGGGATGATGCCTTGACGTTCTATTGGATGGCAATTGAGATGATGAATCAACACATCTTCGAAGGTTGTTTCACACACATCTTGATTGGTTGTTCCGACTTGGCTATGATCGCTTTCAGCCGATTCAAGAACCTTGACCTAGGTGCGAAACTAAGCGATTTTGCAAAGTTACTTGTCGACCATTGTCCCGAGATATTGCTTCAGAACAAGGCCTCCATTGTGCATAACCTCTTTGTGAGTCATTTGCGAGTGCCATTGGCGTCAATTCTGCCTGCACTTGAAAATTCACTTGAATCTTCCTTTTCCGTCGGAGATCCTTATATCACATTAATTAGTTTGTCGTCGATGGCAATGAATAGACTATACTTAGGTCACGATATGTCGCAATTGGAGACATTCTGCAGTGAGACTCTTGAGGATATCCCGGATTGGCCTAGCGATACTTGCGGTGGACCTCTCGTTGTTGCCGTACGCCAAGTTGCGCGAGCGTTGCAAGGGAAAACAGAGTGGCGATCTTCCGAAGGTGTCATGTCGGATGAAAACCACGAATCGCTTGAGTTTATCATGTTCCTGGAGAACTACGCAAGTAACCCGGACCGTCCTTGTGATCTATATCACAGTTTATCTATGATACCCCTTTATCTGTTTGGACATTACACGAAGGCGATTGAGGTGGGGATGTCGATGATGGATACCATTCCGCGATTGTGGTCAATCCGGGCGTCATATCTTGCAAAGTTCTATTTGGCTCTCTCTTTGCTCACCTCCCAACTCGAGGACACGACAAGCGATAGTCTTGGCGCGAATCTCGAGACGGTTCTTAAACTCAAGGAAGACATTGACTCTGCGCGTACCGCCTGCGATGCAAACTACGGCATGTGGTCGTTAATGCTAGATGCGTTGATCTGCGAAGTGCGTGGTGATACTAAGCCTGCTGCTCTGAACCTCGAAGCCGCTGTCGACCACTGTCAAGTTCACGGATGGTCCCTTGAGGAGGCCCTTGCTCTCGAGCTTCAAGGCGAATTCTTGATACGACGTGGTTTTAGAAGAGCAGCGAGATCATTGATGCAAGAAGCCATTGCTGCATGGTCTGCGATCAGTGCAACTGGCAAGGCCATACAACTGGCAGAGAAGCATGAATTGTTGCTGAAAACCGTCGCAACCTCGAGGTATGTAGATTCTGGATGCCAGACATTGGAGTCGGTCCTTCCAATGAATCCCAGTGCCGCGGAGGACATAGTCATACCCCCTAATGTCGAGAGTGAGAGATTATCGCCCTGGGTTGGACAGAATAGGGCAGTTGGCGGCAAGCGGTTTCTGGATATTTCTAGTGTTGGACTAGACATCATCGACTTGTCCGTTATCCTCGAATCGAGCCAGGTCATGTCCTCCGAACTCCAAATAGACAAGCTTTTCACGAAGATGGTTGAGATCATTCTGGAATCATGCAACGGCTCCGACATAGCTGTTATCGCGAAAGACTTCGATAACGTTGGATTTGCAGTTGCTGCGGTTGGCGACCTCGAACATGGGCAGACTTCTTACGTTGACGGGCTCCCATTCTCGGAGATGGAAGACAAAGTGGCACAGCAGATTTGTCACTATGTAATGCGTTCAAAGGAGGAAGTCCTTATCCATAATGTCGCAGAAGACGAACGCTTCTCCAATGTCAGCGATGCCTACCAGGCGAAGCACCCTCTAGGTCGATCTGTGATAGCGCTGCCGATCTTACATGCGGACAACCTTGTCGGGGTTGTTCAGATTGAAGGCAAAGTGAATTCTTTTACTCAGAGGAATGTCGTCATGTTACACCTGCTCTGCAGTCAGATTGGCATCTCACTCTCCAATGCTTTACTGTTCCATGAGATCCAGAAAGTCTCGGTATTTAATGCTACGATGATTGAAGCCCAAAAACGCACTCTTGCGCAAGCACGCGAAACAGAACAGAAAGCGATAATTGCAGAAGCAGAGGCTAAGCACAACCTTAGGTTAAAAGAGGATGCGGCAAAAGCAAAATCCATATTCCTTGCCAACATCTCCCACGACTTGCGCACACCGATGAATGGCATCATTGGTCTGTCTGAACTACTCAAGCGTACTCAGTTGACGAAGGAGCAAGAAGAATATCTTGAATCAATCTATGTGTGCGCTGATACATTGCTCACCTTGATCAATGACATCCTGGATTTCTCAAAGCTAGAGACGGGCAAGATGAAAATATCAACAATGCCCATGAATTTGAAGGAAACTATATGTGAGGTAGTGCGCGCGCTCAGCTATACAAATCGTGGCAGAGGGTTGGAAACTATTGAGAAGCTGGACCAAATTCCACCAGATCTCATTGTACTCGGTGACCCAGTTCGGCTGCATCAAATTTTCATGAACCTGCTGAGTAACAGCTACAAATTCACACCGAAAGGATCTGTCACTGTTAATGGCAAAGTGTTACGAGAAGGAAAAGGCCGCATTCGTCTTGAATGCTCTGTCGCTGACACTGGGATTGGGATTCCAGCTGAGCAAAAGTCCCGACTGTTCAGACCATTTTCTCAAGCCGACAGCTCTACTGCCAGGTCCTATGGTGGGAGTGGCCTTGGTTTGAGTATTTGCAAGGCAATTATCGAAGACACTCTTGGTGGTGTGATCTGGCTTGAATCGACACCAGGGGTGGGCACAACTGTCTACTTCCACCTGGCCTTTAATAAAGCCCCGAAAGATACAGTCATTCAGGCTCCATGGTCTCGGAAAGTCAGTGAGACAGAACACCAAGGACCGCAACAACCAGTGACCCGTGACCTCAAGGTGATACCTCGCAGCCAAATCCGCGTCTGTATTGCTGAGGACAATCCAATCAACCAGAAGATTGCTGTGAAGCTTGTGACTGGTCTAGGGCTGCAATGTGAAGCTTACAGTGATGGGAAACAGGCTGTCGAGGGATTACGAATGCATTCCAAAGAAGGCAGGCCATTCCATGTAGTCTTAATGGATGTTCAGATGCCCACCATGGATGGATATGATGCCACACGCGAGCTACGGAGGGATCCAGATCCTAATGTCAATGAGGTCTTAGTCATTGCTATAACTGCGAGCACCATTGAGGGTGATAGAGAAAAGTGTCTTGAAGCAGGAATGAACAACTACGTTCCGAAACCGATCAGGTCATCTATTCTCGGCGACATGTTCGATAAATACCTCTCACCGACACCCTCAGTTGTTAAGACTCGATTAGCGGTACGACAGAATAGCCGAACGCCCCTTCAACGCGACATGGGAACAGAGGGAAGCTCGTCAAGTATTAACACCCCAACAATACCCATTACCCCAGATGATGACCAGCTCATAGAGTTTGGTGTTTCTGCCCTGAAACCTTTGCCTATCACATCTCTTGAAGAGAATGACGAAGCCACTGAGAATGTGCCTTAGGTGGTATAAGACCCTCTGATGGCTCTTGACTGTCCAGTGAACAGTTCTTTTTTTTTCTCGTGGCAGTGGTTGACCCACAGTTTCAACTGCATATGGAACAATGTTTCCATTTTGATGTACCTTTCCTTTCTCCTTGTTTGTCCCTTGCCCTGCTGTCACTGTAAATGTTATCATGGTGCTCTGCATACATAATGTGTTGCATGTAATCAATAGAACATTCTGCTATGGTGTGATGCCACTGGAACTTTTCATATATCTGGGCGGTTTAAGGGAGATAGACTTACGAAAAAATAAAACTATTTAAATTACTCTTTCTAAATACCATTCAATAGATTCTCTCTTCTCTGGGCCACAGAATAGGCCCGCGGTGATAAGGCTCCAGCAGCTCGGAGCGCTCTTTCAACGCGCTCTTCGAGCGTTAGGCCGGCATCATATCGATCAGTCATAGGTCCATCTCATGCGTGTATATAACTCGGGTCCACTTGATTACTGTCCAGGGGATGGGCATCACAGCCATGGCCTGGATCTCGGTATAGTAGCTCAATGTCGACGGCAGCGAATCTGGGACTGAATGCAGACCAGCCCTGGGCTAGGGCAGGCACCGTATTCAGAATCGCTGCATAATCAGCCCATATGGATGCGCCCGGTTCTTGAGCCTAAGGAGATGAGCCCCTGCTTCTTCAGGCCCTCGACCTAGCAGAGAGTGCATAGTTAGCCGCCGAAATTACACTTATCATAACCACAGCGTTGATGAAGCTGCCAGCGACATTGCGGCCCCACTCCCGGAAGACGATGGTGAGAGGACTGGTGTGGCTGCTGCGATTGCTGGGAGCAGGGTAAGTATAGGTACAGTACATTCAGGCCGATGATCAGGACAGAGACAAAATGGAATAGAATATCACGATTCGCCAGAGTCCACTGCGCACAGCTCTCGACGGATGTTTAGTTTCCCCCGCCGTCACAGCGATCGACTCGGTGCCTCGGCTGCAGACAAAGGGTCAGTTTCTTTTCCCAAAAGAATGAAAATTACTAACTGATCATGGTCACAAACTATATATACATAGGACATGGTGACAAGACATAAGCCAAGTCTCCGCTCTCACCGACCAAATGGAGCGTCACCGATGAGCCGATTCTTACTACCATCAATGTGCTCATGCTCAGTATTCCTGCTGCTGTCAATGGCATTGCACTGCAAGCCTCTCGGCCGCCAGCTCGCTCTGCCTCACTCTAGAATTGACGAAGATTCGGTAATGGATTTAGATTTCCATGGAATTTAGCTCACAATACGCCTATTCTAGAGCCGAACAAGCTCACAATGCTCCCCACAAGCTGTCCTCCTTCAGCGCCTCCAAGTCGTCTCTCTGCAGCATGACCACCACCTCAAGCTCCTCCAATGAAACAGTTCCGCTTGCACTTCTCTTCCTGGGCAAGATGATCACATTTCCATCAGCCTGCGCATACGGAATTCTCACAAATTGTGGTTTTCCAAGGCCGTTGCCGAAATCAAACTCGTAAAAGTTGAGGTCAGCCCAGCTCGTGATGAACAAATCCCGGGACCCAAACAACTCCCACCCCGGGAAGATGTTTCGGTAGTCCCCAAGTCTCTCAACAAGACTGTAAACTTCACCAATATGATCCGCATTAATGTGATTCGGCGACTGGGCCTGCGCAACGATTCGACAAACATCCGCGAGTAGCTCCATGGACTCTCCCCGGCCGCAATCTCTCACATCACGAGCTGGCATTTCAGCCATCGAAAAGAGGACCATATTACCAAAGTAAGGGTTTTGACGATCTGTGAGATCCGCGTCCAAACGCTTTCGGCCATTGACCGCCATAGGTAGTCGGCTGGTTTTATTGTCGAGATTTCGAGTACGACGCATGCGGGCGCGAGTTATGGCAGACCACAAAAGGGCACAAGCCACGGTGTTGGTTGTTGGGGTTGTCGCGAAGTAGGTTTTCAGGCTTTCTTTGAACACTTCAATCTTTTTCATCGAGATGGTCAAGATCTCAGATGTGCAGGCAGAAACCTCAGTCGGTAGTTCCGGAGGAAGTCTAGAATATTCTGGGTGTCTTTTGAAGAGCACATCAAGGGGCAGACATGCAGTGGCGTTGGAGTTTTGATCAAGTGCTTTCGCAAGACGACTGTTTCTTTTCAACGAGGGACTGAAGCTCTGTATCTGGGACTCAGACTCATTTGTGCACTGAGCCCACAGACTAACGATCTCCGCAAAACCGAAGCCATCCACAGTATTGTGGTGCGCCTGGATGCACAACCCAGCCGCCTTGCCATCAGCGAAACAGAAGAGGCTGGCTGCAAAAACAGGCACTCCAGATCCTGGCTCAGCATGAATTATGCTAGGAGTGGGCCATACATCTGCAGGAATGCTTGCTAGTGGTATGTGAGCCCTAGACAATTCTTCGTAAGCGTCCGAAAGGGAGCCCTTGTCGATGATCTGCGGTATTGTGTCTCTCGTGGTCCAGCGGATCTCGAGCGACGGTGCCTGTCCTTCTGCCGCGGATGTTGGAAACACTCGACCCCTAAGCCAGGGAACTCGCTGGCATACAAGATCCAGACTGTTTTGTAGCTTAGTCAAAAGAGTCGGAGACGGTTGTGTCACTGGGAAGACTAGTAGAGCACCGATATAACCAGCAGGCATCAGTAAATCAAGCGGTGTCATGCGCTCAACAAACTGAGTTTCCGCCATGGTGAGGCAATTCATGCTTTTCACTGACTGAAGTTCAAGGAAAAGGCAGTATTGAAATATGTGGAATGATAAAAGGAGAATATCGGTATATTGAGCTGGTGACTAGACGGGGGCAGTGATTCCTGCTGCCTATCTTGATTGCAAGTCCTATAAAAAGAGTCTAATTATCCACCCCCCTGAGTACGGAGGTGTGGGTCAAAAGAGATTGGCACGCGAGTAAGATTGGGCGTAACACTAAGACTGACCCCACCACAGTAATTTATACATGTGAACATTGGGATTGTGTAAGGAAAGTAGTTGTATTCAAATGTAGGACGCCCGAGATCCCATAGTGGCAGCGCATACAAGATCCATCAATGCGTACTTAAGTAGGGGTATGGGTCCTATCCGCTGAGCGCGAATAATAGTCTTGGTCTTGGTCTTTTTGGCTTTGCGGGGGAACATAGGCCGTACAGCAGTGGATCCATCTCCTAACTCTCTTTTCTAATTCTCCGGACTCGTACCAGAGTTCCATAATTAGGAAGATACTGGACGAACGTAGATATGGCCGCCATGATGGAAACTTGAAGAGTCGAAAGGACAAGCAAGGATTGGCACTATAGCACATATGCAACTAGCTTGCGCACCATAGTGGATCAAGCAGCTTGAAAATCTTGAAAGAACTATCGACATACAGTACGATGGGTGTGTGAGACTGCCGCAGTAATCTCCTTCACAGATGAATTATAGTACTTAGGTCGCTAGTCACAGAGCTGCTGTCAAGTTCGGTGCATCCTCTTCATTCGTCACCAATCTAAAAAGACCTATCCACTTTAATCATTCATCACTACGTAAAATGTCGTATGTATCTTGATCTCTCGAATCCGATTCGTAGCCTGAACACTTGGCACATAGATACGCGTCCGGAAATGTAGGATCGCCGGGCCGTGCATTCTTCGCTGCCCGCTCTGCCTCGTTATAATCGCAGCACAAAATGCCTGGGTTGGATGGGCGGCCATCTTCCAGCTTCTTGCGCTTAAGGGAGTTTAAATGGGTCACGTCCGAATCCGAGCTAAAATCTGCCAATAAACTTGGTACGGAATCTCCACACGAGGCTTGTTGCCGCTGTTCCACCTCTTCAAGCGCTGCCTTTCGCTTCTTGGGGCTGGCACTCCCACTATTCGCACGTCCCAGCCGACTCAGTTCTTCCCCATCGATACGTTTCTTGATTTCTGTGTACCCCTGGGGTCCCTTTATTCGTAGGCACACATTTCGCGATATCCCAACTTGAAAGAACTTCGCCAAGAGTGGGAAAACGGTCCATGCTAGACGAGCAAGCAAAAATTCAGGAGAGACACTGGGGTCCAACACCACGGAAGTATCGTGATAGATTCGTCCTAGCTCGTGCGTCAGTTGCATGAAATGAGCAACCCATTGGTTCCTTTTTCGTGCTATAACAAATTTCGCATCATCAAAAGCCATGTGAATATCTGATCTGAGGCAGAAGGCATTTGAGAGATCATCCGCTATCCAATCTCCGGATAGCGCCGAATTTTCGTTGTATTGATCCATCGCATTGACACGGAACCAGTCCGACTCACTCCTTGGGCAGATATGAACCCTTTCCACATAATCACGATGATCTGATAACCGACAGGATTGGTCCCTCCGTAAGACTGCAGAAGTCAGGTTTGAAGCGGAAGGCGGAGCAACTGACAGGGTATCCTGAGATTCAGATCGGCTCTTGAGGGGCCACAGCATCATCAGGTCCTCAGATGGAGTATGTGGAAAGGTCCAGTGCGAGAAGGATAGATATAGTGAATAGTCCTTGACTTCCGGGACATGAAAGTAGTAGCTACTGCCAGTGAGGAGTTGATCATTCTTGAGATCGAGTTTAGGTCCATCGACAGATTCTGTGAAGTAGCCATTATATGCATTACATGCAACGATCGCACAACAGAGACGAGCAGTCCCGACGTGGAGGCCTTTCTGAACACTGAGGTTTTCCTGAGAGTTGAGTTGTTCCTCGGCATCGTCGAAAGCAAACAGGGTGAGGAAAACGTTCTGATCGAACTCTGCTGGATAACCAGGATGGTGAAAGCGGATCTTGTGGTAGTTGCTATTGCTGGGCATGAATCTAACGCTGAGGGTGCTAGTCGAATCTTGACCTTTCCGACATTTTATGATGGACGATTGTTAAACCCCAGCCAGGACACAAGGCGAGGTCGTGTTTCTTGGTGGGGGAAGCAGATCACCTTGCTAGCTGATTAAGCTACACTAAACGCAACTAGGAAGGAGCCTATCTCTATCATCGTTGATTTCTAGATCATGGGAAGAATCAATAATACTGTCAGCTAACGGTACAGATTATCAGTCCGTACATGTGTGCGTGTTCTATCTCAGGATTCCTGCCTACGAAGCTATTCGGGGGGGTATTCAAGGGGTTTGTGTTATCGGATAAAAATCCTTCCTACGCCAACCACACTGTCAAAATGAGCTCTAAAAAGGATGAAGCTATTCGTGCGTCGCCGACAAGTTTGGGGAAGCTCTGGACGGAAACAGCAACAGTTCTCCGCTCTTCACGAGCTGCAAATCGACCAAGACGAGGACATATAGCGAATGCCTCGACACGCATGGGCTTGGCCACTAATGCCAGTACGCGATAAGACAAGCCCGTGAATTCCCACTGAATAGCATCGTGGGCAGGGGCCCCAGAGATAGAATACGCATGTATGGGTTAATTATTAATGATAATACTACTGATTCTTCCCCTGACTTCTCACTCGATTTCATACTAGGCTAATAGGCCGTGTGAAATGATGCAGGTAACACTATGTGCCCTCTGGAATAAGCTCTAGAAACGCCGACTGGCCTAAAAGATGAGGGAGAACATGCAGGGGTCCAGAAAGAGTTTAGATTTCGCGTTCAGTCCCCAACGTGAAATCTAAACTCCTTTTGGACGGGTAAGGCGGCTCCATCTAGGGTCCAAGGTGGGGTGAGTTGTCCTTGAGGATCACCACTTAAAAGACGTGCTACGCATTCCTTGACCAGTGGATTAGGAGCAGGGCTCTATGGGAATCTTGCCAAGCTCTCCTCCGAGAACTGTGAGCAATGTCCGAAGCAGCACTTCGCAGCTTTTTTGCTGACCTCACACCTGCCATTGTTATAGATAAGGTATTGTCGTCTACCTAGCAAATCGTCCGGAAAAAAGCTAAGGGGGCGTATACAGGGTTGGACTCCGTTCTTCCAAGGTTTTTTTGCTAAAGGAACGTTCGAAGAGGTGAAGCAACTTGTACCTCTTCGCTTACGACCCGAATCTCTTCCACATCCGACCAGCAGCTATTCTTCTCCAGCCCAGGCACAGGCTCATCCGCATCTCAGTCCGAGTCTTCCTCCAGATGCTTCTGCCGAATGCTTCACGTGGGGTGTCGACCCTACTGTGGGCGGCGCAGGACAGCGAGATGATCCATCAACGTCTCAGGCCTCTAATAGCGCTACTCCCGGTGGGAGTCACAGTGACCAAATTACGATGATCAATCTCACCCCTGCCGAGTACGTGGAACAAAGAGCCAAGTCTCGGCCAAGTGCTTGGAAACTCATCCAAAGCATTGGAAAAGCCCGCGTTTACAAGTCCGGGTCATACGAGAGTGCCTGGGGGGAAAAGATGCAACAGCAATATTCGGCCAACAATTCGATCGACCGCTATAAGGCATCACAGTGTATTATTGACGATGCTGAAGAAGATGAGTGTATGAGCAGGTACAAACAACGAGTAGGACATCTCCTCGGAGTTCACTGGATCCAAGCCGTCGAGAATGAGGTTTCCGAACAAGAACTTTCCAGAGGGCGCAAAAGACGAACACTCGCCATGGAGCAGTTGGCTGCCTCCATAGGGAAAACTAAAGATCAGATATCTATCGAGAATAGGAGACGTCGAAATTATATCTCACTATATGAAGAAGTTGGGCCGGGCGCTATTGCTTTACTCGGGGATGATGCCACGAAAACATTGTATGTCTCTTTGTTTCATGGACCTGCAGCAGAAAATGCTGATGATATTTTAATCATCTAGGTTGGAGTGGGAATTATCGCAGGACGACTTGAACTTGGCTCTACGATATGTGATATTGTTCCTCCCTTCGTGGCTTGAAAGATGCAAAGAGCTCAACTTTGAAGTGGCAAAATCGATGATCAAAGGTCTTAAAATGTGCGGCTGGGACGGAAAGTCCAATTATAACACGCATTTCATGAAGCGCCTCGGGCAGTTTATAGATCTTGACAGGTTTCAGGATCTTGGCGAGTTCCGACCGAGAAGCGAAGGCTCCTTGACTAAAAGGAGACGGGAAACAAGCCCTGCCCAAGAACCTAGCAAAAGGAGACATGCTGGCGCAAACCATCAAGAAACAGGTGAATTTCTCCTTTTGTACCTTGTATCGACGGGCTTAGGCTTAGGCGTCAAGCAGGTTCTATTCGGCCTCCCCCAGATCCTAGCGAATCCGATCCCAATGACCCGTCATATCCCGAGCTCAATCCTGGATATCTGTATGAGAACGTACTGGATCCTGATGATCCGTCGTACCCCGGGCTCAACCCTCGGGAATTACCGTATGAGGAGGTGCTGGATCCCGATAGCTCATGGTATCCCGACCTCGACCCTCGAGATTGTCTGTACGACGACTTGCTGCATCTTCGCAATCTATCATATCCTGGGACCGACCAGGTTGTCCACGATCGCCAGAACCACCGTAGTTTCTCTTCCAATGCGTTCCCTGAGGGCAATTCGCTCCTAGAAAACAGTTGCTTCAATGCCGAGCTCGCAGAACCAGGTGTCGTCGCGGATGTCCTTTATCCACATGAACTGGCTGCCGCTACATGAAGATAGAAACATTGTCTGTCCATCGTCCAACTAGCACTGCATTAATACCGCGCACACTATTAATCACCACCCAGGTTCGGCATAATGAAGATAACGTCGGTGCCCTCGCTTGATTCCGGCTCTATCACCAAACGTTGATTGGTTTCGAAATATGAGAATGAACCCCAATTCAGTGTCAGCGGTTCACCTCGTCTAACAACCGTTCCTTCGATAAACTGTGGTTGAACAACAATAGGGCGCTCGTGTAAAGGTACGAGGACTATGGGTCCATTAGCGGCGATAACGTCGGTCCTATCGAAGTGGAATGCGTTGCAGTCGCACGAGATGATCTAGAGTGCGCTGCGTTTTAGACAGTATACGAGAAAAGGCATGGTGTCACCTACATTGTATTCTTTTCTGGACTCGATATGTTTTTCCAGCTTTCTAATCCCTGCCACGAAATCGGGGCCTGCGATTAACCGTCTCTTCCCGCGTCTTATGTGTTGAAATTCGCCATTCTGAATATGCCCTCTCAAGGTATCAATAAGTTTCATCGCCTCTTCATCCAATTTCTGTGGCCGCGCCATCCTCGACTGCTGATGTGCCGAGCAAACTCGAACTGATTGTTGTAGAACATTAGAAGAGGGGAAATGGCGGCTGGGCCGAACATCCTTGCATCACGTGCCTCAAGTCAGTCACCTGTGTCTGGCTTAGTCGGTGAGTCGTAACCTTCTCCCTTCTGGTTTCTAGCTAACGCGAGGAATCAGCCAGCAAGTTCTGCGTCATATCCCAGAAACTTGATAATTTGGATTTCATAATGCATCTTACAAACGGCCAAAGGGATGTCTAGCTTTGATGGGTAAGCCACCTGCCTCAATGTCTGGGCTGCCCCCAGTTAATCATCTTAATTGACCTAAGGTTATAAGGAGCTGCATGCCTACTCTCCAGACTAAGTTCTGACCTTCACAACTCTCTCATGATTGATCTTACACTCTCCCTCTCCCCAAATGGAAGAAGAAATAAATGAGTATTGCAAGCTATGTGTCTCAACTGAGATTCTCGATGTTGAAGTTACTTGCGCTTCGTCATCCCCTACCGGCGCCGATGAAACATACGAAGAATTCCCCAAATTAAAACGATACGCCGGATATCAAGAGCAAATTTCTCAACCTAAATTCATTGGCATGGGCGAGCAAGGCGCAGTTTTTAAATTCAAGCGCCAGGGAAAAAACCTGTGTCTGAAGGTGGTATGGACATATATGTTGCGTTCCAGGTAGAAGCTTCCGACTAATGTATGGCAGTTCTGGAAATTTAGCCATCCTGGACAGCTTTTCGAAAGAGTGAAGAAGCTTATCAGTCCATTTGCGTGTGAATGCCGTGCATTTGCCCGTTTAAATGATTTACATGAAAATGGCCATTGGGCAGTGCGGTGCCATGGATGGACGTACCTGACTGAGTCCCAGGTTGCGCAGCTTCAGAAGGCCAGTGGAAGGGAGGGCCGGGATCCGCGCTGGGATGAGGCCCATTGGGCTATTGTGAAGGACTTCATTGCTGATGATTCACCAAGCATTGCAGATCATGAGAAGATCATATCAAATTTCCAAATTGCGAAACGTGCCGGAATCCTGCCGTCTGACATTGAGAAGAGGAACTATCGGGGGCAGTATTTCGTTGATTTGGGCTCTAGCATTACATTCCCTTTCTATAGGCGCTTTGCACGATGGCGCAATTTTGACAATTTCTATGAGGGTTTAGATCACCATGGGTTGGCTTGGCTCTCTGGCTAGGATATAGTCTTTCTGCGAACAAGTTTTTTTTTTCTGGAATCATCATAATGCATAATTATCATAGAAATATGCACTTTACTTATCTTCGCTTAGACTTGAATTGAAAGGCATACTTCCATTTAACCTACTGGTCTATTCATTCATGTCAACTAAAGTAGGACACGGGAACTAGGGTCTGCAGTGATTGCTTGACTTCAGGAAAGGCTTCTCGGGTAGAGAAGTCCTGCGCTTCTCTGTCTCCATCATATGTACATAGAGCTTAATCGATCAATGGGATTGGAGGGATGCAAAACCCTGGCTACGGAATACAGCAGCCAGCAGCAGCATATTGAGAAATTACCGGCATAGGGGAAAACTCGTTTGATTAATTTCCTCTCTTGGTTGTCCTCAAACAACAGCCTCCTGCCCAGCTAAGGAATCGATTAGACCGGCAGGCTGCAGCTATCGTTCAACTCAACGCAGTGCTCAATCGGTTGGAATAAGACAGTTATAAAACCACGCGCCTTCCCTTGCATTTTAGACATGTAAACCGGCAGAACGAAGAAAAATTAAAAGTCCCAAATCCCGCTTCAATAGGTATTCCGTCGAGTACTCACACAGAGTTTACAAGATGCCTACCATTCTCGAAGTTCTTACTAGGCCCAACCCGAACATCATCGAAAAGTTGGAAGACGGTGGCTCACTCACGTCGCACGTTTTGTATCCCACACTCAATTCTCTGGAACAATGGCACGAGTTCAGCTACGAGAATTTGATGCGGATGTTTCAATCCGTATTGAAAGTGGAACTGCCCCACGATATCCCAGAGCCTTACCCGAAGCGTAAAGGGGTGAACATGGAAGACTGGGGAGAGAACTCACTGAGGTCAATTTTTGACCACACATTGCTCCCTCCAGTAAATGAATGTCTGGAGCAGGGATGGACTCGGCTACATGGGACAACCGAGCCGCCTACCATCTCTTCTGGGGATGTAGCTAAGAGTACCAACCAAACCGATGATTCCCGATTTTCTCCCGATCTTGTGGTAGTTCGACCCACGGAAAAACAGTTCCAGTCAAAGAAATACAAGAACTTGTGCCCAGGAGACGTGAAAGTGGCTAAAAAGTGGAACGAGGATTTACTGAAAAACGTCGACAAATACGAGCTACCTTTTCGACAGATCCAGCAATACAGCGATCAATCTCGTGTACGGTATGGCTTTATTCTGACAACCCGCGAGCTGGTAGTTGTCCGCTGTCGCGCCGAGGAGAGTGGCGATGGAATAGGTTCCGAACGTGCTCGAAGAGAGCCAATTACGCCACCCCGTCGGCAAAGGAATCTGTCTGAAGTAACTCAGCCATCGCCTCTGAGATCGCCTCTAAGCTCGGGCTTTGAGCAGATGTCGATATCCACTACCAGCTTCAAAGAGGACGGTTCAGGCGTCGAATTTGGTCCTTTGGAACAGAAGAAGATCCCGTACTCGGCAAGTGGACGTAACAAGCTGACGGTCAGGTTAGCGCTCTGGGGCCTTTCTATGCTTGCTGCAGCACCAGGAGTTTCTGTATCTTTGCAGAGTCGGTATAACTATCCTCTTCACAGTTGTATGAGAGTTCCGCAAGGTTTCCTCCATGTATCGACTGGCGTTTTGACGACAGAATTACCAGAGGGTGCCCAAGTACTCCAAGGGCCTTCTAGATCCATCATAGAGGCTGAGAACCATCATTTCTTGGCCGAGGACGTCCATGACGCAAAACTCGATCCGTCTGGAGGCGGATGGCTGATAACACTCAAAGATCCAACTCTTCCAAGGTACAAAGCAACAGATAAGAACAGATTTTGGAGCCGGACAAAGCAACAATGGTATCATATGAAGAGAGGGAATAATGGGCAGTTGGACTGGAAGGAAGTTAGGAGAGATTTGCACTAGTTTCTTTTCATCTTTCTACTGTCTCCAGCTCTTCCTTGCAGGTGTGAGAAAGGGGAAGTCTTGTCAACTTTGTGTATCCCTGTTTGGTGTTTCTTACGGTCACTTCAAGAAGACAGGAGGCAGAGTAAGCATGTTTCAGCATAGCTCGAGTCTCGTTAAGTCTGGAGATATGCTGCTCCTTGATAGTCTGTTCCAGTGTTCTCAAAGATGTACTTCAATCTATAGGAGCTTCTGGTTAGCTTCGATTTCGTTAGAAACAGAGAACAAGGAAACCACATATCGTATTCGTCATCTCAGACCCTGAAGGGAAGGTCCTCCAAAACAAGCCTGCCCAGAGAGAGCCACTTCATGACTGGCCCGTGTCTCATCCTTTGTGTCTCACACTCAAAGCACTTATCTGGACTCTTTGTCCTGTAAATCAGTCATTTGCTTGCGCTTGTGATTAAGGGAAATAGTCTCTAGTGGCTTGCACCGCTCCTGGATAATTGCCCGCTCAAAATCAAGCAGCATCACTTGCCCGTCTTCCTCATTCCAGGTCATATTCCCTCGAATGAGGTCCATATGGAGCACACCAAGTCGGTGGATGGCATGCAAGGACACCTGCGCCTGGAGAACAAGGCAATTCCGATCGATGTTTTAGGAAATAGCCTAGGTCCAGCTCAGATCCCAACATCTTTTCCCGGACATCTTTCCCGCATTCCCTTGGAGCGGCGAGAAGTGGCGCTCTGTCATAAAACCCACATCCATGAGATCCTCTCAAATTGACATCTGCTCTTTCGGAAAATCTTCCCACTCCCCAATCCTTTCGGGACAGAGTCTACTGTCCGCATTGGCAGGATTCGCTGTAGGTGACGTGTCTTTGTCCTGGACGGTAGGGCCAAGACATAAATTCTCATGGCAAGCGTCGAGGAACTCTGATAGTGCGGTGTTCCGAGTTCGGACTCTTTCCTCCCTTAGCTGTTTTTCAGATTCATCAAGTGGTCGCTCAGCTTCCTCTAGCCGCTGGCTAAGCTCCCAAGTCGTAAACAAATATGTTATGCTTTTGTTCCAGTTGTCTTTGTGGGAACCACAAAAATAAACAATGACGAGAACTGGGTGTCGCAAAGAATCGGTTGGGCAGCGAACTGGGGCAACTAGGCTAAGACACGACACTTCAAAATTATCGCCCGAAGACATAGCCAATTATCACCTCCTGATCCAATTCATGTTTGGGAAAAAAGCCGTCACAGGCATTGCGGCCTTCCTTGATGCGCATCCAACCTTGCGGCGCACATACAGAGACCCCTTGCAAGCCAACTCCGACAATGAAACCTTCTAATAACCTGTCATACAAGGAACTAAATGCCCCCCCAAACCTGAGGCTCGCGGACAGCCGCAGCTTCGTTTACCTACCTGACGGCCATCCAGCGAAGAGTATCCCCCCGTATGCAATTTACCCCAGCCAGCAAGCCCAGCTCGACCCCAATGGCTCCCTGCTGAAAGAAGTGCAGTTGATCAAGATACGCTATGTCCCGTGCCCCTCAACTCCGGCCGTCTCACTGCCATGCCTGGGAGCTCACAAGGGGACTTTTCGGATTATTTTGGTGAGTGCAGTGTGGAACGCAGCTCCTGCTGCTAGTCATGATATTCTTTGCTTGAATACCTATAGATCATTAGCGGACATAATATTTCCGTAGGAAGAGAACTATGCTAGTATGAATGACCTCGGCTTCCGAATGAAGATAGTCAAGCGCAAGAAAGAGTTGGTACAGAAGAGCCTTCAATAAACCCTACGTCAAACTGGGCAGCTGCTTGAAATCTCATGCTGACTGACAAGCGTCCCCAAAGCCTTTGGGCAGCTGATTCAGAATCAGTGCTCCCCTGGTCTCAATGGACTCATACGTCATGGCTACCACCATCGCTGAGGGACAGGCCTAGTCCCAATCTCAGTCAGGGAAATAATTGCCATTGCTGCAGACAAGTCCTCCCCCTCCTCCAGCTGGTTTGTCAACTTCCCACACCAGGAATGCCTCTTCGGCGCCGTGACGAACGCTCTGCCCTTCCCCAGGAAGACCAAGGTCATCCAATGTAGTCGATGCTGGGAGTGACACAAAACTCGATCATATACTCTCCTTCCCCACTGCCACCTCTGCGGCTGGACTGAACATCCTGAAGAAGGACATGAGAATGAGAATTGGAGTCACTGCGGCACAGCCTCCCCTCGCCACTGCCCTCCTTCGTGCCTGCATTGTCGCGGCCTCACTCCATAGACCATACAGATTGCCTTCTCTGCGCTCGTAAGACAGGGATTGCCTGTACAACGACTCAGTAGGCGGAGATCTACAAGACCGGGTCCATATCAACTTGGCCAGAGCCCACACAGAGTGTGGTCACAGCTGTATCCGTCCTCTTTGCCTCTCCCAACCCGTTAAATTCAGTTAACTCTATCCTCAAAGAGAGACTGTGACCTATAGGCCCCGCCGCTCAACAGAGCCACTGTCGGTGCTCCAGCTGAATATCGGCCGCGATACTCAATAAACCTGTTCCACACATTGTAAGATGTTCCCGGTTTGCAAACTAGTGTGAAGGCCTATGACAATGTATATATGTGAGGTATTCTGCAAAGGGGTGAATGGAAGGAAATTAGCATTGCAGGTCTTAAGGAATAATAGCGCATCCTCATGACTAGGTGGGTTGTTGCTGACTTCTCAGGGGCTATCCTTCCTCATAAAGCTATTCTCTCTAACTTTGAGTGGTTATATGACTACTTGGGCAGAGGTCACAAGTTTATTTCCGAGGAATATCCAGGCAGAAGTTCAAGCGCAATCTAGGTATACTGGAGTACTACCCTCAGCAAGAAAGAGGATTAAGATTAACACTTTGCGGGAAAGGCCATACTATATTGGCATTCTGAACCATTTTACATTCTACAACATGCGATCATCCTCTCCCGATAGCCTAGTACGGACTGAGGATCTATAAGAGTAGCCAGATTCTTTAAGCGCAATCCTGTAACTGAACGCTAAATGAGCGCCCATTATGGCCGAGGCGAAATAGAGGCTCACGGTAAAACTGACTGAAAGACACTCGATTAACCACTTGGTCAATTTCAGCTCCGGGCAGGCCAGTATAACAATATATGTTCCCTAACGCTATGCCAGTACACACGGAATATTCCATTAAACGGAGTAAAACTGTGACCGCTCCCGATCAAACACCCTCAAACCATTTATGCTCCAACGCTTGACGCGCCGTAATCCGTTTCCCCGGATCAAAACATGTCATGGCACATATAAGGCTTTTAAAATCATCATCAACACCATTCCAGAGCGCGAATGGTTCCCGTGGGGTCTCTTGGCTAAATCCGTCCCGAGTCACTTCGAAAACGTGAACCCATGGATTGTCGCCAAGATGCTTCAAGAACCCTTTAAGCCCGCCTTCATCTGCAAAGTAAGAGATCTGGCGCTCGATTACCACAGCAAGGGGATCGACACCTTCTTCCAACTCGTCTTCTCGAACTGCAAAAATGATGCGCTTATGAACGGCGCAGATGCACTAGGCAGCCAGTTACCAGCTGTGCTTAAGAAATTTCCAAATGTGGAACTTACAACAAGAGCAAATGAGAAAACATCTGAGGGTTTGTTGACAGGCCCTCTTGCGTGGGCTTCAGGGCTCCTCCACATCCAGTTGCCTGCCTGTTTCCCGACCATATCGCACCCTGGGGGAATATGAGCTGCATCTTCCAGATCTCCAAGTTGAACTTGGTCAACAATAGTCTCATCATCGCGATTCTGCCAGTTAACAAAAACATTGTCTGCTTTTATATCTACGGAGAGTAAGTTGTCGTCCGGTATTCCAAGAAAACAGCAGGGAAAATACCTGTATGGATGATATCGTGATCATGAAGCTCAGTAAGTCCAGTAAGGGCATTCTTGAGAATTCTCTTGATCACCACAAGGGGCAAGTCCTTCTGGGCAAGAGTTAAGAGATGACCAGTGAAGTACTCGAAAACAAACATAGACTTGTCAGGGATAGTGTCCACAGCAAGGCGGACATGGTGTGCATTGCCACGTAAGCGATTATTGATTTCTCGAAGATCTTCAAAGTTGACAGGATGTATGTACTTTAATATGAACTTGTGACCGTCCGCCCTGAAGAAGACATAAGCATGGAATCACAGGGAGGGCTCAGTGTCCACTCACGAGGCACGATAGACTTGACGCGGCGGAGAAACTTCCTCCTGCAAAACATGTTCGATAGTGTAAGTGCGGCCAGACAGGCCCGTATGCTGTGTAGAAAGCAGAGAGTTTGACATGGTGCTGGTTGTGCGATGGAAAAGATACTTTGATCCTGAGATTGATGTCTGTTGGAGGATGCTTAAGTATGTTGAGCTTTTGCAAAAGCGGCTCACTAGGAGAGTGGGAGACCTTAGTGCCAACATTGGAGGCAGAATGTGTGAGGATCACAGTAAGTTCTTCAGATTCATTGCTTGGGAAGAGCCACACATTTCCCATTAGCTAAGGAAATCTATGATCATGTGCTTTGGCACTTTAGTCTGGTGGGCTGTTTCTGAAGGCTCCTGCAGATTGCTGCTGTTTCCAGAGCTATCCGGATGCAGGCTGGCCTCTCATTGGCTGGTGGAACCGTCCCTTTAAGTGATCTATCATTTCTGAGATATTTGTATATAAATACTCCATACAAGGTTTATGATTGGGACCTAAACTCTGAACACAGTGCAGGTATGCTGTCCAGGCTGAGAGAACAGTTGGAGGTTTGCATGCGGCAAATAATATGCACCAAATTCTGTGATAGAGAAGTTGATTGGGCTGGAGTGCCAAGTCATCCATCCTCCTTCTTTCTATTATTATAATCTGTCACACTGAGTGCTAACACCACTGCATTGACAATTCAACATCATCTTTTCCTTGAATGGATTTTACAATGTCTAGCTCACCAAGCGCCAGCCCCATTTACTTTGTCCCATAACAAATGAAACACACCCTGAGCTCAACATCTGTTACGCAAAGTAATAATGGAAATGGGAGAGGTACAGTGTACCTGCTTCAGTCACTGAAGTAGACAAAGTTATAAAGAAGTGACAGAGTCTGCTTAAGAGAGCACAACAGCATCTTCTCTATCATTCCCTGCTTGCCTGCAATCTACAATTGCTTTTGACTTTGGATATATCTATTTACCTGCCCCCTATACCTTTCTCAAACCAGCTCTTCAATATGGTGGCACAATACATTTCCAGTCAACTTATTCAGACCATTGAGAGAGGAGGAAAAACCATCGCTGTAGAGGTTGTTGACAGAACCACCCATTGGATCCATCCATCAAACTTCCCTACATAACTCAGGAGACTGGTCCTGCGGCGCCACCCCCCTCCATCCCCCCCCAGCACACCCACCAGTCTGCATATCCATTTCATCCCTCCCCCAGACATCTGTACACTTTCCCATCTTAGTATTTTTCCTCCTACTGTATGCCCTTCCTTCTGCTATATGGCAGTCCCATTACTATATGGTCTTTCAGCTACTATATAGCTTGGCTGTCTCATTACTATGTGTGCTCTATCTCCATCTCTATCTGCTTCTAGTTAGTCAGTCAGTCAGTTAGTTAATCTGTCTATTAGTCTATCTATTAGTCTGTCTATATCTATATCCACATGCTTCCTTTCCTTTAGAAGAGTATTATATGCACTTACTATCTATCTCTCTCTCACCCCATATTATCTATTAATCAGGGAGGGGAGTGATGACTAACTAATAACCTCAATCCATCCCACAATACTATAACCTGCAAGTATAGCAGCATCCATAATATATTCCCATTCATCCATAAATTCATTCCATATGGGTAATGAGCTAGCCTATAAACAAGCATCCTATGCACCCTAATCTCCTGCCACTCAGCCTGTATTGTAGAGAGAGATATCTCTCTATTTATCCATATATATATATCCAGATCCAGATCCAAGCCCATATATATCATTTTTATGTAAGACATCACTTACTCTCAAGTTAACTAACTAATAACCTACACACTATGCATGCAGCTAAAGTAGAAAAGAAGGTAAGAATAAGGCTTAAATACTATAATAGGCTGTAATTACTTTTACTATGTATGTATATGAACTATTTAGTATGCAAAAGAAAAAAAAGAAATAGATTCTCCTTCCCCTCTTCTAAGTAATATAACTACTCATTCAGCTATTACCCTTATCTTCTAAGCTTATGCTATAGATTAGATACATTAATCTAATAGGCCTGCATGCTGTGCACTACTAATTAACTTTAAAGAAGGTGCTAAGTTATGTCCCTTTTATAACTGCCTAAGGCACACTAGGTACAGTCACTGCAACAGACAGAATAAAAAGCAACAAAAAATAAAAAAACACAAAAAAAGATTAAAAAAAAAAATACCAAAAAAAAATCATACTACTATAGTGGTAGTATAGCCTATTAGACTACTAACCTTAACTATATCTATAATGATCTGTGTATCACCATCAGTTCAGATAGACTGAAAGTAAAAGAAAGCAGAAGTATAAAGTATGTCACCCATCTTACAGGCCATAGTAGCCTTATGTCATTAGGTTTTAGAGCTTTTATGATGGCACTACCAGGCATAGCATGCAGTGTCTCAAGCTGATAATGATGGTGGCAGTAGTAGCTGGAATGGCTGGGATTAGAGATGGTGTGACTGACTATAGTAAGCTAAGTATACTATTACTACTATTTCCCTTCTGGTTATTGCTACTATAGGATCCATCACTATCTAGATTCATCTTCATTCTTCCAGCCTTCCTATGCAGCAACTTGTCATCATTATTAGACTTAGACTTAGACTCAGATTCAGACTCAGACTAGGATCCAGACTCCCCCTCCTCACTATCACTATTATTCCTCATCTCCCTCAACAGGTCATCACCCTGATCAGACTTTTTGTCATTCTCTATATTGCTGATATTAATGTACTTATTGGACTTTGAGGCTACAACATGCCTCCTTATCTTATTTAGATCAGTCTGCCACACACAACATTATAGTCAGCCATTGCTAAAAACTGCCTATTTCTCATGCAGGTCTGAACTGACAGAAAATTCAGACACATCCTAATAATGGGTAGGCTCTCCCTCCCTCTCTCTTACCTCTTTCTTTCTTTCCTTTCCTTCTAACTGGTCTGAATAATGTATGAAATTCTTACTCATCTGGAAAATACTCTACTTCAGCTTCTTTGTGTCACACCCTGGGCTTCCTATGACCTGTATGCTGTTAGACTTGGTATTCAGTTGACTCTCACCTGCAATCTCTGAGCCCTCTTGGCTATG